>BSBM01001041.1:3632500-4222500 GCA_027924585.1 Larix kaempferi | reverse complement strand
TGAATTCCCAAGCTTGAGTTTTTTTTAATACACTTTTTAATAAATTAATTCAAATTAGGCCTATTAAGTTGAATATATAGTGTACAACACATCATATGTTTGTAGGAACTCTAGGTTTATAATTAAAGTGCGATGAGGTATTTAGTGTTCATTAATGCAATTTTCTGGCTCCATGAACCATGGATTTCTCATAGTCATCCATTCATGTATTCCCATGAGTGTTTAGCTTGGTATATGAATTTTAGAATATTAAAATTAAGATGTTGATTAAAATCAACTTCATTATATATACTTTAATCTTTTATGTTTTTCTTCATGTACATAAGTGATACATGTGTCATAACTTTGACTTACACATCACTGAGTTGATATATGCTTGTCACTCTTTCATTCATCATAAATATAAATGTAGAATAAATATTGTTGTGAATGAAAAGCACATCATATAATATATTTGATTTAGGAAGTTAATTGTTCTAATATGTTTAATTAGGATTACTAGGAAGTGATCAAACTACATTGTTCACAAATATTGTGCTCTCTTAATAGTTTTCAAGGGAAAAATCTATCTAATTTGGATGATGTAGTTTTCAAATATGTTTGTAACGTTTATGCAAAGGCACATCAACACATATGTATATACACTATGTATTTTAAGTCAAGGTTTTCGTTTATTTTTGTCTTATGATTTGTCTCTTTTAAGGAAAAAATGACATCGTAATTATAAAAAAACATATAGGGTATTAAAAGTCAAAAATTCATTAGCACACATTCATGGACTGGTCCAAAAACACCTAACAATACTTTGAGAATATAATACATTTACAAATAAAAAAATAACACATAAAAAATTGAAAAAATTAAAACTTACCTTTGGACCTCTTGTGCATGCCAAAGAATGAATACATTTCATCTTGAACCCTCCGACACTTGAATTCAGTTCAACCCATGCACAGATCAACCTACCCATGAGCAGAGAAAACTAGTTAGAGGGAGGAGCTAAGATTGAGCTACATTTCATCTTGAATCTCCTGCCCTTGACTTCCATTCAACTCGTGAGCAGAGAAATATACCCGTGAGCAGAGCAACCTAGTCAGAGGGAGGAGCTGAGATTGAGCTACATTTCATCTTGAACCCTCTGATGCTTGGATTCCATTCAACCCATGAGCAGAGCAACCTACCCATGAGAAGATAAACCTAGTTGGAGGGAGGAGCTGATATTGAGAGAATAATCATCAACGACATAAATCTTCTCTTCAAGAGCACCACTTAAGGAAGAGAACATAGAAGCATCCTTTTCCATATGATGAGTACAACCAAAGTCCACTATCCATTCAGTCTGGTTGGTATGAGCATGTAATTCCTGGGAAACGCTGACAGAGAAGGTGTGATTTTCAGGAGGTCGATTGGTTGACTCTCTAGTCGAGGCACTATTCTAAGTCCTTCATCTTCTTCCAACAGTTCTTCTCAACATGTCCCATATTTTCACAATACCGATAGGTCTTCTTCTTCTGAGCCTTCTTTTTTGGCAACGACTCTTCGGCCTTCCCTTTTGTAGATCGGTCGATACATTCTGGTCATTGATCGGTCTGACCACATTCTCTAGGATTTGGATTGACCTTACTTTTTAGAAACTGAGCCTCATTTTTTCCACCAAGATTCCCTTCTTCAAGCAACTTTTGTTGGTCCTTGATCAACAAATCATAGAAAGTATCAAAGGTAAAATACTTACCATTTTGTTTGTGTGACATCAAATTAGCCCAAAACGAAGAGCAGAAGACATTGTATGGTGTCTTTAAATTCATCAAAACCAGCTCGATGAGCTGTCCATCTTTCTTCAAAAAATCCTTGCTACATTCACCCAATTTCAGTTTTAGCTCTTTGATACGAGATAAATTATCCTCGATTTGGTCAAAGGAAATAGGTTCCAATGAGATCAACTCTTTCTCTATCTGCATTACTTCACCTTCATTTATCTTGTTGAACGAAGTCTTTGGCTTGGTCTAGATGGCATAAGGACAGTCAATCCCGCTTGTATGGAAGCAAATATCCCTCAAAATGCAAGTCGTGATAACACCCATAGCTTCGTCCTTCTTAATTGCGATTGGAAACTTGGCATCGACATCC
This sequence comes from Larix kaempferi, assembly GCA_027924585.1. Classification (NCBI taxonomy): domain Eukaryota; kingdom Viridiplantae; phylum Streptophyta; class Pinopsida; order Pinales; family Pinaceae; genus Larix; species Larix kaempferi. The sequence goes on along the minus strand of BSBM01001041.1, from coordinate 4,220,373 downwards.
GTCGCATCAAAAATAACATTATTCATGAACTTCCATAGTCCTTTTCTCTTCAACAAGATATCCATATATGTTGCCTAGACAATATAATTGTGTCTATTGAGAACAATAGGTTCTATCTTGGAATCCATCCTTTTGATCTAACAAAACTTACCAAAGTTTAGGTAAAGGTAAGTCGACAAATCTTCTTCCCAGAGTCGATCAACCCTAGATTTGACTCAACATGATTTGAAGACAATGGGGCTAGGTCCAAACCATAGGCTCTGATACCATGTTGGGAAACCTATCATCCTTAACTATAGAACAGAATGAAAGAAAAGAAGGGAACAATATTCCAAGATGAAAAGTGGTGTCTAAAGACATTGTTACAACACTTAATCACATAGAATCGTGATCAGAACATCACAATGCATAATGAGCATGATAAACATCTTAAAGCGATATATTAGGAAACCCATAGGGTCGCCTATTTATAGTTTCCATATCTAACCAACTTCATGAAAGTAGGGAAGATTTGGTCCACAAATAGGGGTCTTTGGTCCAAACTGTTTCTGTAGAATCCGCAATGTCCCAAAGTTTAGTCGGTGGTGGAATTCATGCAGACCGTGGTCGATCCAACCATTCAGTCGTCAATCCAACCAAATATTCAGTTGCTCTGCTGAATCCATTCGACTGCTCCACTAGTATCCTATCATCTAACGACTGGTTGTTTCCAAAAGATCTATAGGTGTGATGAACCATCAAGACTATAGGTTCCAACACTCCATAAGGGTTATTGTTGGATTCCCTTGAATCCTACACCTCCTAGGTGTTGTAAATGCTTGACCTTTGGGAAATACAAATTGGTTTTGCATACATTTGGTTGTTGGAGTTTGCATCTCCCCCCCATTGTATTTATTATATTTTTTTTAGTTTCATTTCTTTCATTCAAGTTTCACCAACAACCACTTGCGGGATCATTTGGATAACACACTCACCCCACCAGGGGAACCAAGGACTAAGGCCTTGCTGCAACCTACAAGGCTTTGCCCCTTACCAAGTGGAAGGATGCACCCTTGTGAAATGTTTTCCACAACATATACCCATATGAAAGATATGATTTTAGCCAAAAATATTACATAGAAGGATGAGTTAACCCAATGCCAAATTGGATAACAAGATGTCTCAAATTTCCATAGTTCAATATCATTCTAAGACTCAGGAATCCATTTCAACAAATTTGGTAAATTCTACTGAATCGATTTTTAGTTGTATGCTTGAGGATTTTTCTCTTTTCATCATTTTATGATGTTAGATATGAAAAGATAACTATCATTTTTTTTGGTTGGATCCAATCTTGGGTGTCCACAGATTTATTTTATGTATTGGATGTAAAATGATTAATGGTTTCTCATTGTGTAATGGAAGTAGATTGTATATCGAGTGCACTTATTGTGTATTGGATGCAAAGCAACATATTTATAGTGTGAATAACAATGAGCACAAGTTACCTATCATGTTTTATAACATTACAGTATTTACATGTTATATGTTTCTACATCACATAAGTTGTATTCATTGGAAATTCAAAGTCTTCGCTAATTTTTAATATAAGAGTGGAATTAGAATAATAGCATATGATGATAACTCATACTATTTGTAACTTTACCATGACAAGACATTAATGACAACGTTATTGATTCTTCAACTCATGTTTTTTTTATATAAAAATAACATTTTTTTAGAGAAAGACGAAGAAAGTAATGACACACAAAAACATTGAAATCATTTTAAACAAATTTGTTCATACTGTTCCACATAATCTTTTGAATGAACATTAAATTCACACTTAATCAATCCTAAAAAAATACATACATTTAAGCCATGAGCCCATAATAAACTATGATTTAAAATTTATATAAATTTTAGTACTACTAGATGTTTTAGTTACATAATTTACTATTCCTTGGAATTTATATTTGTACCAATTTTAATAAATTGAATTCTCATTTATACATTTATTGAGTAGCTACCTCAAGATATATGCGTAAATCAATAATTTTTTTTTTCAAATTACTATTACTTCTTATATGTTGAAGAAGTCATCGTTAATTCACACTTGTATTCATATTAGTTCTTTTTAAATAAAATTCATTTAGTATATAAAATTAATTAAACGATTTTAAAGAAAAAAATTAATTTTGTCGAAATAAACATTTTATAAATGAAAAAATAATTAACAATAATATGAAAAGACATAAATATACATGAATTCCATCAACATGATATCTAATTCATGTTTTATTGCATTATATATATAATAAAAAACAAAAACAAAAACATGACAGAATACATTTCATAAATTAAACACCGTCAACTTAACATGAAAATACATAAATATACATGAATGAAATCAACATGATACATATCTACATCAACATCAATGAGATATGAAACATGCATAATATATATGAACAATAATATCAAAATCATAATATATGTTAAATATACAACTCAAGTCAAATATAAAAGTTAGATATATACATGTGCTCAATAACTTCTATGAGCTAGCAGGTCCACCGCTAGAGCCAGAGGCATTAGTACCTCCACCAGTAAAGGAAAAAGTATCAGTACCTCTAGCAGTAGATCCAGAGGCATCAATACTTTCTCTATATAAAAATGTAGAAAATAAAACATTTGAAACATCTCTTCGTGAGGACCTATACCACCGAATGCAATTATCATATCTATCAAACTGACCAATGGTGTAGGAGGTGGTGGTAGGTCGATTCGGTGAAAAGGAGATGCGATCGGTCAACTCGGTGTGGAGGAGAGGGTGGTCGATCGACTTGTGGAGGATATGTTAGTGGGTCATCTTGGTTAGAAGAAGAGGGTGGTCAGTAGGAGATGGTGGTGGGTTGGCTCGCTAAGGAGGAGAGGGTGATTGATTGGTCGATGGAGGAGATGGTGTTTGGTTAGATTCATCAGGTGGAGGAAAATATAGAGGAGGAGGAGGTGGTGGTGGTGGTGGGTTAGCTCCACCAGGAGGAGGAGGAGGTGGTGGAGAATGAGGAGATGGATTAACACCACCCTCATCATGGGAATATGAAGAGATCTCAAAATTCCTCCACCTCTGTAGAAGGCTTGTGGCACAAAAAATATGACACATCAATGACATAATATCGCATGGGAGGGTTCTCCATAATGTTGAGAGGTCTGGGTCCCATAGGATCTGGTTGACATGAACATGGCGTACTCTTTGTCGATCTGAAAATGCAAATAATTGATCCACCACCTCATTGTGGAATCTATTATCTGGCTTGCATTGTAGGTTGGGTCCTTGTAACTGAGGAAAGTCCTCAGCCTCATCCATGTACTCATCTTGTTGGGGAGGTTCCTCCCCAACATAAGTTCCAATATATACAAAACAATACATAACAATAATTAGAAATTTTAATTAAACAATTAAAAAAATGTTATAATAGATTGCATATGCATTAAATTAGACAATAAAATGTGACTGGATTAATCAAAACATAGCGCTAATATTAATTCTTTAATTTGGTGTCTCATCTTGGGTAAATAGGATGTTGGGACATCCTCACCAATCCATCCCTACATATGGGTATGACACCAGATCCAATATGTGATCATCCTCATTGGAAAGAAACTATAGTGTCTCTATAGTGATCCTACTTGGGAACTATGGTTATCCCCTCTTGGGAAAGATATACCCCCACATGTGCATCCACACCTCGGTCATTAGCCTAGGAGGGTGACTATCAAATGAATACCAAGTGATTGAAAACCTCTCAAAAAATTAAAAAAACAACTCATAATAAAATGGGAAGCTTATCTTCCCATAAAACATGGAGCGACAACAATCCAAAGCAAAACAAACTATGGAAAAAAAGTGGCAAACCACCTAATGCATCGAGGGATTTGAACTTAAGAATCAACATTATATAACAACATGCAACTAATGCATTACGCATGAGTAGTGTAGTGGGTCACTTTCATGACCAAAAGCGAGAGGCACCTAACTTCCTTTGCACCAAAAGAAACTATGCACAACTAGCCACCAACTACATAGAGGTCATCAGGTGTAGTGGTGACCTCACTACATATCTATGAACATATGTTGGTTGAGTGGATACTGCAATGCTGGGTGGGACGTTGGGGAAATGGGGAAAATCTCCCCATCTCCTAAATATCCTGGTAATGAAATAAATGTCCTCCTCTATGGGTTGGAACCACATATCAAGACCCACCTGAATCCATGTTGAAGTTGATCCCAACAACGGATCAACAACCTCAGTATTCATGAGTGACCCCTTAGTGATGTAGCCTCCTCGTAATACTTGAGGAGACCAACAATCCATAAGAGGAAACGCGTATTTGGTATAATAGGGCGAGGGATAAAATCCCTCTCCCTCTCCCGATTCTCCCACTCTCGTACACCATTGTATGAGTTGAGGCACTATTGCTACTCATGTTGATGCTCTCGTCATTTATGTCTCTGATTCACATATAATTTTTGTTAGAAACATAGACGCAAACACATATATACATACATAAAACATAAAAAAATAAAAATAAAGTACATTTTTATTTATCAAAACTAGAAAATATTTTTTTTTCTAAAAACAAGTCACAAACATAATCGATGCGCCTAAAAAACAGTAATGCACTGTGATTAGTGCTTCTATGACATAATCACACCATCTATGGTGCTTTTAAAATATACGTGCACGATGGCGATGCTCTATCATTAATATATGTTTTTTGGATTTCTATAGTGTTGGTGCACTGTATATAGCCATACGCATTGCAACAATGCTTTGAAATATATAGATCATCGATATGTCAGAACATTATGCTGATTATTTTTCCAGTGCGATGTATATATATTGGAACACCCTATCAATGCGCTAGTATATATTCAACACACTGACATAGTTGAAAAAAAAATCATTTTTTTGTTCACCACGCAATGCTCTTTAGATATATCGCCGCAATGTAACTAGTGCGTCAATTGTTAGGAACCCATGTCAACCCTTCTATTTACTTTGTTAGTATATTGTTGTACGACACATATGATTTGTAAGTCGTCCCGTAGTATTTGTTGATCCATAGTTTGTATTATTTATTGTTGGATGCATATGCTTTGTAAGTCGTCCCGTAGTAATTGTTGATCCATAGTTTGTATTGGCCCATGGTTTGTATTGACACATGGTATTGGCGCCTAGAATTAGTATATAAGTTTGTGTTGAGACCAATGAAAGTATGGTGAAGTTATTTGTATTGAGCTTGATCAAAGGAGGTTTCCCCCTCGAAGTGGCCCGCGATCAATAAAAATATTCTGTGATCTCATATATTGTGCATTTTATCAATTAATTGTTGCAGGTTCCTCTCATCTGGTATCAGAGCACTTTCTTGGGCTCGCTGGGTGAAATTTCTTGCAAATTTTTGTTTTCACATCTATTGCAGGTTCGGATCTGGGAATAATCCCTATCCGCTTAACTGTGGAAAGTAATTGGGAATAAGCCTTAAAACGCATTTTGAGGAGTACCATAGGAACCCCGAAGTAGCTGGACCATTGAGAGGACCTGGCAGCGAAAAGGGCAACGACCCCTACTTGATTGACTAGTTCCCACCTGTGAGGTAAACCAAGAGTTGTCGTTTGTGGAAAAACAGTTATCGATTTTACTTGAGCCGTGGAGTGAGGGGTACTACCCCAATATGCAAGCCGTCAGACAACATTGGTGACTGAGTGAATCCACTAAACCGTTAGGAATCCGAGCATATGTGGGGTCCATATCTATTTTCAGCTGATAAATCATAGATTTCCTCTACCCAGAACTGTTGTCGATCACTTCCGCACCGTTGCATAACTGTCTGTTTCCGATCACTTCCGCGTCGTTGCAGATCCATCTGTTTCCGCTCCCTTCTACGCTGAATTCTATTTTTTCACCATATCTCCCTTGTTTTCACTATGTTTTCCTTGAAACTTCCTTGACACCCCTGTCATCCCATTCTGCATATTTCATTCCTGAGGACCCTGCCCCAAATTCCACTTCCCAAAGCCAGAAATCCCACATTTGTTTATTTTTAGGGTTTGCCATAACTTCTTCAACTTTCACCCAATCGCCTTCAAATTTTACCACAAAATTCCTTTCCTATTTCTGCTTCTTTATCTCTCTCTGCCAAATTTTCTCATTGTTTCACCCTGCTTCTGAAATCCTCTTTTTCTGCTTCCCTGTCCATTCGATAGTGTCCAAAACCTAGTCAAACCCAAATTACCCATTAGATGTTTTCCCATATCCAAATTTTCCTTTATTGAAATAGTTTCTCTTTTTGTTTTTCTACCCACTCAAAAAAAAAAAATTCTTGGTTAAGGTTGTCACCTGTGCAGGAGAAAAAACCATGGAGGAAGCACTTGCAACCATCCAAACCAAAATCCAAGATTTGGATGAAAAATTTCTTGGCCTTCATCTTGAGCATTCAACCATGAACAACAAACGACAGTTCAAGTCTTAATCAGACAATGGGTTCTCTTCTTCCAGCAATTTTCATGGTCCAAAGCTTGATTTTCCTCATTTCAATGGTACTGATCCAACTGGATGGATCTATCATGCAGAACAATATTTCAGTCTGCATAATACTTTTGATGTCAACAAAGTTCCACTTGCATTCTTTCATTTGGAACAAGAAGCTCTTCAATGGTACCATTGGTACATCAAGGCTCATGAAGAGCCAAAGTGGTCGGCTTTTTGCCATCTCATTTTGCAATAATATGGGCCTAGTGCTTTTGATGACTTCACAGAAGCCCTCACTAAACATCGCCAAATTGGCATTGTGAGAGAGTATCAAACTGAATTTGAGAAACTAGCCAACCACACCGAAGGATTGTTTGATGACTTCTACTAGAGTTGTTTTATCAGTGGTCTAAAGGATGCAATCCGCTCTGAGGTCAAAATGTTCTGTCCCAACACAATAATGGAAGCCCTCGGGTTGGATAAGTTGGCAGAAGACAATATTGCATCCCAACAACGCTCCAAACCCACTTTTGTTCCCTTCCGAAATATGGGTTCTCAACAACCTCCCATTCCGCCAGCTCCTCGACCAACTCCTATCAAGCATTTGTCTAAAATAGAGATGCAGGCACGCAGAGAAAAAGCGCTTTGTTATAATTGTGAAGAGAAATTCACTCGAGGACATAGATGTGTTCAACAAAAACTCTATCTCTTATATGTGGATTCTCCGCCTGCCTCTGAAATTGGTGAAGAAGCTCCAGATACAATAGATGATCAGGTCGACATTCAGGAGCCACATATTGACCCTCCATCTCAGGAAGACCACCCAGAGATATATCTCCATGCTTTATCTGGAATCACCACCTCCCAAACTATGCGGGTCAAGGGTTACTTCAAGAAGCTTCCTCTTACAATACTCATTGATTTGGTAGCACTCATAACTTCATTGACCCTCGGATCGCCAAATAGGCTGTTTTTTTGTCCATCCTTGCTCCAACTTTGAAGTCATGGTTTCCAATGGGGGCACCTTACCTTGCAAAGGGAAGTTTCGCAATGTGCGTATCTCTATGTTAGATTATAACCTATGCTCTGACATGTTTTCCTTGACCTTAGGTGGATGTGATGTGGTTTTGGGTACTCAATGGCTATGCACACTTGGCCCCATCTTATGGGATTTTATGGAACTTTGGATGCAGTTTTCACCCAATGGAAAAAAACACCCATTGACAGGCTTACAACCGGGGTCTCTCAGCATCATTAGTTCACATCGCATGGAAAATATTCTTAAGAAGAATTCACATGGTGTCATCGCTCAATTCCATTCCATTCAGATGCATGTTACAACGTAATCTTCCACCTTGTGAGCATCAACACCCTTTGGCCTATAGGATCCATTTCACTGACTCAGATCCACTTTATATCCTTTAGACACTATTTTTTCCTATTTTTATTCCTACCCGCTAGCTGTTCCATTACAGTGGGCGTACCCGCGAGTTGCATCTCTATAGCCCGCGGGTAGCATGTAAAATGGTAAAAATCACTAGTTTATTACTTTTTACTCCCAAAAAGTGGTTAATAGGTGACCTTTGACCCTCCATCTGCCCAAGAAACGCCTCGATGTGTCCTTTCACTTACCTTTGGGAGGATTATATATTGAGCACATATGGCTTATGGACGGGAGGAGAAAGAAGAGCAAGAGAACTCTAGTGGATTTTTGCCCTATCTTGAGTCTACACTCATTGATCCTTGTAGTTGTGAACCCCTTATGTTCACCTTCCAAACTCCTACCATAGTTTGAGTTTTCCATTCATGGAGGATTGAAGTGGTGGAGGCACAAGTGGATTGATCTAGATCTTGGTTCAGATTGGTTTCCGGCAAGAGGTCGTATCACATTGTACTTCTTCTTGTTTATTAATAGAAATACTCATATTCTCGTCCATTAATGTTGTGAATGTCGTTTATTCTACATTGGGTTGCATTTACTTATAATATCATGGACCTTTTCTATTGATGATGTTAATGTTGTTTATATATTATATGCACTTGTTGTATATTGGCTGTCAAGATTAATTTGTAGATTCAAGTGCATGGATTGAAAGCTCCAATGGGGATTTACATCAAATGTTTGGATCGAGGTTGGTTACATTCTCCATTATCTTAGCATTGTCATTTATAATAACATAGTTCTGAGAATTGAGTTAATTTCTGGTAGTCAGCTGTCTATAGTGGTCTACCCCAAGCCATAGTGAGTTTTCTCCAATACAGAAATGGCGACTCCGTTGGGGAAAACATCCATGTTTGGGGATTTTTGAGCATTAGTCCTTAATTAGCATTGTTGTTCGTCGAAGCTCTATGTCACTGATTGGCCGTTAAGATACACTATAGAAAACTTGCTTTTTATGAGCCATTGGACTCTTTATTTTCCCATTTTCCTTCCTCACCCGCAGGCTAGCTTAGCTCTGCCTGCGTCTACCCGCCTCTGTTTACTCTACTGCTCGCGGGTACCCGCAGGATTTCCTTCGACAATAGCGTATAACTCCTGCTTTGGTTGATTTATGACTTTTGGTTGTTGTTGGGTTGGCTTTGGATGATCTTGAGTCTTTGTTGGCCTGTTTCTTAACTGTTCTATGCCTTGGTTGTGACCATAACTCTTCTTTTCTCTTGGTTGAGCCTTATTGGTTTTTTACCCATCTTTGGATTTAGACTTGTTGGTTTTTTCCTTTTAAGCTCATTCCTGTGGCTGGGTCTTACTATTTGGGATCTAGTGGGTTGTCTTAGTGATCTTCTCGGCACTTCAATGAATAAATAGTAGGATTTTGCTTGCATTTTTCATTTCCTTATATTGAAAAATACAAAAAAAAATATATTCATAGTTTTGCATTTTCCTTTTGCTTATAAGAGAAAATACAAAAAAAAATTGCTTTTATGTACTGCATCTTGCATTGAGTGCTTGCTGCCTTCATTTAGGTTCTGCTTGTGCATTGAAAATATAAAAGGATTGCATTTTTATTTCAAAATCGTTGGGTTGATTTTGCATATTATTGACATTGTTTTTATTGGATAGATGAGTCTAGGATTGGACGATTTTGCATACCATTGAGTCATATACATCACTAGTTTCATGACCATATCCTTTGAGTAACCACAACCATTAAAATTAACGCTTAATCTTAAAATTGATTAGACCGATTTTATTTATAGGGTACACCAACTAGCATAGGTTTAGAGTCTTGGAATAGATCATTGTGAGTTAACAATCCAAGACTACTAAACGAAACATTAGGTGTCTGACCAGGGAGTGGAGGAATCCACGGTATACATCGGTGTTCTCAGGAAGCTCTACTCAAACCAGAGTTAAGCACGAGGTCACAGGAGGTTGGTTGAAGGGATATCCCTCTGATACCGGCTGGACGTGGGATATATTTCCAGGATTTGTTCGTATCTAGGGACTCTTGGGGGATTTGACCCTCATTGAGTTTCGGGCTCAGCTACCCTGCCCATACAATAGATCCCACCTGTGACTATCCCCCTGAGCATTGGTTATATTGAGGTGACCATAGTTGCCTTACCTAGGTATCGCATAGGGTACTTGTAGTGGTTATATTGTTTGTGTCCTGAGTCAGATAGGGATTGGACAACACAGTTGTTTGTTGCCGAGGGTTACGGCCCTTTGCATGCAGTGAATCCTGGGTGTCTCTATAACTGATTCTGTTACCTCTGGCTATAGTTTGGGAGTCTCAAGGCTCTCCTAGGTGAGACATATTGGCTCTAGTGTCGGGAGCTCATTTAGCCACTCTGTTTTTCTGCTCTTGGCTATAGTTTCTCTAGGTGTGTGCTTTTGATTTACTGTTTTTTATCAATAGTTGGCCTTTAGGGGACGTTCTGATTTTATATTATCTCCAGAGATATCATGGCGTGGAGTCCTACTCTCTGCCGATCCCGTTGGTTGGATATTTTGCAGCCTACTGAACTTTCACGTCGCGTTGCTAAGGGACGCCGGCAGGCTCCCTCCGAGTCTTCGGATTCTTACGAGACTTACGTCTAAGACATCATGACCGATGACATGGGAGAAATACCTACGAGTCCATCGGGTAGAGTTGAGCACACTTTAGACACCCCTACTCCTCGTGAGGCGTGGGGGGGGGTGATCCACTTGAAACCCAACCTAGTTTGTTTGGTCTGGATCCACCCAAGGATGACCCGTTCGATCCTTCATATCCACATGGTTATCTACACGGGATACCAGAATTTCATGATGATACAGGCCCTACGGTCAACCCTACCTCATTCTCATATGGTATGCCGGATTACACCACAGTTGATCCTTCCACTAATTTTGGTATCCATGCTAGCACCATTCATGGTGTTAGCAACACTGCACCCACTGGGGGCAATACCCTCGCCGAGGGCACCACATTTTCCACTCATACACGTAGTATGGAGACTGGTCACGTTCCTCCTAACAATGCTAATGTTGGAAGACGACCGCCTCCTAGGGATAACCAACCTAATAGGAACATTGTTCGAAACACGACTCGCCATCCACCACCTAACACACATATCGCTACTCGTCAACCCAGGGCCAATTTCACGAATGTTAATGCTCCTCCTAACCACAGGGGTGGACATATACCACACACTTTTGTGTCCACCGCCGCGACTAGTAATACTAATGTAGGAGGTGGGAATATATCTTATCCTCATGATCATAACGCCACCATTCTTGCTACTAGTAACACCAACATTGGGGTTGGGAATACTTCTCATGCTTTAGGTCACCACACAACTGCTCATGCTAATGCTGGGGGTGGGAACATACCTTACCATTATGGTCATTACAACTCGGTTCCCGCTATGAATAGTATGTATATGCCCCATACTTATGGTGGCAACCCTTACTACAACACAATCGGTGCTGGCCACCAGTTCAACCCACCTCAATATGGTGCCGAAAACACTTATATGCCTGCGTACTCTCATATGGGTCAAGTCAGAGGAGGTTATCAACCTTATGGCCATGGTCAAGCTTATGGTTCGTCAGGTACTCATTATCAGCAGTTTAATGCTCATGGTCAAGCTTTTGGTCCACCTCATAATTCGGTTCCGTTCAACCAACCTTTTATGGGAGCTTATAATCAAGCTTCCCAGCCGCAACTCCCGCTCGTTGCACATTTGAATCTTCCGTATCTTTCGAAGCTCACAAATTATCCGGTGTGTCACGACCCTAATTGGCCTCCAGTCCCTACCAAGCTCCCTTCGAACATTCCTAAGTTTGAGGGGAAAGGTGGTGAGGACTCGGGTGATCATGTCACAATGTTTCACCTTTGGTTCTCCTCCAACTCGTTGAATCACGATTCCGTTAGATTATGACTATTTCAACGCACCCTCATGGGGGAAGCCGCGAAGTGATATGTTGAGTTCCCTGGGAACACCTATAGGGGATTCAATGAGATTGCTTTGGTTTTGTTGGACCATTTCCAGTTGTCGGTTCGCTATGATACTGGCACTAAAATTTTGTCAACCTTCCATTAGAATAAGGCCACACATATTTATGACCATGTTCAAGAGTGGCGTCGGTGGAAGAGGTTAGTGAAATCCAACATTCCTCCATAATTTCTGTTGGAATGGTTTGATGTTTGGCATTGTGACTAACGAACAAGCCATCTTGAAAATCTAGCAGTTAGACTTACTATACTCTCCGTCTGGCATTTTGTATGACATTATTCCCGATGCATCGCGAACATGCCATGAGCCCAAGTCAATTCCTGGACCACATGCCGATGGCATCGTGGGATCCGCAAGTTCTCGCTCTGTATATTTGGTGGCTAATCAAATGCAAAATTTGTTGCTAAACCAGTCTACTCCCGGACAGATTCACACCTTGTCCACTTCCACCCCGTCGTCTAATGTACACAATGTGCAATCAACGAAACCGTCAGGTAACCAACAACCTGGTGGTAAGAAAAAGGGGAGAAATAATCGTAGGGGTGGAAACAATGGGAATAACAATAATAGAAATCGATATACCCCTTGTAAGGAGAATGCCAACCCTCCTCGGGAAGGCAGAAATGATGGTGAGGACTGTAAACCTAGGCGTAAGGTGAAGTTTCCTTGCAAACTTTGTGGGGAAGATAATCTTACTCACTTATGTCCTCGAATCGAAGAAGCATCGAAGAATTTGGAACATAGCCCAGCTATGTTAAAGGATCCCCTTTCTTATCATCAAAACATGGCTTCACATGCTCCCACCAAGTTATGGACCTACTGAGACGACAACGTCTTCTTCCAATACTAGTGGTTATGGATGTGTGAATATGGTTCAACCGGAGATTAGTGTTGCTACTCGTCAACGCGATTATGGTGCACCACAACCTAATATGGGGAGTAAGCCTCCCCCTCCTCCTGACAATTCCTTGCATATCGAGAAGCCCTCTAATATGCCGTGGATACTGAAAGGTGTTCTTAAGCACTCTATGCATAATCCTAATGCTCGAGCCATTCAAAACTACTCCATTGTAGAAGATTTGGGCCAAACTCCGTGTGCCATGTTGGCTCTTGAAGTTTTGCAGGCCTGTCCTTCTCAAAAGCATGCCCTTTTGAGTGCGTTAGGAGTTCAGGATGGGGGAAGTCCCAGTGTTATCAAGTTCGATACTACTGATGTTCAACCTCGCTTACCTTACCACGTGGCTTTTCAAATCCAGGTGGCGTTCCTTCAGAATTTTGTCAAACGTACTATGGTTGATAAAGGTGCTTCCGCATCAGTAATATCATTAGCTTGTTGGAAATCTCTTGGCTCTCCTCCTCTACTCGTGTCTAGAACCACGCTCACTGCATTCGATGGTTGATCTTTTACACCGCATGGAATTATCCCTTCCCTTGTTGTCTGATTGGGAGGTAAGTCTGTGCCTATTGAAGTCGAGGTGGTTGATGCGCCCATCAACTACAACCTGTTACTGGGTCGGAATTGGATGTACGCTATGAAGGCTATCACGTCCACTGTATTCAGAGTTATCTACTTTCCCCATGAAGGCAAGATTGTGACCATCGATCAACTGGATTTCATTAACACTCCTTCCACAGCATCTACGGGATCCATAGTCCCGCAAGTTACTAATTCTCAACCGACAACTGGGAACATAGGTGTTGGTATGTACCCTTCATTGATGGGAACTTATATTTTTCCTGCACCTGTGAACTTCATCGGAACCATTTCTGATGATGTGTCTCCTCCTTTGCATAGTATGCCATTCCAGACTTCCTATTGTACCGATCCATGGAATTTACCGTCCACAATTTCTACGTCTGGAGACATTACGCACATCAGGATGTTTGTGCCATTGTCTGTAGTTGAGCTTGCTTACGAGCATATTCAACAAGCCGCTGTAGAATTGGATCTCTCTTCTTCTCAGACGGTCAAAGAAGATCCCGTTATGCTGCCAGTTTGGGCAGCCAACTCATCTTGTTCACATGATTACCTTGATGATACTTTGCCATCTGACGAAGCTATTATGGAGGCCATGTGTGGTAGTGAGAGGCCTTGGGAGGATATGCATCATCGCTCTTATTTCCTTCCCAACCTCGAGCTCGCTGAGCAAGAAGAGTTTAAGATGACTCTAGTAGAGATGGTTGGTCACGCTATGGCTCTTTTGGAGTTGCATGATATTTTTGCGGAGGGGAATATGGCCAATATTTCCCCAACCATGTTAATCAACATCTCTCGTACTCCCGAAAAGGTAGAGAATGTCTACATTGGTGATGATTGCACTCCTGAGGAGATTGCTATTTACACTAAATTGTTTACAGAACTCCGGGAAGCTTTCGCCTAGTCATGTGAGGAGATGCCAGGAATAGACCCCCGCATTGTTGAACATGAGATTAGAACATATCCTAACGCTAAACTGGTTCGACAATGCTTACATGATGTGAACCCTAGGAAGGCAGCCGCTATCAAGGTAGAGGTGGAGAAACCAATCAAAGCTAGTTTCATCTACCCCATTCCCCTTACCGAATGGGTGTCAAACCCCGTTCCTGTGGATAAGAAGCAGGGAACGATCCGCGTATGCACCGATTTTAGAGATTTGAACCGTGCATGTCCGAAAGACAACTTCCCCATGCCATTCATCGATCATATCTTGGATGCTTGTGCGAGAAGTGAGATTTTTTCATTCATGGACGGCTTTTCAGGGTATAACCAGATTCCAATCAAACCCAAGGACCAACATAAGACGACATTCATTTGTCCATGGGGAACATTTGCATACCATAAAATTCCCTTCTGCCTTAAAAACACCAGAGCTACGTTTCAGTGAGCCATGACCTATGCCTTTCACGATCTTAAGAAGATTATGGAGGTTTTCTTGGATGATCTTGCTGGCCATTCTTGCAAGAGAGCGGACCACCCCAAGCACCTCTGTATGATTCTCGAACGATGTATACACTGCAAAATTCAATTGAATCCCAATAAATGCATCTTCGCTGTAAGGATTGGTCGCCTTCTAGGCTCCATAGTTTCAAAAGAGGGTATTAGAGTCGATCCTCTAAAAGTTGAGGCAATACTTTGGTTGCCTCCTCCGCGCAACTTGTTACAACTTTAGAGCCTCCAAGGGTGAGCTACTTTTCTGTGTCGATTTGAAGTCAATTATGCCAATCTTACCAAAGGTTTCACACGCTTATTGAAGAAAGACACACCTTTTATCTAGGATGAGCAAGCCCAGCAGTCTTTCGACGCCCTTAAGAAAGCTTTGGTATCGGCTCCCATGCTTAGTCCACCAGACTTTGCACGATATTTTATCCTTTATGTGGACGCGTCTCAAGAGACGATTGGCATGGTCTTGGTTCAGGTTGATGATGCGCTCATCGAGCATGTTATCTATTACCTCAGTCGAAATCTAGTAGACGCTGAGCTAAGATATACTCATGTGGAAAAGCTGGCGCTTGCGACCGTCCATGCAGTCTAGCGGTTACGACATTACATTTTGCTTAGAATAACCACAGTTGTATCTCACATCAATCCATTTCAGTTCGTGCTATCATGACACCTTATAGGGGGGAGTATAATAAATGGATTGTGATCCTTCAGGAGTTCGATCTCGATTTTGCTTCAGCAAAATCGATGAAATCGTTGGTGTTTGCTGAGCTTATGTCGGACCTCCTGAGACTTGATGAGGATGTCATTCATAAAGACTCCTTTGTGGATGAGCACTTATTTCTTATCTCGTCTGAAGACCCTTGGTATGGGGATGTCATTGTATATCTCCAAACTTTGAAGTTTCCTCCGCATTATTCACAAGATGAGCGACATCGTGTGAAATATCACGCTAAAAACTATACCATCGTTGGTGACACTTTGTATTGCCGAAGAAAGGATTATATTCTCCGTCGTTGCTTAACTCACGAAGAAGCGGAGCGGGTCGTTAATGATTTCCATGCAGCGGCATGTGTCGGTCACTTATATGGGCTTGCTACAGCCCATCATATTATGTGAGCTGGTTACTTTTGGCCTTCAATATTTAAGGATTGTGTTAATGCTATGAAGAGATGCCACCCTTGCCAGGTGTTCTCTCGTAATATACACTCGCATCTAGTGCCCCTTCATCCGGTCGTCACCGTTGGTCCCTTCACTAAGTGGGGGGTGGATTTCATGGATTGCAAACCAGCTTCGGATGGGGGGCATCACCATATCATAGTGGCCATGGACTATTTTTCCAAATGGGCTAAGGCCATGCCTACCGTAAAAGCCGACGGTGCTACTGCAGCCCATTTCGTGTTCAATCAAATTATCACTCGTTTCGGTATTCCAAAAGAGATTGTCATTGACCATGGCAGTCACTTTCAAAACAAGATGATGGAGGATTTATCTCTCAAGCTTGGGTTTCGTCAAGAACACTCGTCTTCCTACTATCCCCAAGCGAATGGTCAAGTTGAAGCAGTTAATAAGTCTTTGAAGACCATTCTCCTTACATCATGAGGCGTGTCCTGGAAAAAGGAGCCTATGGATTAGAAGACTATGAGGGGACTATCTTGAAGGAGCCTAGAAATGGGCTCTATCTCAAGCAGTATTACACTTGAACCTCTGGTTCAAGCTGATACTTTTGTATACTATTGTATAGTTGTTTCTGTACATAGTTTAGCTTGGTTTTTGGTTTTCGGGTCTGCTGATTAGCTTCTGTTTGATTGTCAGATGTTAGCATGATCTCCTACGTTCTTAGGTTTTGCGGATGGTGCTAGACGGCATACGCAGCAGCTTGCTTCTGCTGCCTGGGTTATTTTCTCACATGACCACCTAGTTGTGTCCTCAGGAGGTGCTTGTCTCGGTTCTACATCCAACAATGTCGCTGAGTATAGTGCCATCATTGAGCTACTTCGGGATGCTATTTCACATGGTCTCCAGTCTTTAGAAGTCCGCTTGGATTCACAACTAGTTGTGTCTCAGTTGAATGGGCAGTACCGTGTGTGAGACCCTACACTACTACAGAAATTCCTAAGGGTAAGACTCTTGGAGAGACGTTTTGTTTCAATTACATACATTCATGTTTCGAGAAGTCTTAATCATATATCTGATGCATACGCTAACTATGTATTATATTGGCATTTATCACATTCATAATGAAGCACACAAACAAAAGAGACATTCATACATTTGTACATACACACATATCGTAGAACCGGAGAACCATAATTTATATATAAATATGTCCAAAAATGGTACTGCCATACAAAACTGGAGCCCATAACCCTCAAAAATATACATATCGATCCAAAAATGAGATCCTGGGATATCTACTCCTTACGAGGAGGCCTAGCTACTGCCCCGACAGGATGTGTCTCATAGAAATAGTGAACTGCATTGGCTACCCACTACAGTAACCGCACCCAGTCACCTGGAACCCCCACTACTTGGCGCTGCATGGCCTCAGGTAGTCGCGCCACCTCTATCTGTGGAACCCTAGAAACCATCCATGATAGGCTGCGCCGCAAGGTCTGTAGAGTGCGCCCTGATGCAACATCACCTGCCTCATCACCCCTTCCCTGGCGACCATGTCTCCGGAAGCCATCGGGTCTCACCAGGCCCTTGTTTGCGAGTAAACAGTCAACCATTAGCATTTGATACTACCACCAAAAATATTTTTGCATTCACCTATATAATAAAAAATCCATAAAAAATTAATAACAAAAATTTAAAAAGAGTACTCACCAATGTCTCCGAATGCTGCATCTGGTGGGAGTGGCATGTCCCGAACCTGGCAGAAGTCTATCCCTGCATAGGGATAGTCCTCTATGGCAATGACCTGTTGGTCCCACCAACGGAAGAACTCCTAAGTATATGGTGATGCCAGATGGCCACCACCCTGTCGTGTCAACATCTCATCCCAACGGGTCAGGGCTGGATCGCGGAGACTATGAGGAGGGACATCCACCCTCGTACTAAGCCCCAAAACTCTCTCAAAGAAGAAGTTGCACAAGATACTGCCATACCCGAAGTTTTTTTCCTTCCCTTCTTTGCATTCTGTCAGTTGGGTCTTCATAGACCCCAGTAGCGTGGTACACCAATCAAATACTATAGGCTGCATGCATTGTGATGCATAGAACATCATTGGCTTGGATGCCTGGTGCAGAGCTTTTGAACTCATTATTCGCACTAAGGTAGCCACAATGATCTTCATGCTCAGATCTACTATGGCATTGATGGGCACCTGAATTCCCACCGTGCGTGTGTTTGCGGGACAATACCGCGCTATGTAATCAAGGACGGTGATCCCACCACCCACAGTACGAGACCGAATACTAGCCACCTCACCTCGACGGGATAAACCGGTAATGAAGTAGATGTATTCCACTTCCAATCTGAGGATTTGCCCATTGAGATTGAAGTTCTGTGCATCAACATCCCAATAATCTATCAAGCGGCGGAGTAGTAGGTTTTGGGCCCTCAAACCCCCTATGCTCCAGAATTTGTACAACCCACATGCTTGCAATGCTTGTTGTGCTTCCACATCGTTGCGCATGGCCTCATCTACTTGGTCATGCTCCCTCTCCCTCCACTCTAGAACCATCCTGGAGTGAGAAAAAACATGGATTTTAGTTAATTTTATTTGCAAAATCAACTTCACGGTCGTACCCGCGGGCTAATTTGTATACAGGGGCGGGTACTCACGGTCAACCTGTACGTTGACTGCGATTATTGTGCCCTACCCGTGACCCACATTGTAATACCCCACAGGTAGCGCCGAAGCCATTTAGGGCTTGGCCAAAATAAAAATCCCACTGCTGAAAACTAAAATGAATGCAATGAAATTAAAGGTATGGATGAGACTACCAACCTGCTCCAGACGGTTTGATGAATGGACGCTTGTCGCTCCGAGAATTGCCAGTTGAACTTCAAGGTGAAAACTAACCACAAAGCTCCAAATGGGTGAATAGTAAAAATGAATTGTAAATTGTAAATTTTTATTACTATTTATAATTTCCAGGACCCACTTGTCTATAGTTTTTAACATTTCCAGGACCCACTTGTCTAGGATTTTTTAATCAGATTTCTTCGGCGAAAGTTGTTTTGGACCATTTCACACCTACGATAGGTACGTTTCACACCTGGCATATAGGTTAGATTCCATTTCCACATGAAGTATGCATTTGACCTTTTGACCATTTTCACAAACCCTAGGTGCGACCCCGCTTCGTAACTGACACGAAACCTTCGCACTGCTATAGAAGTGTCATTATGTGGTGGTAGGGCTTTTTCCGAACATGGGCACCCTAGTTAGATCCCCTTTGTGCATTATGGCACCCATGCCGTTGTTTGTCCTTAGGATTGGGAGTCCTTTGTAGTTACACCATGATATTGCGATAAAGACTCATACTCTACTTTGTCTTATGTTGGCCATCTCTCTTAAGGACTCCCCTCATTTATATCATATTGTGATTGCATTGCATCGTCCTGCTTGCCGCTTGAGCCTTGTGCCAGCTCCCGCTTACTCAGTTATTAGCTTGGTGCCTAAGCACTTTTCCCTGTCGAGCCTTGTAGAGCTTCCATTTGTCCTTCACAATTTGATGACCTTTTTGACCCTGAGAGAACAACCCCCGAGTGTCCACATCCTGCACATGCTTCCCTGCATTGATCATAGGTATGTTCCACTGCTCGAAACTAGTTTGCTCGCTATTTGACACTCGTTGCCTCACTTGTTGTACTATAAGCAATTTTATTCTTTTTCAAGCTTTCTCCAAATATGAAAAAGACCAAAAATCAAATATTCCAAAAAGCCAGACGGGATTATGATTACTACTTCTTGTTGGCAGCTGTTGTGTCACCTTTGAACAGAGCATTCATTCCACTCCATACACTATGAGTCAGGACTATAGTTGGACCTTAGGAGCTGTACTTGTTTCTCAATTTCTCCACCAATTGGTTAAGCTTCCAATCATTATGGAGCCCTTTGTGATGCCTCCTACATCACACAGTCTATATCGAGTCTATGCTGCCTACGTCTATCTATATGCTCATGCTCTTGTTCAAAGGAATTCTTGAAACCAGATTCGGCCACTCCTACGGCAAGTACGTTTCACACCTATGGCAGGTACGTTTCACACCTGGCATATAGGTTAGATTCCATTTCCACATGCAGTATGCATTTGACCTTTTGACCATTTTCACAAACCCTAGGTGCGACCCCGCTTCGTAACTGACATGGAACCTTCACACTGCTATAGAAGTGTCATTATGTGGCGGTAGGGATTTTTCCGAACATGGGCACCCTAGTTAGATCCCCTTTATGCATTATGGCACCCATGTCGTTGTTTGTCCTTAGGATTGGGAGTCCTTTGTAGTTATGCCATGATATTGTGAGAAAGACTCATACTCTACTTTGTCTTATGTTGGCCATCTCCCTTAAGGACTCCCCTCATTTATATCATCTTGTGATTTCATTGCATCGTCCTGCTTGCCGCTTGAGTCTTGTGCCGGATCCCGCTTACTCAGTTATTAGCTTGGTGCTTGAGCACTTTTCCCTGTCGAGCCTTGCAGAGATTCCATTTGTCCTTCACAATTTGATGACCTTTTTGACCCTGAGGGAACAACCCCTGAGTGTCCACATCCTGCACATGATTCCCTGCATTGATCATAGGTATGTTCCACTGCTTGGGACTAGTCTGCTCGCTATTTGACACTCGTTCCCTCACTTTTTGTACTATAAGTAATTTTATTCTTTTTCAAGCTTTCTCAAAATATGAAAAGACCAAAAATCAAATATTCCAAAAATCCGGACGGGATTATGATTACTACTTCTTGTTGGCAGCTGTTGTGTCGCCTTTGAACAGAGCATTCATTCCACTCCATACACTATGAGTCGGGACTATAGTTGGACCTTAGGAGCTGTACTTGTTTCTCAATTTCTCCACCAATTGGTTAAGCTTACAATCATTATGGAGCCCTTTTTGATGCCTCCTACATCGCACAGTCTATATCGAGTCTATGATGCCTACGTCTATCCATATGCTCACGCTCTTGTTCAAAGGAAGTCTTGAAACCAAATTCGGCCACTCCATGTCGGCCATCCTTATTGAGTCAGTCCGTTTCACCTGCAATATTCCAAATATTTCAGCATAGATGGTACCTCGTGCTGATTGATGGGGGATGCATTAATGCCCTCCTTCCAGCGAATCTCGTTCCGTCGACTTCAACCCATTTATTCCAGGACTTGAGGCTTAGAGTTCGGTTGAGTACCTTGAGGCTTGCATTCATTAGTGGCATATTCTCTCACCATCGACAATTTTGGGAATACATCAATGTCCCTTGATCGATGGATTCATCCTAGTGTTCGACTTCAACTCATTTATTCACACTCTGATGATTGTGCTCTGTGCCTTGATGCCCATTTCATTATTGGTGGGTCATCTCGCGTCTGTTAATGGTATACATCATTGACCAGTAATCAGACGATGTCACATCAGGTTCGACCCCAACTCCTTTATTCACTTAATGGGACTTGCACTGTCGAAGACTTGTGTAGAAGACCCCAAGCGATAGTGGCATTCAGTATGCTACCTATGACTTTGAATTTACATTTGAGATATCACCTCTAAGATATTAGCAGTTTGTACCTCTAGTTTGCACCAGTTGTTTCCTTTTAAGCAGGAGACCATATCTTATTGTAGAGGGATCATGGCTATGATCACTTATGACATATATCCATTATGTACTTCCTATTCATGGCCATTGTATCAGATTGTTGTACTATACCAATGTGTATTCAGGGATACTATTGTATTATGACGAGTGAGCTGCTCCTTCCACTTGTGTTTCCATCACTCCACTTCTGATTTTTATAATGTATTTCGGCCATTGTAGCATCAGCCTCTGACCTCACACATTAGGGGGCATTTGTTACAACGTAATCTTCCACCTTGTGAGCATCAACACCCTTTGGCCAATAGGATCCATTTCACTGACTCAGATCCACTTTATATCCTTCAGACACTATTTTGCCCTATTTTTATTCCTACCCGCTAGCTGTTCCATTACAGTGGGTGTACCCGCGAGCTGCATCTCTATTGCCCGCGGGTAGCATGTAAAATGGTAAAAATCACTAGTTTATTACTTTTTACTCCCAGAAAGCGATTATTGGGTGACCTTTGACCCTCCATCTGCCCAAGAAACGCCTCGATGTGTCCTTTCACTTACCTTTGGGAGGAGTATATATTGAACACATATGGCTTATGGACGGGAGGAGAAGAAGAGCAAGAGAACTCTAGTGGATTTTTTCCCTATCTTGAGTCTACACTCATTAATCCTTGTAGTTGTGAACCCCTTATGTTCACCTTCCAAACTCCTACCATAGTTTGAGTTTTCCATTCATGGAGGATTGAAGTGGTGGAGGCACAAGTGGATTGATCTAGATCTTGGTTCAGATTGGTTGCCGGCAAGAGGTCGTATCACATTGTACTTCTTCTTGTTTATTAATAGAAATACTCATATTCTTGTCCATTAATGTTGTGAATGTCATTTATTCTACATTGGGTTGCATTTACTTATAATATCATGGACCTTTGCTATTGATGATGTTAATGTCGTTTATATATTATATGCACTTGTTGTATATTGGATGTCAAGATTAATTTGCAGATTCAAGTGCACAGATTGAAAGCTCCAATGGGGATCTACATCAAACGTTTGGATCGAGGTTGGTTACATTCTCCATTATCTTAGCATTGTCATTTATAATAGCATAGTTCTGAGAATTGAGTTAATTTCTGGTAGTCAGCTGTCTATAGTGGTCTACCCCAAGCCATAGTGAGTTTTCTCCAATACAATGAAACCTTCAACGGTCTCCACTACTCCTTTGGATCTACAACAAATTATGGATCGATATATAGGTGTCTTTGTTGAACCAATGGGATTACCACGTTCAAGGCCAGAGGACCATCGTATTATGCTCCTTCCTGGAATCATTCCTACCAACATCATGCCATACCGCTACCCATTTCACCAAAAAACAGAGATTGAAATGCTCATTCGAGACTTACTGAAGCAAGGTATTATTCACCCAAGCACTAGTTCCTTTTCTTCACCAGTTCTTCTTGTCCAAAAAAAAGATGGGTTATGGCACCTCTGCATTGACTTCCGAGCACTTAATCACCTCACAATCAAGTATAAGTTTCCAATTCTTGTTGTTGATGAGCTTCATGGTGCTCAATTTTTCTCCAAGTTGGATCTTCGTTCTGGGTATCATCAAATTCGGGTTCATGAGGATGATATCCCTAAAATAGCTTTCCGCACACATGATGGCCTCTATGATTTTTTGGTCATTCCCTTTGGCCTCAATAATGCTCCTTCCACATTCCAGGCCTTAATGAATAAAATATTCTAGCCCTACTTGTGGAAATTCATTCTGGTCTTCTTTTATGATATCCTCATCTACAGTAAAACATGGGCTGAACATCTCCAGCATCTATGTAATGCCCCATTTTTCCCTTGATGTATTTGGATTTGATGTAAATACTGTGCATGTACAGTGTGTGTATTCTCCCTAGTGTGGAGCTCAATTCCAAGGCCCCACTAGTGGATGTTTGAGGTTATTTCCTTAGGAATGTATTTGGACGGTTTGATTATTCATGGGTTGTCAAGCCACGAAGGAATGTAAATAATGTAATTATTATTATTGAATAAAATAACCAAGAAGCTGGCTAAGGAGGAAATGAATGAGAAGGGGCCATGTGTATCCACTAGGGAGAGGTGAGGGGGTTTGGGATTGGTTGCCCATATTTCCACATGACTGATTGGGAACCCGTTTGAACTCCCTGCTGACATTAATGCAACTGCAGTGGGTGGTTGAGAACCCTGATGGCTGAGGCCGCTGGAGTATGGAGCATGCCTGCGATTTCGTATGGCAGGACATGGCTCTGATCGCTTGAACAGGACGACACTCAATCGCCTGGGAAAACTCGCTAAACCTGTTTGACTATCTAGGGAAAGGGACTTCCTCATTCAATTACTCACTCACTCCTCGCTCACGTCAGGACTCGTCCACTCACGCACTTGCCATTCACACGCCATCGACACTTGCAAAGAATTAGTTCTTGTATTTTCCTGTATGTACCAAGCCGATCCGGGAAGAGGGAATCTGAACTTAATCATGCTTCCTATGTGGGAAATTACTGAGAGTTTATAACCGTAACCACCTTATGTGCAAACCCCAGTTGCAGGGACAGACTGGTATTGATAGAAGAGGTTGCAGAGTGGCATTGGTAGACCGGCTGTGAGGAAACCCCAGGTCTGGTAATGAATCAGTTGTTGAACTGTGGGAAAGATTTGGGTTGCTTGATAAACCTAGTGAAGGCTATAGTCTCAATGAACTAGTGACTGGACCTTTTTATGCCCATCCTGGAATAACACTGGAAAGGAAAGACCATGAGAGACTGTGCCACAGTGATAGGATCTTCCTTGTGTTGGATGTGGTAGGTATTGTGGGTGCCAGGTCGGCTGAGAGCGACTCGACCTTTCTATGCCCATCCTGGAATATCACTCGAAAGGAAGATGCCTTAAGAGACTGTGTAACAGTGATGTAGGTCTTCCTTGTGTTGGATGTGGTAGGTATTGTGGGTGCCATATCAACTGAGTGTTGAGATTCCTGCAGATCTATGGTTGAGATCACTGGTTTAGCAATGCCTTCCTTGTTTCTCCCAGTATGCTTGATAGACCCCTGTAGGTTGGATTAGCATGGGTAGGTGCCTTGGAATGCTTGGTAAACCCAACTATAGATTGGTTTAGCATGAGAATGGAGTCTTGACTGTGAGAGAACCTGTTGACCCTCCTTCGTGGATACACTGCCCATCTCGGGGGCGATCTCTCAGCTGAATCAACATAGGTTGGACAGAGATCTAAGGTTGGGTGGAATGTTGCTCTCACTTAGATAGTTGCTTCGGATTTGAAATATAAGTATTTCTGTTATGGAAAATGATGTTGTCTCATTGTTGTGATGAATGATTATGTATAATTGTGGAACTGTGGAATGTATGAATGAGATTGATATGAAGTCATATATAGATCTGAGTAAAATGTTGAGTTCACTATGATGTATATTTCATGGTTGCATCAGTATAATGCATTATGAATATTGTATATGATAGAGGTGTTGATCAAGTCTGTTTAATGCATTTTACATGTTATGATGAATGATAGTGTTTCATTGTTTGAAATGGATGTGTATGTATACTAACCCTATGAAGGAAATGTATATTGTTACCTGATCCTTGAGAAGGAAAGAAGCCTTGGAAGTGGTTTCAGGAATCTCTATGGGTCAGATAGAAGCGAAGATTTTGGCAGTTAGAAGCTTGAAAGTGTTCAAGTGGGATATAAACATAATTTTAGAGAAGAAAATGAGAAGGTTAGATAACTCAACTGATTAGGGGGTTCCACCATTGAATAGATTTCTCCAAGAGCTTTCCAACAGTACCAACCTTGCCCCATTTGGATGCTGGAGGGAGAAGTTATGCCCCTTGGAAGATTGGACGAAGTTACCGTTATAGAAGTAGCGTTCCGCACGCATGGTTCTGCAGTTGCGGGTTGTGGTTTGCGGGATCACCAAGTTCAAATTACGTGTGTTGGGAATTCCGCAATTTCGCACCCGCAATTGCGGGATGCGGGTTGTGGGGTGACCACCCCGACGGCTGTTGGAATTGGGCGTTCCATAGGGTTGCGGGACCCACTGTTGCGGGTTGTGGGTTGTGGGGTGACCTTCCGCGGCAGTTAGAATTTGGGCTTCCACAATTCTGCACCCGAAATTGCAAGATGCGGGACCCATTGTTGCGGGTTGTGGGGCGACCTTCCACGACAGTTATAAATTGGACTTCCGCAATTCTGTTTCCACAGTTGCGGGTTGCGGACTCGAGCTCTCATGATTGTGTGTATGGGCACTAAGTCGATGTTTTGGAGAAAAAAAAATGGATCATGGTCTCCATCCGGCTAGGTAAACTCGGTGGGGACGTGATAGAGTGGTATCAGAGCTTCAATTGCAACACTGGGAACTATTTGGGCCCGATCATACTTGAATTGTTGATCCAGAGATACGCCATGGCGTGGTTTTGACGAACTACTTGATTAATTGATTGTGCAATTGAATAGTTCCAGGTTTGAATGGGTATGATAGAATTTATTTGCATGATTGTAATGTCTAATAAAATGTATCTAATATACACAGAGATAGCAGCAGTTGTAAGACGAATTACAACATAGCACAGTGCGCAGAACGGTGTAAGAATGGTTACCATTAACGATGCACAGGATCCATTTGGGTCAGAAGATGATGCATTGGGTGAGAATGTGGAAGGAGCACATACAAAGGCCGAGTCAGATGGAAGAAGGGAGCAGGTGATGCCCCCGAATCTGGCTGAGACTATGGTTAGCTTTAATGAGTGGATGATGAAAGCGTAGGAAAACCAACATCAACTCAATGCAACTATTTTGCAGAGTCTGACCGACTTGCAACAAAGGATTAACGGACATTCCAATCCGAGCCACGAAGGCCGAGAAGAAAGAAATGCAGAAAGTCAGTCTAAGGGTCGTTCCATGAGAAGAAATCCAAGCCCTAGAAGAGGTTCTGCGGGAAGAAGGCACATGACACCTTCTCCTAAGTTTTCCTCTAGCAGGTCAACTGATTCTAAGGGTTCTCAAGGGATCCCAAGACGCACTGCCAGTAAGAGTAAGAGCAGGAGGAAGCAACGAGGTATTCCACAGGGTGAATTTAGGAAGGCAAGGCATCCTGCTTTTGATGGTGAAAGTAAAGAAGGTCAAGAAGCGGAGGCATGGCTTCTTAAGATAAAGAAGTACTTCAGAATGCATGAATATTTAGAGAATGAAAAGGCCAAGGTTTCTATCTACAACCTTAGTTGGAGAGCTTTGGGATCACCTCATGCAAGTGAAAGGAATTAGTGAAAGAAGAGTCAGCTAGAGTAGATTCCAAAGATACTTTCAGGAGAAGTACCTTTTAGCTAGGTACTATGATAGAAAAAGGAAAGAGTTCAATGAACTCAAACTAGGACAGAACACTATGGATGAGCATGTTCATAAGTTTCTGGAATTGCTGAGGTATGTGGACTACATCAAGGATGAAAGAGTGAAGATTCAATGCTTCCTTGGTAGTCTACCACAGAGGTACAGAGACAAGATAGAGTTTGTAAATCCACCAAGCTTGGATGAAGCTATCAGGATGGCAGAGCATTGCTATGAGAATAATAAAGGTAAAGCAGAAGCACAACCAGCGTGGAAAGGTAAACTCAAGGGAAGGTTGGATCAGAAGAAAGGTGAGTTTAAATCACCATTCAAGAATCAACCTAGGAGCTTTCCACAAGGCCAACAAGCAAGAAGAGAATTCAAGCCAGCTGTAGCAGCGGACAGAGCATCAATGGGGCCACTTCAGTGTTGGGGTTGTGGGGAAAACCACAGGCTCATAGATTTCCCAACTACAAAGAAGAACCCTAGGATCTTGCACAATGTTAGAGGAGCAGCTACAGTAGGGGATGTGGCAAGAGTAGCGCCTAGAATTTATGCAGCACTGGATGATCATCAAGTAGACCATCAATCAGCAGTGGTGGAAGTTGCAGGTAAGATTGCTGAGCAATCTATTTATGTTTTGATTGACCCAGGTTCTACTCATAGTTATGTATCTCCTAAGATAGTGGAAATATTTTCTCTTGGTAAAATAAAGCATGAGAAGGCTTGGCTAGTTCAATTAGCCACTGGCACCAAGAGAAATGTAAGTGAAGTAGTGAAGGAGTGTTCTATGGAATTGAATGGATTCCTCACACATTTTGAATTAAATATCTTGCTATTGGGATCATATGATGCCCTAATTGGCATGGATTGGTTGTAAAGGCACATAGCCAAGGTGGAATGTTATGAGAAAGCATTGGAGTGCCTTGATGATGAAGGCAAGCCAAGGTTGGTTAAAGGAATTCCAAAGCATGTTTCAGTAAGGCAGTTTTAGCTCTGCAATTAAGGAAGTTTTATAAAAAGGGTTGTTAATTATATGCTGTGCATATGTCAAATTCAACAGAGGATAATGGACCCATGATAGAAGACTTCCAGATATTGCAAGTGTTTCAGGTTGTGTTTCCAGATGAGGTTCCAGGATTACCACCCAAGAGAGGTATTGAATTTTCCATTAATCTTGTTCCAGGAGCAGCACCCATATCTAAAGCTCCTTATAGAATGAGCACGCCAGAGTTGGTAGAGTTGAAGATGTAGCTATAGGAACAAATGGATAAGGAATATGTTAGACCGAGTGTATCCCCATGGGGTGCACTAGTGTTTTTTGTTAAGAACAAGGATGGAACATTGAGGCTGTGTATCGATTACAGACAGCTCAATAAAGTGACAATTAAGAATAAGTATCCCTTGCCAAGGATTGATTACTTGTTTGATCAAATGAAGGAAGCTAGAGTATTTTCCAAGATTGACTTGAGGTCTGGGTACCATTAGGTAAGGATTAAGGAAGGAGACATTCATAAGACAACCTTCAGGACCAGGTATGGTCATTATGAATTTATAGTAGTGCCATTTGGTCTTACCAATGCACCTACTACGTTCATGTGTCTCATGAACAATGTCTTCAACAAGTACTTGGACAGGTTTGTAATTGTATTCTTGGACGACATTCTTGTGTATTCAAAGAATGAAGAAGAGCACGATGAGCATTTGAGAATGGAATTGCAAGTCTGTAGGGAGCACCAGTTGTATGCTAAGCTGAGTAAATGTAACTTTTATCAAGAGAAGGTGCAGTATTTGGGTCATATTATATCAGCAGAAGGCATTGCAATAGATCTAGAAAAGATTGAGGCCATCATTGATTGGTACACTCCAAGGAATGCAACAGATGTTAGGTCTTTTATGGGCCTTGCTGGTTATTACAGGAGGTTCATTGAGGGATTCTCCAAGATAGCCCATCCAATTACTTCATTGCAGAGGAAGGACATCAAATTCACATGGTCTGAAAAATGTGAAAGAAGTTTCCAGCAGTTCAAGGAATTGCTTACTAGTGCACCTGTGTTGAAGGTTGTAGATCCAAGTAAGCATTTTGTGGTATGCACCGATGCTTGCATTGAAGGACTGAGTGGAGTGCTAATGCAAGAAGGTTTTGAAATTTGTTATGAATCTAGGAAGCTAAAAGAGCATGAAAGGAACTATGCCACCCATGACTTAGAGCTAGCAGCTATCATTCACGCTCTCAAGAGATGGAGACATTATCTTTTGGGAAGGAAATTTGAGCTAAGAACGGATCATATGAGTTTTAAATACTTGTTTGACCAACCGAATATGAATGCAAGGAAGACTAGATGGATGGAGTTTCTTTGTGAGTTTGATTTGGAAATCAAGCATGTCAAGGGTAAGGAGAATAAGGTTGTTGATGCGCTCAGCAGAAGATTCCATATTGTAGCAATAAGTAGATGTGATGAAGTCTATCTTTAGATTATAGATAAATTGCAACAGAATGTTATAGAGGATAGGTATGCTAGATATCAACTCGGTGAGGATAATGTTCTCTTGTACCAGAATACCAGACTGTACATTCCAAACAGTGTAGATTTGAAGAAGTTGGTGATGGATGAGATACATCAGAGGCCATACTCGGGACACCCAGGATACCAAAAGACGATAACAGCAGCAAGAAAACAATACGTTTGGCATGGTATGAAGAAAGACATAGCCGAGTACATTGCTAGGTGTCAGAAATGTCAACAGGTCAAGGCAGAGCACCAACATCCAGCGGGATTGTTGCAGCCATTTCCCATTCCAGAGTGGAAGTGGGAAGTGATTTCTATGGATTTCATAATGGGATTGCTTATGACAGTGAAGAAGCATGATTCAATCGTGGTTGTGGTGAACAAGCTATCAAAGGTAGCTCATTTAATCCCAGTCAAGTCCACCCACAAGGATAATGACATTGCAGATATCTTCACGAGGGAGATATTCAGATTGCATGGATTTCCAAAGGCAATAGTTTCAGATGGGGACATGATGTTCACATCCAATTTTTGGAAAGGTTTGTTCTAAGAGTTGGGGATTCAGTTGAATTTTAGCACAGCCTATCATCCTCAGACAGATGGTCATACTGAGAGAGTGAACCAGATCCTTGAATATATGTTAAGGATGCATGTGATAGACAAGCCATCTAAGTGGGAAGATTATTTACACTTAGTGGAATTTGCTTACAACAATGGGTATCAAGCATCATTGAAGATGAGTCCTTTTGAGGTGTTGTATGGCAAAAGATGCAGAACTCCAATAAGTTGGGACAACCCAGTGAACAGAGTAGTGCTTGGACCAGAAATGATTGAGGAGATGGAATAGGAAGTTGTTAAGACCAGGCATAGTTTGAAGGCAACATGGAACAGGCAGAAGAGTTATGTAGATCTGAAACGAATGCATAGGGAATTTCGGATTGGGGATCATGTCTACTTGAGAGTGAGACTGTCACGTCCCCATCTTGACCCTATCACATTAAAAATGTAAATGATGTAATATTGCTATAAAATCATGGTGAGGATCTCAAGGCCAAGGCCCCAGCATCGATTTACTGATGCGTATGGTTCGCGTGCTAGCTAGGCACGTTAGAAATTCAAACATCATGTAAATATGCATTTTTAATAAAATACCCACAACTAGCTATGCAATGCAAAAAAGAGATGGGGGCATGATTTTACAAGGAATTGGGAGGAAAACATTCAAACCCTTGAGCCAATAGAGTCAAACCAAGTGTCAATGAGAGAACCCATCAAACCCCCAACTACCCATGTTGACTTTTGTACCCAATCATTGATTTCTCCCAAGAGTTGGTTGAGGTAGTTAATGCCTTGGGGAATGAGAGGTATGACTGTCCAAATTCGAGTATGGGCAAGCCACCCTGCATGGGAAATCATGTTTTGCTTCTTGGGAAAGAAAAGAGCCATGAATTTTCCCGCCAAGCCATTATCCATCAACTAGTCTTCCTCCCTCACGAGTTTGGAGCCACCTGGGCGTTTTCCTCCATGGTTTTTCTGTGTTTACTTCTTTCTCAGCTGAGAGAAGGGCGTTTTTGTGTTATATATCAGTTGGGAAGAAAGAGGAAATCAATTTGGGGGTGTATAGAGGCTCTTTGGCCCACTGAATGTTGTTATATCTGTGGGAGAAATCGCTTTCTTCCCTATGGTCGAATTTCCTTCTCCCAATCCATTTTTGGGGTGCCCACGATTTGGGGAAAACCCATGGACATATTATTTGTAAATTCCACTGTTTAAAATGTGTATCCCTGCCCCATGTTTGTGCTTACTGTGTGAGAGAAGAGTATGTTGGGTATGGGTTATGGGTATCCATGGCTTTGGCTTGAGCTTGAGTGTAAGCCTCCAGGGTTCAAATGTAGCTTGATAAACCGAGCTATGGACTAGCTTGGCTCAGATGAAATGATTAATTGGCTGTGAATGAGCAAATGTCCCCTTTTCCTTGTAAGAATCATGCCCATCTCGGGGGTGGCCTTTGGATGGACTCAGTATATGTCGTCGAAGAGCCTATGGTTGGGTGGAACGTTGCAGCGACATAGCTAGTTGTTGGGACAACATTACATCAAGATGAGTATTTTCTTATGTAATTACTTCTGTAAATGTATTAATTTGTTGGCTGTGTTAAATTGAATAACAATCGTGTAACATGTGTGTGGATGAGTTCATTTTCGCTGTGCATGTTTGTTTAATTTACATCTGCACACATTTGTTTTTAACTGTATGCATCTAATGAACTGGATGAGTTTTATGAAGAGCCCCAAAGATTGGCATCATGTTCCCTCCCTTGCCTTGGATGGATGGGTGGGTATGTGACAGAGACCCAGGAAGAGTTCCATGAAATTGGGAAGTTGTGCCAAGTTGGCACCCAGATATTGTGGGCCATTTGAAGTCCTTGATAGGATAGGGCTAGTTGCATATAGAATTGCATTACCTGCTAACATGAAATCTCATAATGTTTTCCATGTATCTTTCCTTAAGAAATACGTACATGATCCTAATCATATCATTGATTGGCATGTGATACAGGTGGAACCAGAGGGAGAGTTCCAGGTGGAGCCTACATGCATCCTCGACAGGAAGGTTACCTTGCTCCGGAACTGGTTCATAGGGAAGGTAAAGGTGCAATGGATGCACCTTCCCAGAAGAGGCCACGTGGGAGCTAGAGGATGCCATGAAGGAGGCATTCCTATTTTTGTTCAGTTTTGAGAACACTGAGGACAGTGTTATTTTAAGGGAGAGGGAGTTGTAATACCCCATTTTTCCCTTGATGCATTTGGATTTGATGTAAATACTGTGCATGTACAATGTGTGTATTCTCCCTAGTGTGGAGCTCAAGGCCAAGGCCCCGCTAGTGGATGTTTAAGGTTATTTGCTTAGGCATGTATTTGGACAGTTTGATTATTCATGGGTTGTCAAGCCATGAAGGAATGTAAATCATGTAATTATTATTATTGAATAAAATAACCAAGAAGTTGGATAAGGAGGAAACGAATGAGAAGGGGCCATGTGTATCCACTAGGGAGAGGTGAGGGGGTTTGGGATTGGTTACCCATATAGCCACTTGTCTGACTGGGAACCTGTTTGAACTCCTTGCTGACATTAATGCAACTGCAGTGGGTGGTTGAGAACCCTGATGGATGAGGCCGCTGGAGTATGGAGCATGCCTATGATTTCATATGGCAGGGCATGGCTCTGATCGCTTGAATAGGACGACACTTAATCGCCTGGGAAAACTCACTGAACCTGTTTGACTATATGGCGAAAGGGACTCGTCCACTCACACACTTGCCATTCACGATCCATCGACCCTTGCAAACAATTCATTTCTTGTATGTACCAAGTCGATCCGGGAAGAGGGAATCTGAAGTTAATCGTGCTTCCTGTGTGGGAAAAGCTTGAGAGTTGATAACTGTAACCACCTTGTGTGCAAACCCCAGTTACAGGGACAAAGTGGTATTGATAGAAGAGGTTGCAGAGTGGCATTGGTAGACCCCCCGTGAGGAAACCCCAGGTCTGGTAACAAATCAGTTGTTGAACTGTGGGAAAGAGTTAGGTTGCTTGATAAACCTAGTGAAGGATATAGTCTCAATGAACTAGTGATTGGACCTTTCTATGCCCATCCTGGAATAACACTAGAAGGGAAAGACCGTGAGAGACTGTGCAATAGTGATAGGATCTTCCTTGTGTTGGATGTGGTAGGTATTATGGGTGCCAGGTCGGCTGAGAGCGACTGGGCCTTTCTATGCCCATCCTGGAATAACACTCGAAGGGAAGATTCCTTGAGAGATTGTGTAACAGTGATGTAGCTATTCCTTGTGTTGGAAGTGGTAGGTATTGCGGGTGCCAGATCAACTGAGTGTTGAGATGCCTGCAGCTTTGTGGTTAAGCTCACTAGTTTAGCAATGCCTTCCTTGTTGCTCCCTGTATGCTTGATAGACCCCTGTAGGTTGGCTTAGCATGGGTAGGTGCCCTGGAATGCTTGGTAAACCCAACTATAGATTGGTTTAACATGAGAATGGAGTCTTGACTGTGAGAGAACTTGTTGACCCTCCTTAGTGGATACACTACCCAGCTCAGGGGTGATCTCTCAGCAGAAACAGTATAGGCTGGACAAAGATATAAGGTTGGGTGGAACGTTTCTCTCACTTAGCCAGTTGCTTCAGAATTGAAAGATAAGTATTTATGTTATGGAAAATGATGTTGTCTCATTGTTGTGATGAATGCTTATGTATAATTGTGGAACTGTGGAATGTATGAATGAATATGAATGATATTGATATGTAGTCATATATAGATCTGAGTAAAATGTTGAGTTCATTGTGATGCATATTTCATGGTTGCATGAGTATAATGCATTATGAATATTGTATATGATAGAGGTGTTGATCAAGTTTGTTTAATGCTTTTTACATGTTATGATGAATGATAGTGTTTCATTGTTTGAAATGGATGTGTATGTGTACTAACCTTGTGAAGGAGATGTATATTGTCATCTGATCCTTGAGAAGGAAAGAAGCCCCAGAAGTGGTTTTAGGAATCTCTATGGGTTAGATAGAAGGGAAGATTTTGGTAGTTAGAAGGTTGAAAGTGTTCAAGTGGGATATAAACAGAATTTCAGATAAGAAAATGAGAAGGTTAGATAACTCACCTGATCAGGGTGTTCTACCATTGGATAGAGTTCTCCAAGATCTTTTGAATGGTACCAACCTTGCCCCATTTGGATGCTGGAGGGAGAAGTTATGCCCCTTGGAAGATTGGACGAAGTTACCCTTACAGAAGTAGGGTTCTGCATGCATGGTTCTGCAGTTGTGGGTTGCAGGTTGTGGGATCGCCAAGTTCAAATTACGTGTGTTGGGAATTCCGCAATTTCGCACCCGCAATTGCGGGATGTGGGTTGCGGTGTGATCGCCCCGCCGACTATTGGAATTGGGCGTTTCATAATTTCGCATCCAAAATTGCTAGATGCTGGTTGTGGGACCCACTATTGCAGGTTGCAGGGCGACCTTCTGCAGCAGTTAAAATTTGGGCTTCCGCAATTCCGTACCCAAAATTGCGGGATGCGGGTTGTGGGACCCACTATTGCGGGTTGCGGGGCAACCTTCCACGATAGTTAGAAATTGGACTTCCACAATTTCGTTTCCGCAGTTGCGGGTTGCGAGTTGCAGGATCCGTGGTTGCGGGTTGCGGACCTGAGCTCTCCTGAGTGTGTGTATGGGCACTCAGTCGATGTTTTGGAGAAAAAAAATGGATCATGGTCTCCAACCGGCCAGGTAGAATCGGTGGGGACGTGACAATTTGGATCTTGTAATGCAACTTTTCTTTGACCATCATCTCCACACCAAACAGTCTAAATGTGTTTTTGGATAGAAGGAAGTAGAGTATCTCGGGCACATTATTTCAGCACAAGGGGTTTGCGTGGATCCTGCCAAAATCACTACCATGAACAATGGGCTGCATCCTTAGACACTCAAGAGCCTTCATGGTTTTTTGGGGTTGAATGGTTATTACCGCAATTTTGTCAAGGACTATGGGAAGATTGCAGCTGCATTAACTGCTTTATTGAAAAATGATGCTTTTACATGGACACCTGCTACTAAGTGTGCATTTTCCAAGTTGAAACAAGCTATGTGTACTACACCTATTCTAGCTATGCTTGATTTTTCCAAGCCCTTCACTATTGAGAGTGATGCTTGCGGCAATGGACTTGGTGTTGTTCTCCTTCAAGATGAACACCCCATTGTCTTCACTAGCAAAGCCCTTCCAGGTAAGAATTTAGCTGCCTCTACATATGAGAAGGAAATTATGGCTATTTTGCATGCAGTCCAGAAGTGGCGACCCTACCTATTAGGGAATCATTTCTGCATCAAAACGGATCACCAGAGTCTGAAATATTTCCTGGAACGGCGTGTATCATCCTGAGCACAACAAAAATGGGTTAGCAAACTCATGGGTTATGACTATGAGATCACTTACAAGAAGGGTAAGGACAATATTGTGGCGGATGCTCTTTCAGCTATTTCTATGCCTATTCCAAATTGGTTTCAACCTATTCAACAGGGCTATGTCAATGACTCTTCATTATCTCAAATCATCCAACACTTGGCCAACAACCCTTCTGTTGTACCACATTACTCTTGGGATGGTGCTTCCTTGAGACACAAGGTTCATCTGGTGCTTCCTCAGAGCACAGATCTTCAACAGGATGTATTCTATGAACTCCATGCTTCTCCATCGGCAGGGCACTTTGGGTTCCTCAAAACGTATGAGCGGGCACGGAGTAACTTATTTTGGCAGGGAATGAAAAGGAAAATTCAACAAAGGGTGGATAAATGTGATACTTACCAATGCAATAAGGGTGAAATGACACTCCCTCTGGGATTGCTTGAATCCTTTCCCATACCTACATGGATTTGGACAGATATTTCTATGGATTTCATTGAAGGGATCCCTAAATCTGGTAGGAAGACAGTGATTTTGGTTGTGGTTGATCGCCTCTCCAAATATAGTCATTTTTGTGCTCTTATCCATCCCTATACAACCTCTTTAGTCGCTCAAATTTTCATGGACCAAATCTTTCACCTTCATGGAATCCCTTCTTCCATTGTCTCAGATCGTGATGCGACTTTCA
Source organism: Larix kaempferi (assembly GCA_027924585.1). Classification (NCBI taxonomy): domain Eukaryota; kingdom Viridiplantae; phylum Streptophyta; class Pinopsida; order Pinales; family Pinaceae; genus Larix; species Larix kaempferi. The sequence goes on along the minus strand of BSBM01001041.1, from coordinate 4,184,208 downwards.
CCAGTCATTTTTGGCAAGAATTATTTCGCCAAACTGGCACCAAACTGAATATGAGTTCAGGGTATCACCCAGAGACAGATGGTTAGACTGAAATTATCAATAAATTCTTGGAAACTTATATTCGTTGCTTCATCTTTGAACAACAACATCAGTGGGAAAAGTGGCTCCCTCTAGCTGAATGGTGGTACAATACCTCTTACCACACTACCTCTAAAATGACTCCATATGAAGCAGTCTATGGTCAGGCACCGCCCCTTCTCCTTCCATACACCCCCAACAGTTCACTAGTTCAGGCAGTTGACACGGTCCTTCGGAACCGCAATCAGATTCTTCGCATTTTGCGGGACAATCTTCGCATGGCAAGAAATCACATGAAGCAACAAGCCGATCAACATTGTTCTGAGTGCAATTTTCAAGCAGGTGATATGGTTTTTCTTCATCTCCATCCTTACAAGCAATCCTCCCTGAAACTCAAAGGGAATCATAAGCTCTCTCCAAAGTTCTATGGGCCATATAATATTCTTCAGAAGATTGGGTCCGTTGCTTATAAATTGGAACTTCCTCCTTCTTCCCGCATTCATCTAGTATTTCATGTCTGTTGTCTAGAGAAAGTTCTTGGCACCAATATCAGAGGAAAAATTATTTTACCCGAACTGGATAATGAAGGATTCATCCTTTTGGTGCCGGAGGCCGTCCTCAATAAGCACACTCATCAGCTTTGCTCTTGTTCTATATCCGAGGTCTTAATTCAGTGGCACGGCATGCAACCAGAAGATGCTACATGGGAACCACTCCTTCAGGTTCAACAACAATTTCCACATCTCAAGCTTTGAGGACAAATATTTTTCTAAGAGGGAGGAGATGTTAGGAACCCATGTCAACCCTTCTATTTACTTTGTTAGTATATTTTTGTTGGATGCATATGCTTTGTAAGTTGTCCCGTAGTATTTGTTGATCCATAGTTTGTATTATTGTTGCTGGATGCATATGCTTTGTAAGTCGTCTCGTAGTAATTTTTGATCCATAGTTTGTATTGGCCCATGGTTTTTATTGACACATGGTATTGACCCATGGTATTGGCGCCTAGAATTAGTAAATAAGTTTGTGTTGAGACCAATGAAAGTACGGTGAAGTTATTTGTATTGAGCTTGCTCAAAGGAGGTTTCCCCCTCGAAGTGGCCTGCAATCAATAAAAATATTCTGTGATCTCATATATTGTGCATTTTATCAATTAATTGTTGCAGCTTCCTCTCATCAATATATTTAAATCGCACTGCTTTGTCAAAACTAGGTATATGGTTTCAGTGGTGGTGTGTTTAGTGCACCAAAACACATCGTAAAGCTAAAGTGTCTATGGGTTATATGGTTCTCTTGATATATACAGGCGCACCAGTACTGGGGTGTCTATATATTAATAAAGCACCATGCTTTTAGAAAAAATGTTGATAGTTTCAAGGTGGTGTTTTGCTTTTACTCAAACGCACCATGGACATTCAATTTTTTTGTTTACTAAGTGATGCTCTATAAATATATTAATGCGTCGTGGTGTCGGTGTGTCTATATATTTAGAGAGCACTGTTTTTTTCAAAAGATTGCTTATGGTTTCTAAGCAATTCGTTTTATTTACTATTTAACTCACTGTGGAACTTAATTTTTTTTGTTTACTAACTAGTGCTCGGTATATATAATGATGCACCATAAGCAATGCATCAGTATATCTACAAAGCACTGATATGTTTAAAAAAATCATTTAATGGTTTCAATGGTGGTGTGTTTTGTTTCTTCAAATGCACTATGTCCCTAAAAAAAAATTAGTAAGCAGTTCTCTTTAAATATGCAGACGCATCATTAGCATTGCATCATTGTATTTATATAGCACTGCATATTTTTAAAACATGTTGTATGGTTTCAATTTTAGTGCATTACACTTTTAGTAACACATCGAATACGGTGCTTGAAAGTTGAAATTGGGCCCTTGTTACTGGTGCACTTTTTGTTTACACACAATACATTGGTGATATGGTGCGAGATGAGCTTATGACAAGACACGCACAAATTTTTTGAATTTTTTGTTAAAAAATGACAAATTTTAGTGAAATTTTAGTTTTTTCTCCACTAAAAAAACAAGAGCCATGAGGTGGCAATGTCCCTAACATTGCCACCTGCTCTATTTGGGGATAACCGTGGATAATAGCTATTTGAGGAGTCAAATAAATAGGATATTTAAAAAAAATCTTAAATTTGCAAAATTTTCAAACCAAACCCAAACTAATGACTTACTGTTTACACATTTTTAGAATTGCACATTAGATGTACTTTATAGAATTTGCTCTTGTGGAATATGGGGATGAGAGAATTTTTAGATAAAATGTAAAAACATGAGATAATCTAACTTGGCTAAGTGAGAAATTTTAGATAAAATGTAAAAACATGAGATAATATAACTTGGCTAAGTGTAGAAAAGCTTTTAATGAATTTTACTTATTTAGAAAAAACTATTTTGTTTAAAAAATCTAGATTTAATGTTGAAATTTACAACTTTGAAACTTTAATTAAATATATTTATTTATTTATTTTAATGAATTTTATTTTATTAAAAAAAAAGGGTTTTGTTTAAAAAATTGAAGTTTAAGGTTGAAAGTTTTTGGATAATAATTCACCTTACTTATTAAAGCCTTAATAACTATGAAAAAAATGCCCAATATTGTTAGTATCAAAAAGCGATAAAACAAGGATCTCATTCTAGACATAAAAAAATTAAAACTAAAGCCTTTGGATTTCAATGAAGTTAATGATAGAATCTTCTAATATTTAATTTGATTTGAGTCCTATTGAAAAAGAATTACCATACAATTTGCTCGAAAAGGTAGATTTCAATTCTATCATACAAACACAAAAAAAGTGCTGCCCTGGCAGGTCTGGCCATTCCAATTAAGTATAGATGATCGGATGTTGAAACACTTAGTGTAGCATTATCGACTCAACCAAAAAGACTTTATAGTTGTGACTGTAAGTTAAAAATGAATAAAAAAGACATTTTGAAAATTTAATAAAACACATTTGTTAATTTTAATAAACTTTTGGCAATTTTTTGTTATATTTTAATAAGAAAAACTACTTTGTAACAAACCATTTAAGTATTATTATTAGTACCTTATTCACTTTGGGATGATATGCCAAGCACTGAAATTGGATTCCAAAACAATTAATCTCCTCCTGAATCGTTTCCCCAAGATCCATGATCCATGTTCGGCGTGATTTTTTTTCACGCTTGTTGGCAAGGTGGTTGAACCATTTCATGTTGCTTTCTAGGAGAAAAGTATAAGGAACGTTCTTCGCCTATTGATCTATTATCATTAAATATAACAAATTTACAATGCCGTAAAACAAACCACCTGTCTCAAAAACACATGCACAGGGAACGATTGCATCCTTTCTCAACCTTTGTATCTGCTCCATGGTGTCAAGCCTGTAGCCATATCCCAACATGCACTTGTTGCACCTGGTGGCTACAAATGCTATGTGCAATGCGTGTAGCCTTCCTGTGCACTGTTTCAAGGATCAACTTCTCTCTTCTACGCATTGGTCGAGCTTTCCTTGTCTACTCGCCAGAACTCCCCAGCGCATAGTCTCTCTTCTCTGGTGCTTCTATCTTATGAGGCGTACCCCCTCCTAGTGGTTGGGCTAAGACGCGTCCCAAGTGCTGCCAAGTATAAAAATGTTGGTATCTTTGGAAGAAGAACGTGCATGCTCCAACAGTGTAGGGTTAGAATCACTTATTAGTAGAATTGGAACAATTTTTCCATTTATGTTATTTCCCATTTCATGTATTTCAGCGTTGGATACCATACCCACTTCATTTTTATTGATACCTGCTTCATTTATTTCAGCGTTGGATACCCAATTCATTTTTATTGATACCTGCTTCATTTTTTTTCCTGTTGTAATGGTAGCATTAATGGAAATAAAGAAAACCAACCACGAGGAAATACCTTGTGACAATCCACAGAAGATAGGTCGTGATCTGCTCAGTGCCGGAGTGATGGAGGACCCAAAGCTGAGGATTCGCCATGAGTTTTCCTTGGTAAATGTGGGGCAAGAATCCAGGGATCTCACTGGCATTACTACTCCCAGCGGATCCTCCAATGGACACAATGAATTGAGCGAGTTTTATAAAGAAGACGTCGAGGTGCTCTTGAATACAGAGATGAAGGGGGAAGCTCAATTCGATTAGCAGTGGAAGATGCTACCAAAACTATGCAACGTGCACATGTTGAGTGGGGAGGCTTTGGACGATTGGCAACATGCACTGCCAGAGGCAAAGGTCGATTTCTTGGTGCATAGGTAGGTACCATTTCCCATTGCATAGGTAAGTCTTTCAGTGGATACATCAGAACTGTTCTTAGAAAGCTAAGAGAAATAATCCATAACCATGTCATTCGTCCATATGCAACATAGAAATTGTAGTATATGCCATTATATTATTATACTGAAAATTTAGTATAGGGTCATCCACACAATAGTCGCGGCTCGACATAATAGGTTCAACTGAAGCTAGTCCTAGTTCATCAATGACCACAACCCCGTTTTCACGGTTTAGGTTGTTGTTGCTCCCATGTTACACCCAAAATCTACTCATCATAAGATTCAGTGTATACACCCCTGAAGATATCTTGATTAAGTAATCAACCAAGGAGGATTTTTACCCAATTGTGCTAGGTTTTGAAGGGTCGTCGCAGGCTGCACACTAGCAACATGCGACGTCACACCTTGCTCCATTACAGGGTGCGACGAAGTCAATTAGATGGGAAAAATAGCTTCTTCGAGGTCCTTCTCGAAGCTTGCTGACTTGGGATCCTATCCCTGACCTCTTGGAAGAGTTGGCACTCGGTTCCTAAACCTTTGGGGAGATCCCTTAAGCCTCTCCTACCATCTCTCAACCTATCCTATCCATACCCTATCCACTTAGTCCTATATGAATGAAGTTCACTCCCATCCCAAAGGGGAGGAAGGCTATGGTATCTACATGCTGGTGAAATCACTCTTGGAACATCTCCACTCACCTATTGGAGAACTCATACTTCCTTGGAAGAATATGGCAATTGGCTTTGTCGGAGAAGGGCTACATCGTTAAGCCTTAGTTGTAGTTCTATATCTCTATTATGTACTCCTCTTTTTACAGTAATACAAATGCTTTCCACCAATATTGTTCATGCGTGTAATGATATTGAGTAGTTTACCTGCTTAACTGTTTACTTAGATCTCTTATTGTATAGATGATTTTTACTCGTTTCTCTTGTTTCTTGTCTTGACAGGTCTTGCACCTTGGATCTAACGACCGTGAGATGTGGAGCAACATTTAGGGGAAAGGATTGCGAAGTGAAAGGTAAGGCATCTAGTACTCGATCCTTAAGTAGATCTAGGAAATGCATTGGTAGTCTGTTCTATTTGTTCTAGACTCACTTTGAGCTAGGGAGATCCTTCTCGCATCCGCTTGAGTGGATTGTCCGATAAGAAATCTGGCGACCATACTAGGGAGTTATAGAATTCGATCAGTAGTTGTCAATCCAAGAGTCATTTTCAGTCGATTGCTTGACACAAGCCTTTTTATTTTTGCCATTTACTTCTTGAAGTTGATTTCACTATCAGATCTTCATATTGAAGACTTTGATCTAATTCCTCTGAGTTTATATGACTCATTCCCAAACCATTTCATGGTTCATTGTTGAGAGATCTGATTCATTTTTGAATCTAGACTTCACCTGTCGCACCTAGGTAGTGGGAACTGAGCGACACTGTGTCATTTATAGTCTCTGCTCTTTACCTGTTGGTTACTCGTCGCATCCCTTGCATTAGTAAATTGCGACATCATCACACTTCCCGTGTATGCAAACTGCGATGTTGCACTGTGTACAAGCACAGAGTGTGCCGATTTCTCAAAATTTGACATGCAGGCATCTCCTCTCCATTTGATGGTCTGGACTTTGGTTTGCTGTATGAACTCTCTCTGTGCTGCAAGATCCAACCAGGGATCCCACCTATGATTTGTGTTTTGAGTGTTTGGTTCTATTTGGATTGATTTTGGGTTTCGTATTGGACAAGATTGAAGACCGATAGTGGTGGATACTCTTGTCTCCTCCACCTTCATCCGCTCACCCTTGCATTCCCTTCCTTCCATACTTGATCTGATCATTACATTAGATCAGCTTCCAAACCTCATTTTCGGCATTGTTTGAGCTTTGCTTGCTGCTGCTTGATTTTGAGTTAAGTGTGCCTTTCAGCTTGGTTGAGTGCTTGTCTTTTCTTGAGTTTTCTAAGTAAACTAGTGCTGCAAGTAGTGTTTTCTTTTCAGTCGTTTAGATCTGAAAGCTCTTTTGCTATCAAATTTATTCTTTGATGCATCCATTAAAAAGTTAAAAAGTGCTTCTTTCCATCATTTCTTGAGCATTATTGGAGAAAATTGTTGTGCATTGGAAAGTTCTCGTTTATGTTTTGGAAGAATTGAATGAATATATGATCTATTGTGTTTTTCTCGAACTATGAATCGCTCATTTTCTTGAAAGACTCAAAGTATTCTTCGATTTTTGCAAATGGGTTCCATGCTAAGGAAAGATAGATGCATTTTTATTTTTTTCGCTTTTAGACCATTGAAAGTGAAATTGAAAAACTTGCATATTCCATTTTAGAATCCTCTCTTTTCATTACCTAGTGTCTTTTTGCTTTGAAAAGAAAAGGAAAAGGAGAAATAAAAATGTTTTGATTTGTATAGTAGTGTTGTGATTTTTTGTGTTTCGTTGAAAAAGGAAAATAATACTTTCATAGTCAAGTTTTGTTTGAATTGGGATTGTGTTGCATTGTGTTTGTTTTGGCGATACTATTGGAAAGAAGTTTTCTCCTTCCCATAGCTAGAATTCATTGAAAGAAAGAATATTTCGTGCATGTAGCCAGGGCTTGCATTATGCTTTCGATTATGTACTCACCTCATGCATTCACCTAACTGTCCAAGATAAAATTAACAATAGAACTAGGTAAAATTTTTAGCAACTTGTGTGTAAGTTAGAGACATGTTCCGGCGTTGTTAAGCGTGGCAGCTGTCGTTATTTTCTAGCACTGTATCCCGGGGGTATTGTAGTCTTCCACTTACTTATCGGTATATTGAACTCCTTCACGTACCCACCAAGTACCATAATCCGTACTTGGCGTATATCGAAGGGTGTATCACGTACTCGGTAGTATATCGGAAGGTCTCTTGCCAAACGGTTGTGCATTAGACAACACCACTACGGATTTGAGCTTCCACGTACCTTGCGTACATCGGGAGAAACCCATAGGAATCCTGAAACCATCTGAGTTAACCATTTGGCCGTCTTGGAAAAGCAATACACTGAGAACAACACTCGGGGAGATTAGCACGCACATACTATCTAGGTAATCGGGTATGCAGGCAAGGGTACGGTCCAATCCTCCTTGTCACGTCATATTGTTGGACCCTGCAGTATATAGCGGTTTGTGATGCCTTGATAATCCTGTGAGGTTCTAGACCTTGAATCCATTCCTATTCACACAGTTTGCTTGTTGCTTTTAGACTTGATTAGTGTTTGATTTGTGTGGTACTTTAGAGACTCTTAGGAAGCTTAGATATGGAAGACTCTTCCGGGACTACCAACCAAGAGGCCCCTTTCTAGGGTATGCCATTTGTTATTCCCCTTTGTGGAACTGTTGGTCCTCCCTTTATGGCTACGTTGAATCTTCCTGGATTGATGATAGGATTACCAGTATGGTTATTCTACAATCCAGTTACGCCAAGTGCACCAATCGTGTCGAACCTAGGTCCTTCATCACATGAGCATCAATCTCATGGTGACCCTTCTCCTTCTTTATCGAAAGTTGAATCGGCTTCCGTCTCTTCCTCTTCTCCCACTAAAAACTCTGATGTTAGTAAGAAGGGCGGTGAGAAGAAGAAGAAAGGGAAGACTAAGAAGAAGAACACTAAGCAGAAGGTCACAACCCCAACCACTGATCATCATGCTGGGGGCACCGATACACCTGTTCTGAATTCGCGTAAACCGAAATTCCTTTGCAAACTTTGTAAAGGGTCCCATTTTCTTAAGAGCTTCCCTGGTATCTCCAAGGTCTTATAAATATGGTCGCATTCTGAACAACCCTTGTCATCAGTCTCCGAACATCATATTAATGATACCCCATCAACTAGTGACGTTGTAATTAATGTTCGGAAGGGTATAGTTGCAGACCCTTGTTGGTTTTGCAAGGGCATGCACCGTACTTACCTTTGTCCTCGTATGGATGAAGCTTCACAATTGTTGGAAGACGTGGACACATCCCATAAACACCTTCCAACTAAGTATTGTACGTTGTCCCCTGATCCTTCATTGGTTGATAGGGCAGTCAATCCGACCCCACCCTCGGTTGACCCCACTCTTTCATCAGAGAGTGAAAACGAAGCGGTCGATTCAACAACATCGTCAATCGACCCCATTCCTCCCTTGAGGGATGATACCCAAGCGGTTAATCAAGTCTCATTCTCGGTTGACCCCACTCCTCTAGTTGAGGGTGAAATAGAAACTGTTGATGTTTTTCTGGTCAGTTCAGATTGTTCTGGGCGAGGGGAAACCATGTCTATTTCCACAGGAACCCCTCCAAGTACTGAGGTTATTTCATTTGATTGGAATAGTCTAACATAATATCGTCTTCCTTCGAGTGTTCCTTTTCAAATATCTGTAGGATTTTCAGATAAAGAAATTTTTCGTACGATAATTGATGAGGGAGCTTCTATTAGTATTTTATCCTCAACTGCTTGGCAAGCTATAGGTTCCCCTCATCTTGTGCCAGTAACTAACCAGATTTTGGATTTTAATAAAAGGCCTACCAGACCTTTAGGGATTCTCTCGTAGTTACCTGTCACGTTGAGAGGTAAAACTATTTATGTACTTGATGTCATGGTTGTCCAAGGTCCTTTAGATTTCAATCTACTCCTTGGACGTGATTATGTCTATGCTATGAAAGCCATCGTGTCCACACTCTTTCGAGTGATGTATTTTCTTCATCATGGGAATATTGTGACTATTGATCAGCTTTCCTTCGTGACACCCACCCATCATATGACTCCTAGTCATCAGACTTTTCTGAATGTTCCGCGTGTTTTAGTGGTTTCTTCCCCCTGAGGATGGGGGGTACGAGCACGGTTTATGTTATGTTTCAAGCTCGTTAAAAAATGAAACCAACCACCCTAGCATAGTTTCCCTTTGGTTTCAAGCTTGCATAAAAATGAAACCAATCCACTAGAGCATAGTTTTATTCTATTTCAAGCTCGTTAAAAAATGAAATAGACCCCTCTAAAGCATAGTTTCCCTTTGGTTTCAAGCTTGCATAAAATGAAACCAATCCACTGGAGCATAGTTTTATTCTATTTCAAGCTCGTTAAAAAATGGAATAGACCCCTCTAAAGCATAGTTTACCTTTGGTTTCAAGCTTGCATAAAAATGAAACCATCCACTTGAGCATAGTTTTATTCCATTTCAAGCTCGTTAAAAAATAAGACAGGCCCCCTCAAGCATAGTTATTTTCTATTTCAAACTTATGTAAAAATGAAATAGATCTCCCTCCCATCGGTTCGAGTCTCTCGCTAGAGTTAGAACTTGAACCTTCATTCCATCTGCATCTCGTTTCCTCCCCTTGGTGAACATTTTCATATTAGTAGACAGGTTGGTATTTGGGTTAGCAAGCAACATTTTCAGACTAAATGAAGCTTGGGGGGCATGCCACATGTTGTACTGTCAACAATCATGTTGAGGGAATGCCACCATGTTAAGCCGCTAGCAATCATGCTGGGGGCATTTACCAACCTCTGGGCATCATGTTGGGAAGGAACCCGTCAATGGGCCTTAACCCTGAGTAGAGTTTACCTTTGGCTTCAAGCTCATTAAAAAATGAAACTAGTATTTTGAGAAGAGTTCTATTCCTATGTCAAGCTCGTTAAAAAATGAAACATATCCTTTCCCTTTGAGTCGAGTCTTCTCGTAGACTTAGTACCTAAACCTTCCTTTCACCCGCCTATACCTTAGGCGAATGAAATGAAGCTTGGGGGCATGTCTTCAACCTCTAAAATTTATGTTGAAGTCAACTCGATCGCCTCTCCACACCACATTGGAGCTAAGCCACTTACTTCTAGCAATCATGCTGGGGGCATGTACCAACCTTTGGATTTCATGACAGGAAGAAGTTCACCATTGGGAACATTTTCGAGCATACTTTCCATTTTGAGGTTTCGAGCTCATTAAACCATGAAAATTATCCCGAGCATAGTTCATTTTCTGTTACAAGCTCGTTAAAAAATGAAGCAGACATCATGAGCATTCTTACAACCTCTCTTCAAGCTCATTAAAAATAGTAAGATGGAATTTGAGCTTACTTTTCACTTTTTTCGTGCTCTGGTTGAAACATAAAAAGATGTTTGAGCTTAGTTTTTACTTTTTCGTGCTCTGGTTCAAATATGAAAAAGATTCCGAGTGCTTTTGATACCATTGTCGTGCTCGTTAAAAAATTGAGTAAAAAGGTGTGTCTAACTAGTATAGGTTTATCACTTTATTTGGCCTTGCTAGACTATTTACGGAAAAGGAACTGTGTCGAGTTTACTTTTTCCTTTGCCGTACTCGGTTATCAACCATGACAAAGTTGTTCATGGAGTCCTTTTAAGCTCTTTTCAGACTCCTAAAATAGGAAAAGATGGCCAAGCGAACTTGTCGCGTTCACGCTTGTTAAAGTATTTGAATGGTCATCTCCCTGGTGATAGTTTACCCATTTTTCGGAACAGAGGGCACTATTTACGAAAAAGGTATACTTCAATCAATCATGATTGGAAGAGTTCTCTCTCGCGTTGTTTTACCCTTTTCCGGACGAAGAGACTAACTTTATGAAAAATGACCTTTTGGAGTCTCCTTTAGTTCTTTTCAGACTCTCTAAACATGAAATGACGCCGAGTTTTCCTTCTTTGGACTTGTTAAAATTCAAACATCGAAGGGCCCATCCGTGGGACGAACCCTTCCTTTCCTAGGTTCGGAAAACATTTGGGATTGGACTCATCTATGAGATGAGCTATACCGAGCATTTGATTACCCTCATCAAGCTTGTAAAAAACACATGAGGCACTCATCATTCATGATGGGGAAAAATGAAAGCGTTTGTGTTACATACCTTGTTAGTGGTAGTATGTAGTCGTTCTTGAACATGGCACTCATCTGCATTTGCATACAACACTTGGATCATCCATTTGTCCTCGAGTTCCACTTATTTCCTGAGTCTCGTTACTCCTTTGAGTCATTCAAAGAAAAGCTTCCATCATCAGTTGCTTTGAGAATTTGTGTCGCACTCGTCATGTCAATACTGCCAAGTCATGCCATGCCCATGTTCAAGAATATATCTATCACTTATCACTTGTAGTCAGTACACTCGCCATCACGCCAGTTTACTCTGAGTCAGTCTTGCATGTTACTGTACCATCCGATCTACCCTATACATTTTTGTCGTGTTTCGTGTCGATTGATGGGGGATTCATCATGGCCCTCCTTCGACGGATTCATCCTTGTCGACTTCAACACATCATCCGAGGATTGAATCTAGAAACCAATCAAGTACCTTGGCCCTGCATGCCTCAATGGCAGGTTACCTCGCTTTCAACATGAGTTTACATCATTGACTCTTGATTGAAATATTTCGTCTTGCGTTTGACTTCAACTCATTTATTCACGCTTGATGATATGTACTATGATACCTTGGGAATCATTGACATCAATGGTGATCTCCCTCGTACTTGTTAACGGTTTACATCAATGGCCGGTAATCAAGTGGTTTCTACCATGTTCGACGTCAAGACATTTGTAATCACATGGATAGATTCGTATCATTGCGGGTTCAGCTTGAAGACCCTGGGGAGTCATGTTTTACCTAGGTTGCGATGGAATTTGTATTGAGTTATATCACACGGATCCACATTTGTATTGGTCATGGCTGTGTTATCATTGCATCATGGATCTACGCTTGTGTCTAGTAGCCATGATTGTGTTCAGTCGGTCATTACTACCATGGATCTGCACTATATTGGTCGGCAACCATGTTATACTTCATATGAGATTGTCAGTTCAGAGTCAGTTGTACTGCAGCAGTGTCCTTCATCCGACAAGTCTATTGCCATTACTTCCGTCAAAGCACTTCACCTGTCTATCTTCAACAAATTCATGCTTTGGGGGGCATTCTGTTACACCCAAAATCTACTCATCATAAGATTTAGTGTATACACCCCTGAAGATATCTTGACTAACTAATCAACCAGGGAGGATTTTTATCCAATTGTGCTAGGTTTTGAAGGGTCGTCGTAGGCTGCACACTAGCAACATGCGACGTCGCATCTTGCTCCATTACAGGGTGCGACGAAGTCAGTTAGATGGAAAAAATATATTTTTCGAGATCCTTCTCGAAGCTTGCTGACTTGGGACCCTATCCCTGACCTCTTGGAAGAGCTGGCACTCGGTTCCTAAACCTTTGGGGAGATCCCTTAAGCCTCTCTTACCATCTCTCAACCTATCCTATCCATACCCTATCCACTTAGTCCTATATGAATGAAGGTCACTCCCATCCCAAAGGGGAGGAAGGCTATGGTATCTACATGCTGGTAAAATCACTCTTGGAACATCTCCACTCACCTATTGGAGAACTCATACTTCCTTGGAAGAATATGGCAATCGGCTTTGTCGGAGAAGGGCTACAACGTTAAGCTTTGGTTGTAGTTCTATATCTCTATTATGTACTCATCTTTTTACAGTAATACAAATGCTTTCCACCAATATTGTTCATGCATGTAATGATATTGAGTAGTTTACCTGCTTAACTGTTTACTTAGATCTCTTATTGTATAGATGCTTTTTACTTGTTTCTCTTGTTTCTTGTCTTGACAGGTCTTGCAGCTTGGATTTGACGACCGTGAGATGTGGAGCAGCATTCAGGGGAAAGGATTGCGAAGTGAAAGGTAAGGCATCTAGTACTCGATCCTTAAGTAGATCTAGGAAATGCATTGGTAGTCTGTTCTATTTGTTCTAGACTCACTTTGAGCTAGGGAGATCTTGCTCGCGTCCGCTCGAGTGGATTGTCCGATAACATCCCATTTCGCTCGCCGCTACTACGGGAATCAGCATTGCATGTTGGGAACACCTACAGACGAGCCAAAACATGTGGTTGTCGGGCCTAATCTGTGTTCTGCGAATGGTTTCACATTATAAAGTATTCTGCATGCCACGAGGATAGATACTCTTGTAAGAACTACAGTGAAATACCTTACTTTTATGGGATAACCCTGACTATTGAACTTGGCAGGATGCGCTTTCTTTAACTATGTAAGTTGTATATGCACTTCGAATGGGTGGTTATGACAGACTCGATTGGTCCTTTATGGCTACGGATCTTAAACCGGTTTGTTCCTAGGTAAACTCGGGACTTCACTGGAGGATTATAGAATTCCCAATTCAACTGCATCCACACATAAGAATGCTCGGATCTTCACCGATGGTGCCTACGTGGGCATGTTCATATATTATATCACCATCGATAAGTGTTGCCATAGTGCCAGCAAAGGCATGGGAGAGGAACAACGTTGGCAGGTTGTTGCACAAATTTAATATACCACTGCAAAGCTTGACCGAATCGGATCGAACTTTCATCTTTGTCATGCTATTGTTCCCCAGAGAAACAAATAGATGAAATGCTTCTAGATAATGACATGTACTTATCAATTTAATGCAGAGAAGGGGCCCATTGGCCATTGCATTCTGAGAGTCCATTAAAATGCGTGTTCTGGAGCCATGGGTCTTTGCATCAAACAATGAATGTAGCATGTAATATGTCACCGCCACCGGGTCTTTGAGACATTTATGGAATACAGGACGTGAACCGGCATAGGAATACAGGACGTGCACAGGCATTTATGGATGCTTACGAGAGCCCGTCGCCGGGGCCTGGGACACAAAGTCCCAGGCATACGTCACTGGTACGGAGCCAATAAAAACAAAGAAAATACAATTTTAATTTTTTTATTTAATTCATTTAAAAATTATAGTATAGTTGAACTTTAGAAACTCAAGAATTAATACGGCTAACATCAAACTAATTGGCCTTCACGAATCATATATGTCAGGGACATAATAAATGAGAAGGTAATAGAGACAATATCTGGACTCTTTCCAGCTTGGGAGACATGGTTGTCATGTACAAAATGGATGATGTTTTCCACTGGTTTGGAAAAATTTCAACTCCGCCAATGAACCAAACCATGGGAGAAATCCAGCAACAAATGAGCACCGTGTGCAAGGGGTGTCAAGCAGAGAGTACCACACCAATGCTTAGGTGGGCCTAATAGGTATACAACACTGAGAAATGAGTGAAATGAGAATTTTGGTGCGGTAATTTTTTTTTATTTTACCCTATTTTGGTGCACCCGAGTTGGTGGCTCACCGGTGTGTTTCTCGTTATAAAGAGCATTGTTTGATATTCCTGTTTTTACAAAATGAAAAGAGATTATATTTTTTATAGTCGTTGGGTTATATTTAGTACCACACCAGTGTGTCTTCTAATTTATAATGCATCGGGGTGCCCATATTGGAAAATTGAAAATAGTGTTTTTTTTTTTTTTTTACCAGTTGAGGGCTGGCTTTTTTTTACATAAAGCAGTGCGTGTTATTGTTCAACACACCAATGGGTTATTATCATTCAGATGCACCAAAACGTTTTTCCACAAAAAATAAAATGAACATATTTTTTCAAATTGCATCGAGCTATTTTGACATTGGTGCTTTTTTTCATTAGGCACACTGGTACATCTTTGATGTTAGCACACTAGTGCAACAAGGTAGATTGGGAGCACCGTTTTTTTTCTTTCAAAAATAATTAGAATTTATGTTTTTGTCTTCCAAGTGATGTGTTTTACTCTTTAACACAACGGTGCATATGTGTCCTTAACACGCACCACCTAGTTGAAGCCGAGAAATAAATATTATATAGTTTTTGAAATGGCATCGAAGCCTTGGACTTTGATGAGCTTCCTAATTAGGTGCACTAGTTTGTTAGTTCTTTTACTATTTTGGCGCATCGGTACATCAAGTTGTTAAGTGCATCAGTGCGTCAGGTTGTTAAGCGTATCGATGTGGTTGTTATTTTTATGTGCACTAAAAAAAAAATTCCACCTGCCTGCCTCCACTAGCATCCTCTACTATAAATGGATAAATGGGCTCTTTTTTGTGAAGGATCCGCAAAAACATCCACTAGAAGGTGTTTTCCTTGCAGTGATTGGTGGTATTCAAATTTTGGAATTTTTTCATCGTTGTATTTAAATTGTGTAAAGAGGGGGTTTTATGGAGGTGACCATCAACCATTCACAACATTTTTTGCAATTTTCTATCTTCAATGCTCAATGCTCAATGCTCAAAATGTTAACCGCATGCCAAAAAAAATTGAAAACTTCAAGGGTTGGCTTAGATGTCTAATTCCATTTTTCTAGTAACTCATTTTATGATTATCAACAATGCTTCTTTCATTATATTTACATTTTCACCATTTATTTATGCCATGGTACATACCATTTTATGGAATTCCTTTTATATAGCTTATTTGTATTTCTTTATCAAAGCTCACATGTTACACTTCTATAGATTTAAATAGTCATATAGATTATAAGAGGGGATCCCTGTCCCATAAACAAAGAACCTCATACATAAATTTAATGTTTAACTAAATCATAACCTTTAAATGAAATTATTGTTATAACTATCATAAAACTTTGTGTATACAATACACAACTTGCTTGTACCAATAATCATGATCTCTTTTTAAAATCCTCTTACTATTAGCTCATTATGGTACTTCCATTGTTAGCAATGTATATCTCATTATATTGATGTTATCATCCTTTATTTATGTCATGCCCATACCATTTTCTGAAAATATGTTCATACTTTTCAAAATCCTTTCGCAGGAGACGAGAGTGTTGTTGTGATGAAAGGGCTGCACCTTAAAGCTCTCAACATTTTTGAGTATTTGATATTCAACTGTAAGAAACCTATATTGCTGAACAGCTAATTTTAGATTGTGGTTCTCACCCATTCCATGCCAGTTTAGGAATAACCTGCTCTAAAATGAAAGCATTTAAGCGTAGAATTGTGTACATATCTGTGTAGGTGATAGAGAAAATTGAGTACTGCTTAGATTGACAATAATAGCTTCATATACAATCTTATTTTCTCTACGTCCTGAATCCAAAATCAAACTTACTTTCCAGAGATTATGGATTCTATGAACTATTGCTAAGGCATAATTGCATCCAGAAGCGCAGATTTAGCAAGCTTCGCCAACTTTCTGCATCTCTGTGTAGCACTACATAGATTGACAATAATACTTTCATATACAATCTTCTTTCCTACACATACTTTATCCAAATCAAACTTATTTTTCAGAGATTGTGGATTTTATGAACTATTGCTAAGAAATAACTGCATCCAGAAGCACAGATATAGCAAGCTTCGCCAACTTTCTGCATCTCTGTTTAACGTGACGTTTGGAGTCACCCCCATCTGCTGTAATGTGGGTAGAAAACGTTCCACACTTTCTTGGGTTCCAAAGACCATTAGGCCTTAGAAGGTTGGTTTGATATCCTTGTTTGATCTGTTGTACTTCATATGGCTCTTAACAAGCTGGCCTGCAGCCAAAGCAGACATGAGAGACAACTCTCCAGCCAAAACTGCTCCTGCAACAATTCTGGCCAAGCTCTGAGCATTTGCACCGGGGGATTGCACATTTGCTCCTTTCAGTCCGAGCAAATTCAAGCAAGCAGCTTGTGAAGCCAACTGTGTTCCTCCTCCTATAGTTCCCACCTGAAAACAATGGATACAAATATGCCCACATTCAGAATAATCTGGAAGGAAGTTGAGGGAAGTAATCAATATTGTCTGTCCGATCCTTCTCGACTACTGAAAAAATGGTCTAGTTATCCGAATCAAACTTCTTCCCAGACAAAAGCAACCCATAAGTAATAAATACACTAACTCTGATTTAAAAGCAAACTCAAAATCAACTCTAGGGTTTATAATTTACATCAACTGTCAACATGATCCAGCTACCCACATTAAGATTTTTTTATAAATTTAACTAGTGTGTTTTCTACAATACTGTTCAATTTCCTCAACAAACCAACCAGACGTCAATTGTTTTTCCTTACGCACACTACGTAGAGAAGGCCTTTAAAAATAATCACGAAGATTTTCTTACCTCAATACAAGGCATTGTCACTGATACATGTAGATCTTTGCCACCATTACAAGCTTCCATCATTGTAATGCAATGAGAACTCTCAACGTTTTGGGCAGGATCTTGGCCGGTTGCAATAAATACAGCAGAGACAATATTGGATGCATGGGCATTGAACCCTCCCATGGCACCGGCGAGTGCAGATCCAGTTAAGTTCTTGAGCATATTCAGTTCCAACAAAGCTGGAACAGTAGTCTTCAAGACCTTGCTAACAACAGACTCGGTGATGACAGCCTCACATACTACTGATTTCCCACGCCCTTCAATCCAGTTCACAGCTGTGGGTTTCTTGTCTGCACAGAAGTTGCCTGACCATAGGCCAAAAATTTGGCATGAAACAGTAAGCTCAACGCAACAAAAGCAAAAATTAAAAACCAGAAAGTAACTAAAGCAGTGGGAACCAAGAGTCTACAAAACTAAAAACAGGGATAACCAAAAAGCTACATACCAGTCAGAGTTGCAACTCACCAGAAACACTGATAACATCCATGTCAGTAAACTCATTCTGAAGGAAATCTAAAACATTCTGCACGCCCTTGGAGACCATATTCATCCCCATGGCATCCCCAGTGAAGCAAGAAAACCTCATGTACAGATTCCTCCCTGCAATTGCACACCGTATGTCTTGCAGCTTGGCAAATCTGCTGGTGCTGTTATGCAGATCAGATCAACAAGAAAGAGTCAACACCCATAAAATTGTTGCTAAGAATATTTAAGATCAACCAGAAATAGTGAAAATAAGGGCTATTAGTCATAGAGAGTAGGTTAATAATGGTTATTAGTCATGGGCATTAAAAACTCTTTTTGGGGGAGGAATCTAAAATTTTGAAGAATTTCATATGAAATTATAATTATAATTTGTTCAATTATTCACTGTTCTAAGAAAATAAATCATCAATGCCAACTAGGATAGTAGATGACTTTCTTTCCTATTATATACTTCTTTGGCAAATTTTTCCTTCCATAAGGGACTTTGGAGGTATACAATACTCCATATGCAGAGAAAATTGTAAAAATAAAATATAAACGTATGGTCATACCTGTTGAATATCATAGACAAATTCTCAGAGTTATTGGGATCTTCAATGTAAAATTTCAGATCTGCAGCTCTCTTGGCAGTGGAGAATCTAACCACAGGAGCCCTGGTCATTCCATCTCTGAGAAGGACACTGGTAGCACCACCTGACATATGAATGGCCTTGCAACCTCTGTTGGTGCTTGCAACCAAGCAGCCCTCAGTGGTGGACATGGGTACCATGTACTCAAGCCCATCAAGCAGAAGAGGACCTGCAACTCCCACAGGAATCTGCACATACCCAACAGGCAGTTCACAGCATTGGCCAAGAATGGATCCATACTCAAATCCATCCAAGGGTAACCCATCAAGAGATCTGCCAGTCATCATCTCCAACGCCCTCCTCCTCACCCAAGCAGATCTCCTACAGTCCCCAAGAGATGACTCCAGAGAATAAGAAGCCACAGTCCCATTGCAAACAGCTGCTGCAATTTTGTCATCCTCGTTGTCTCCCAAAGGAATCCCCTTGAGCTGGACTTGAGGAGGACTGGGTTTAACAGCAGCCTCTTCCTTGGGAAGAGGCCTTATTAGTTTCTCCTCTTCCCTCACATCATCACCATCTATGTTCCCGCTGATGAAATACTGGACATAATCGATGCCAAAGAATCCCAGCAAATACACGAAGGAAGCAAGCTGAACCACAATGGCCACCAACTCCCCAAAACTGAGGAGATGAAGGGGCGCTGAAGTCCTGATTTTCTCCCTCCATCTCTTCATCAGAAAATAAGAGGACGCGAAAAACAAGACAAAGAAGACCTTGTTGGTCATTCCCACAGGCAGTGGCAAAGCATCCGAAGCCAATGCCTTCGAATTCTTACAATTACCATTATTCATTTTCTTAGCAGAAGCACAACTATCAATGCAATCATCCCTCTTGTTGCTGCTGCAACAATCCATTTCTCCACTAATTTATTTCTACTGACTCAAGAGAGAAAGAAGGGGCTTCAAACAGTTGGGTTTGGAATTTACGGAAGGCCCTGTTGGAGTGTGAGAGAGGTTCTTGTATTTATAATTCCAAAATGTTATAGGAAGTCGGACTGTGGGAGTTAGGTGTTTGTATTTATAATTCTTAAATATTATCATTGGCTTACTTCCCAACTGCCCTTTGAATAAGTGAAGCACATGGATTTGACTGCCTTCAATGATTTAAGATTCCACATATTCAAACGGACTGAGGAGCCCCACCTGTCGTTTTAAATAAGCGAATCTAACGACTATGAATCGATGAATTTTGCATTTCACAAGTATGCTCCATGTGCTTGCGAAATTGTGACAGAACAGAGTAGCAACATGATGTTCACACTCACTTATGGATTTACAATTATTTGGTAGAAATATGCATGTGTCATGGGCTTTATTAAATATTTTCCAAAACACTTTTGAAATATCCATTTTTTTTAAATGTAAAGGATAATTATAAAGTAACATAACCACTTAAAGTAACCACTTAACTTAACCACTTAACTTGTAGTTGGTGAATACAGATAGGCCATATGTCAAGGTTTTAGTTTTTAATTTAAGATATTGTGTAAAATATATGTGAACTACAAATTTTGTCGAGTTTTGTTTTTTGTAATATATAAGCATGGAAGAAAGTAATAAAATCTCATAATTCAACCAAATCACAACCATTAAACAACAGAACTAATTCAAGCTATTGGATAGAGTAACCAACATAAATCATTACTGCAATGAAACAATAGCAACATTAACTAAAATTTGTACTTTAATAATTTTCTAACTAAGATCGATCTAGTAAAGAAAATGATTTAGCTATAAAAAACATACCAGCACTAGCTGGCATAAGTGGGCCCAATCTCCCTAGAGTATAGTGTTGTACATGAGGACTTCGTAACTAATAAATTATGTGCTCAAACACAAAATATTAGAAAATCCAACATCGGATTCATCTATTACCTCAAATCAAAACATTAATAGCATAACATAGTTCTTCAATTCGTCACCCTCTCAGAGGAGACATTGCTCTTTATATAATTTGCATTCATGTCTATCCTTGAAAAACATATTTGGAACAAGCTTGACAATCTTGATGATTCTCACGTTGTTCCATCCATAGCCTAAATTAAAAGTGTGTTGCAACAACAACAACCCTTCCCAATATTTTCTCTTGAAAGATTGGGGGGGCCCATATCTGAACTCAATATTTTGCTTGATCCACACTTTTAGTTTTTCTTTAAATAAGTCTAGTATTTCTTGAAGATTAGTTGTTTCATGGTAAAAGGTTACTTAGACAAATTTTCATGTTTCGGCTTTTTCCTTTCCAAATTTAATGTTTTGGGGACTTTTGTAAAACTCTCTGAAACGCTAGGGAAGTTTTCATTATTGCTCCAAAACATCAGGGAACTTGTGGAAATCACTTTGAAGTGTCGGAGAACTTTTGGAAATCACACCAAAATGTCGGAAAACGTTTTTGAATTGCGTCGGAACGTTGGTGGAGATTGTCCAATCCCTCTAATATGTCGCCCCCTTTTTCTGTTTTGTTGCCAAAACACCACAGAACTTGCTTGTTATCATTGAAATGATGTTTGGGAACCTTGGCAAAGTTCAAGTATCTTCGCTCTGGCCTAACTCTGGCCTAGTTTCTCCAATTTTTGAAACAATTCATCAAATCGATGACATGTTTTCGTCGGACTTTCAATTTTAATCTCCAAACTAATAGGTAAACTTTCTTTTTACTCTCCGAAACTGTTTCGGCGTAAAACATTGTTTGTCTCCGACACGGTCGCAGCACTTTGGGTTTTTTTGCCGAAACTCGGTTAAGTCTAACTTTTGGAGCTTAATGAAATTCTCTACCAATGTGTATCGACGAAAGATGAGGTTTGGTACCGATACATATCAGCAGGTAGTGAGTTTTATCACCATCGCGCCTTTGTAAAAGAAAGTAAATATTCTCCGATAAGCTTCGGAGTGATTGGTTTTTCTACCCTCCAAATTTTTTTTTTTAAATCCATTTAAACCACAACATGGTCATTTTGGGCTCATTCATAAAGAAACTTAGGGTTTTTTGAAGAAGTTATTTTAGGATTTAAACCCTGTTAACTAGATCCTTTCCATTCTCATTTCTAACACCGTTTTGCACCCTTTGTGCAATTTGGATGAAGATCTTCGTGCAACTTGGATGAAGATCTTCATGCAATATGGTTGCAAAGCAACTCTGTACACTTGGCATATGTCCAAGTAAGTGGTTGTTGTCCTCATTTTGGTTGATTTTTCCACTTGGTGTTAAAATATTGGTGTCATAAGAGACAAATACATGATTGGTTGTTAGGGTAAACCATTTTTTCTTTGAAGTCTTCATTTTTATTGGCCAGTTTGAACTCCATTAGCATACGAGAGCTTCATCCGCCCTATTTATGTACACATTTTTGGAACCCTAGTATTCAAGACATGTCTCTGGGATGTTGTTTTGTAAATTTCTCAGAGAAATGCTTAAACCCTAAAACCACAGTACACACACCATTCATGCCTTTTGAAAGGCTATGGGATTCGCAACTATGTTTTCTTGGGAAGGGATTTAGTGTTCTTTTCATTAGTGGGAAATTATGCATTCACTCCTTTAGAAGCATTGACCATTGGAGAAATTTTGCAGTTATTTCTTGTTTGTTCAAATTGTATCTTGTTTACAACTTTAATGGATTTCATGCAACATGATCGTACTTCTTTTATTTTACAAGATACCGAGATGTCGAAGAGGGTCCCAAAGGTTTCTTCCAAAGTTATATTGGATTATGATGACGAAGCAACCCTATAAATGGATTTGAAGATTAAATTTGATGACACTCAACCCACCACAGGAGTATCCCCTAAGTTCAAATGGGGTGAATTGTATCATTTAATTAGAGATCAAACTGTACCTAAGGAAATGATTGAAGAGGACTTAATCTACCAAAACATTAAGAAGTCAAGTATCCACAAAGTTGTTGCTCAACCATAATTGTTTCCATGTGTCGAGATGATAGGATGGATTCTCCTGTATGTTGACATTAAAGCTCGTATCATCACAAGTGCTACAGGATCAAGTCTTGCTTCATTCCAGCCGACGCATATAGGTAAGGCTTATAGGCTACCAATACCAAAATTCTTTTTGACAGAAGATTGGGTTAAAATACTAAAATTAGATCATGCAGAGTGTGTGAAGAAGATGCTACTGCCTGGGAAGCAGTTACATCAAAGGAGTAGTGGAGAGTATGAGACTAAGTTTCTAAAAACTCCCTTCAAAATTGTTGCTACTCTCCTATGTAGATTATATTGAAGACCCAACTCAATCAGCTACAAACTCAGTTGGTTACCTTTACTATATCATATCATAATGTATGGCACCGTCTTCAATTGGGTGGATATTATTTATGAGAATATGGTCCAGGAAATTGATGATGCACAACAGGGAATCAAAGAAAATAAGATTGAATTTCATATGTCATATTACCTGATAGATTGTATCATGACCCTACATCCATTTCTTGGTCTTTGATGTAGGTGTAATCCCAGTGAAACTCCCGTGTATGTAGCCTATCATATTTTATGGGCTCATAAACATGCAAGTTTTTACAAGCAAATTTGTGAATATTTACTAGTTCCTTTGTACAAGTTGATTTTTGAAAAGGAACCAAATTGTATGTCCGAGTAGGCTCTTACAGTGGTCACACAATTAGGATATTATTATTTGACCCCTAAAGGTACTTATCTATGTATTTACGAAGGTTCAAAAGGCCCATTGTTGATGCCAAAGTATGTTATTGATTATATCATTTTAAAGGAAATCATAAGACAAACATTTATAAATGGCATTGGCCATTTCTTGCATGACAATAAGAAGGCTTCATGGCCTTCACTCCTAGTATCAATTGGTGCCTACAGATTCAACAAATTCAAATATGCTCAAGAATTTGTGAAAGATCTAGATTCATATCACTTTGGCGAAAAAATATTTATGAGGAATGATAGTCAACAAAATGTGACCCTACATTTTCTATCGGTCAGGATTCATTATGAGTATGTAGATAAGTTCTTGCGAGAGGAAGAAGTGTATAGATGGTTAAGAAATCTTGCAGAACTAAACAAAAGGCACAACAAAAGGAAAGGTGAAAGTTCTAGAAAACCATCTGACACATCAGCACAAGGAGACCTAGAAGAAGCTACAAGGAAGAAAGTAGTAGAAGAAGCTTTCTTGGAGGAAAATGCCAAGAGACTACAAGAAGAAGAAATGGAAAATAATGAAGAAGTGAGAATAGAGAAAGAAAGAGATGAAGAATTACAAAAAAAGGTTGAACAAGAGAAAATTGAAAAGTTGGCAGCCTAACAAGAAGAAAAGAGACTACAAGAAGAAGAAGAATTACTCAAGAAAGTTGTGGAAACCCAAAATCCACAAGAAGGTGATGGCAATCAAGACATGGATATTGATAATATACCGGATAACAACATAGAAGTTCCTCTCACTGGAGGACATCTCCCTCTAGTTGAAATGGGACTTACTCCATTTACGCCATCCAAGCAATGTGTTGTTGCTAAGTTGGAAACTATAGTCTATGATCCGCCAATGAAGACTATTATGAAGAGGACAGAAAAGAGACTCAAAATTGCTTCTCAACCTGATGTTGACACTCTACAAGAAGTTTAGGTGGTTGATGGCACTAATAAGGATCCAAAATTCATGGCATCTGTTAATGTTGTCGCAGCCTTAGATAATGAGGACAACATACACAAGTTGATGGAAAACGTAGAAAGCAGTAAGGCCAAAGTGGTCAAACTGAAGGACAATATAGTGCAATCTAGGAGTGAAGGGATAGAGATAAGGCATCAATGGGATGCTCTTGAGATACAAAAAAGAAGAATTCATGCAAAATATACAAATCTTAGAAGAGGAGAGAGACTCGCTAAATGTACAAATAGTAATATTAGAAGGCAAAAAAACAAATATACAGTCCAAATTGAGAGGGCTATAAGAGAAAGAAAATCAATGGGACGCCCAATAGGTGGAAAATATTACCATAGATAAAAGAGCTCTGCAAGCACAGATATCGGATCTTAATCGAGAGAAGGAACCATTGGTGACTGAATTGAATACTGCACCAAGAATAGAAACAAGACTTGACGCCATTTTATGACTGTGCTTCCTCTCTTCAGGAGAAATTGTTCCACTCACAAGAGTTGCATACATAAAAAGCATATGAATTACAAGGAATGGTATCTCAACTCAAACAAATATCTGAGGAAGTCACTGCCACTAGAATAAATCTTGCAGAGATCTACAACGGGATGAAGAAGTTGGTTGGTTGGAGGAAGACAACCAAATAAATCCCTCCACATTTTCCTAAAATATCCACAACTGAACTTAAGTTGGATTTTTCAACCCTGTACAGTTGCTAGAAAGCTGAGAAGAAATTGCAGAATGAAGTAATAGCTTCCATTTCCAAATGTGAGAACATTCACCGTAGCATTGCTAGAGCTTTTGAAAAATGCCATATTCCTTCTCCTGGCACATTCAAAATCCCAGTACCAAAAGAGCAGCAACTGGAGGAATTGAGGACCATCAAATATGAGGACATTGATGCTATTAGAAGTTTAGGCACCATCACTCCAGAATATCTACAAGAACATATTGTACAAGCCACTCTGAAGACACAATACTTGGCTAATGGTCATAATGCAGCAACTAAAGGACTAAATGCTATGGTCAAATATTTATCAATTCATGAAATCACCCTAAGGTTATTAGAACCCCATCAATTAAATATTATATCCTATGAAAGTAGCCTTTGGGATGAATATATTCAGGCTCAAGAGGGCGCTCAACCCTCTTAATGTAATATTTTATTGTATTTTAATATTTTGCTCACTTATTTTGTAATCAGGATAAGACAAAAGTTTTGGAAGGAAAAGAGTCATAACTAAGGGGAGGTGAAATGATGAGTCACCTAAGAGCTAGAGTTGTAAAGATAAATAGGATAAATGAGATGAGAAAGAGGCTTTTGCTTGTGAAATATTGTACTAGAACTCATATGTGAGAAACTATTTCCTGCTAATGACAAAGACATTTTTTTGGGTGGAAGCATACATGAAAGATTGTGTTGAAGCATGTGGACAAATGTGTAAAAGTAATTTCCTCATTTTGTTTATAGCTGTGAAGAAGATATTTCTTATTATGTTGGACTATTCTAATAGTTTCTGAATCATCTTGTTGTATGTGGATGCAAATACAATTTTATTTGTTATTTGTGAGCAATGAATGTAATAAATGTTAAGGCTCAAGTTATCTAATGTGTTAAATTTATTCTATAACTGAAATGCATTCTTCTTATTAGTTATCTTCTATAAATGTATGATACAGTTTATTTTCATTTCTCTTCCTTAAATTTGCTCCTTGCAAGGATAGATTAGATTAAATAGAACATCGCATTTAATTAGGACATATTCTATTCTTGGTTGACTGATAGTAAATAGGCGATAAGGCAAGAGGTAAGAATCTGTGCATCACTAAGTGGGGCTTCTTTCTACTGGTCAAATAAGTGTAGGTAGAAGCATGTGCATGTAGAATTAGTGACCTACATTTCATATAAATTTATAAAATTCAAAATGGTGGACCAGGCCTTATCTGATAAACTAATTACAAGAACATCTTATACAGTAACCGAACCGTAAAACGGACAGGTTCCCTAATCTAAACAATGAAGGGTCTAATTGGGACCTTTCATTGGGGAGAACCCTACTGTCGATGCAGGGATTTTTCCAGGAGTCAACAAAGTGTTAGGACAACTGTCTTTTACAAATAGGAAATATGTGGATCAAGAGTTTGGACTTTCCCGTTTAGAATTTCCATAAATGTGCTTAATAATCTAATCTTCATCAAAGACTAATATTTTGCAAGATTTACTTAGAATATCTCAAAACCCATAAATCTCAACCTTGGGATCTTCTTCTATCATCTTGTATTTGGAGCAGCAGGAACCCCTATAGAATTTGGGAGTAGCATCAATCTTGTAGCGATCGAAAGCAACAACAATTCCTATAGCAATCGAGATCATCAACAGTTCATATAGTGGTTGGGATCATCAACAATCTTGTAGCAATTGGGATCAGCAGCAATTCTTGCAGTGGTTGGGATCATCAGGATATCTTGTAGCATTTGGGATCAACAACAATCATGTAACAATTGGGATCAACATCAGTTCCTATAGTGGCCAAGACTATAATAACTTTTTCAAACAATAATTCCCTCAATAAACCATATTGAACAGGTCATGTATTCATGGAGTGGTTCTATAACAATCTCACAATTTTCATAAAGGTAATTATAGGATATGCAATTTCCCACTTATTACTCGTCCTACCAAGCAAGATACAAACACATATAATCCAAAAGGTACCTTGTGTTGAAGTCAAATTAAATCATTAAAAGGATTGATATAGGAGGAAAAATATGACAAAAAGAGAAGCATATGGGTCAAGACAGTTGATCAAAAGATGACATTTTTTAGGCTCAACATCTCTCCCAACCTGGTTTTATTGCATGTCCTCATGCAATCAAATCACTTAGGTAGATTAGAGATGTTAAGTGCTACAAAGTCAAAGTGAATCCGAATCCAGTTGAAAAATGGATGGCGAAGCTCATGCTCCTCATAATAGCCCATTTTTATTCATGTGTCGGCCCAAAATTCTTCTTCTTAATTGAATTCAATGGGTGCCTCAAAATAGGGAAGTGGAATATTACAAAATCCACTCAATGTTGTGTGCTTGTAGACAGTCAAGGTATATTTGTACCTTGTCCAATGCAATGCCAAACTTGGTATACCTAAGAAGGTCCCTTCTTCTTTGTGCATCATCCATAACTTCATCTCAGATTTTGGAAGCTATGACATCCTTCACTCTATGTAAGGCTATCCATTTCTCACAGGAAGAAATTGTTAAGGCTTGAATTTTTTGGAAAGAAGAAACATAATCTTCAAGTTTACACATTCTAGCCTTTCGAGAGATTAACTATGCAGGTTGTGGACTCCCTCTTACCCACAAATATTCACGGTATTCTTTGAATTCCCAAGTGGCATACACAAGATCCCATTCAATCTGATTCTTCATGAAAGATGCAAAGGTTCAAAGCTGCACATGTCCCACAATAGGGTTAGGGTCCCAATCAACACAAGCAAGCAACTAGAGGTTATGTTGATAGAGTTCACATATTATATTTTGATATTCTTCTCTAACATTGGAGAATGTTTGAATAAATTGTTCAGTATCTAAAATACAACATGAATGCCTTGCTACCAACCTCCTTATCTAGAAGAAGCTTAATTGTTCTTTTAAGTGCATAGCATACAAGGGGGAGGGATATCAACAAGCAGTCATGGTATAGGTGATATTGAATATGAATTTCTTATCTTGTTCTAACTATCGGATTTTAACTCTTATTTCATGTGTAATCCACATTGTCTCGTGATTCCTAGAATGTATCTTGTCACACAATATTTCCAGTTCTTTTTCTCATTATGTTAATATATCAACCCTTTCCTTAAGATGTTTTGCTTATTCTTCCCAATTCCCTTCTTCTTCTTCTTGGATGACTACTTGATTGAATTCTTAAATTTATTTACTAGGTTCTTGTTCTTCTTTATCAAAATCTTGAGTTGCTTCTTCATCACTTTAGAATTGTTCTATATCTTCCTCAATCTCCTAACCACAACCTTTATTTCATCTTTATTGCAAGCATTATCATAGCCATCACCATGCGAAGCAGGTGATGGTTCTTCTTCTTGTGAATCAAGAGATCTCACTAATACACCCAAAGTCCTATGTGCTTCATAATAATTGAGTTGTGTTTTAAAAGAATCCAATGGTTTATGGAATCTATGGTGTTCCCTCCTCAACATTTCATTGTATTTACTCAATTTCTGACAAGTCTTCCTATCCTTAGCAATAATCATCAGAGGTTGGTAATTACCCGATAGAGACCGGGTATTATTCTTAGAATGCTTCCCTCTCAACCATCTCATTTATTATCGGCAACAATTATTTCCTCAACCTCAAAATCATTCTTCTGCAATACCTCAAGATCAATAGAATTTTCCTCTACATCAGTATAAGGTTTTCCTTCGAATTCCTCTTCAAGACTCTATTCACTCTCCCTCTTAGAATTTTTCTTGGCTTCCTCTTCTATTATTATCATTTCTCCACTTGGTTCGGTAGTCATAATGCGACCTTTTGACTATGCAGCTAACCTTGAAGAGTATCATCGTTTGACACCTTGTTTAGGCGGTTTTCATTTATTTGATGTAGATGAGGGTGTGATTCCTAGAACAACATCCCAAGTTTGTCTTTTCCATTGCAGAGAATCAACAACCAACCATTTAATTAGCCTATGGTGAGTCAAGTTGGTTTCATAGTTCTTGCTATCCCTGACTTTGGTACTCATTAACAACAATGTATGGAGAAAAAAAATGCAAAAAAAATATGTATATCCTATGTCGAAGATGCATCAACAGTTTAAAATGGTATTCAAAAATCATAATGAACCATCCTTCATAGATTAAATACTTTTTCACCCACCAAGCTACTTCGGTCCATAATGGATGAAGGGAGTTTCTATTAACTCTTTTATTAGAACCTTGCACAGTTTCCTATGCCACCAAAAATTATTTCCACACTGTAGTGGTAAACAATCTCTGCTCAAACCAATTTTCACCTTGTCACCCTAGCAATGTTGTCTTCATTAACTTGAATGTGCATCCTTCTCACTTTTGCTATGGAATTCCTAGTAGTTTGGGTGAATTCCAAGGTGATACCTTTTTGAAACCCTGTCTCTAGTCAAAATAAACCATCGATGCAGCCTCGATAAAAAAAATTTAACACTTCGGGATTCCTTCAGATGGTTGTTGTATTCACAGGTTCACTACGAACCAATGTTCCCCACATAGCCTATCACATAGGAAGCAGACAGGTCTGAGACTCAAAACAGGGAGATTTTGGCTAAGAGGTGAAGAGAAAGTGTATAAGATGGACCAATTTAGAAATAAAATAGAATGATATAACATGGATGAATTTAGCAAGGAAAATCCAAATTTTGATAAGGCGACAATTTGAAAAGCATGTTTTAAAATGATAATTATGGTTCTATGATCCATAGATTGTGCAGATATTTGCAATGTATGGTTGGTTATGACAATCAACACTAGGAGTGGTCAGTTTGATGAGAAAAGATATAGTAATTATGAAAAGCGTAGATATCCCTCCCCATATCAAATAAACGATCCTTCTATGGGGAAAAGAGGCACATGGGTTGACCTTATAGTCAGTATATTAAACCGATGTCCAAAAAATAAATGGAAAGAGTGAATACCTATCCTTTCCTTTCCTTTCCTTGAAAGGAGTGACATGGAGGCCATCATGTCTAGGAGTAACTGCAGCACCATATCAACGTATTGCACACATCAAATCAGGATGTCAAAGGTGACCTGTAAAAATTGAGGATAGGCATCCATAGCATCAACATCCTGCAATGAAAAGGATCCATAGCTCAAAAAATCCTTAGCATTGCAACACAAAGGATCCACAACATTACAACATAAAGGATTTGTAGCACTATATCACAAAGGATTTGCAACACTGTATCAATAAAAATCAAGACCAAAGGTTCACTTGGTAAACAGATGGTAGCATGAAAACAGTAGGTGAATCAAGTTGAAGAATCATAATATGAACTAAACAAAAACACTTGGTTAGTGAAAAAAAATTGGAAGACAATTGTTTCTTCTTTTGTTAAAAATCTAGTTACTTATGAAATTCAATCGGATACACATGTATTTCAATAGAAACCAAAATTTCCTTGGGTGTCCCTTTACAGACCGCATCTTCCTGAAAATGAATACTCTTAGCAGGTCTTTACTAGTGATGAAAACTTACACATGCTTCTCATCAACGAGACAGATGAGTTTGTTCAGATCGTCGATTTAGACTAGAACAAGTTCTCGAAGGGGTTAGCACCTTTACAAAATTCATTCTCTTCAAGTGATGTGGAAAATAGACACACTACGAAGGAATATTCTAAGAAAAAGATTGATGATGCAATACCTATGAACATAAGGTCTTATGAAGAACCAAAATTCCTATGCATAGCAACTACTTGTTCTCAAGAAAAAACGAGCAGTTCATTGCTCTTTTCCATGAGTTTTGCAATATATTTGCACATGCCTATTCTGACTTGCAAGGATTTTATCATGGCATTGTTAATCATGCCAGTCCAATTAGCAAGGATTCCAATCCAGTTCATCAAATGCAGAGACCTATCAACCCAACTTTAGAATCTACTATACAAAAAGAGTTGGACAAAATGCTTGCTTCCCACATAATATTTCCAATTAAATACTCAGAATGGGTAGTGAACTTGGTACTAGTTCACAAAATAAACACTGAGATACACCTATGTGTTGATTTTCATTCTCTTAACAAGGCAAGCGTCAAAGAAAACTTCTGCCTGCCTAATATGGAACTGATTTTGCAGTAGGTTCCCAAATGATGTCCATACTCAATGGATTTTTATAGAACAATAAGATCCACCTTAAACGATCTGATAAATATAAAACTACCTTCACCACCAAATGGGGCACCTTCACATATAAACACATGCCTTTCAACATAATTAATGTCGATGGTACCTTCCAATGATCCATGCATACTTCTTTCGATGGTATGATTGGAGTTATCATACAAGTCTACTTAGATGACCTCACCGTCGACTCCAAGTTCATAAAATATTACTTCGAACATCTTAGGAAAAATTTCACATTTCCATAAATATGGCATATCGTTAAACCCAACCAAATCTGTGTTTGGCTCTACTTCAGGGAAACTCCTTGATCATATAGTGCCCGATGCAGGGATCGGCATTGATCTCGAAAGAGTGAAATATATACAAACCCTTCGAAGTCCATCCTCCATGAAAGGGATTCAATATTTCATAGGAAAGATCAAATTTGTACCTAGATTTATCCCTGAGTTTTCCCACATAGTTAAATATGTGCACAACCCACTCGAGGGTGACCAAACATTCATTGGGATGAGAACACTACAAATGCATTCATTGAGACCAATAAATCCATCTCTTCTACCCCTATGCTTGCTATGCCTAATTTTACAAAGGACTTTGTTATTTATACAAATACTATTGAGGAATCCATATTGACCATTATTGTGCAAAAGAACCATGATGGTTTTGAACAGCCAATAGCATTCATGAGTTAGAGTCTTTAGGCTTCCATCAAGTATTCCTTTATTAAAAAAAATTCCTACTCTCTAGTTAAGGAAATCTATAAATTCAGGCATCTCATTCTTGGTAAGAACACAGAGGTAAAAGTTCATTTACCCGTTGTTAAGTTCCTATTGTCACAAATGCTCCTTTTGGGTAAGCTTCCTCATTGGCTCACTAAGATTCAAGAACACAACCTCACCATATCCATAGCTAACACCATTAAGGGAAGGGATTTGGCCCTTCACCTCGCTCAACACCCTCATACTTCTCTCGAGTCTGAATTTGATGAAGACTCTTATCGGAATCTACTATACATAGATGTTGAGGAAATAGAGATAGATGATAACCTGTGTTATAAGAACATTGTCTACTACCTCACCCATCAAATCTTCCTTGATGCCCTCGAATACAATGAATGTGGTAGGTTGAGGCTGGAAGCATCTAATTATATTATCCTTAGAACCTTTTTGTTCCATAGGTATCCCATTGGGATCTTACTCCGTTGCAATGATGAAGAGATTGCTAACATAATGCTCAAAACTCTTCATGGATCCTCTCATGAAGAATTTCATATTGGGAAAAATCTCGCAGCCTAAACCATTGCTCACAAAATTCCAAGAACGTGTTATTACTAGCCTAACATATTGCATATGTGTTTAAGTTTGTTTAATCATGTGATGCATGTCAATGTGCAACAGGGACGTTGAAACTATATGCTATTTCTTTGAAGTCTACTCTTAAATTTTATCCTTTTGCAAAGTCGGGCCTAAAATTCATTGGTACAATAAATCCACCTTCCTCAACTGAGCATATATTCATTTTAACTGCTATAGACTACTTCACCAAGTGGTCAGAGGTAGATCCCCTCAATAACACTAGCGATGATCATGTGATATTTTTTCTTGAATTCACCATTTTTCCATATTTGGGGTACCATTACGAATCATTTCTGATAATGGCCCATCATTTATTTATTCCAAGATTGCTCAGTTCTATAACATGTTTGGGGTTAAGAATTCATTTTTTTCCACATATTATCCACAAGGAAATGGGTTGGGTGATTCCACCAATAAACAATTTGTTAAAATTTTGAAGAAAACCCTGGAGGATAAGCAGAGGTAGTGACATTGTAGCTGCCTTATGCTCTATGGATGATCAAACCAAGACCAAATTTAGCACAGGTGCCACATGTTTTCATCTCCTTTATGGTTAAGAGGTTGTTATGACCATCTACTTATAGTTGGCTTCATTTAGAATTGCTTTCTAAGCTAAGGAATTGAAAGAATTTGATCTAATACAGAGATTTTGTTCTCTTCTTGATTTAGATGAACAATGTCAACATGCCCTAGCTAACATGGAAAAAATAAAGGAGTTGGTTAAGAAATATTTCGACACGCATGCTAAAACTGCAACCTTTGAGGTTGGTCAAGAACTCTTGTTGTGGGATTTTGTTCATTCTAATAAAGGGAATGTTGATGTATATGCAACTTCGGAATGTATTTCACATATATGTATATTGTATTCCTATATATATGTTATTATTCCTCTATACGGAAGTGTCGTTATTTATATTGTAAGTGTCGTAACTTATACTTGATGGGTTATTAGACCACCTTGTTTGGGGTCGGCCCTGTATAAGTCATGTGGGTCAAAGGGTTATTAGACCACCCTATTGGGGGTTGGCCCAGTCAGCATTATGTTATGTGGTTAAGTTCGAGCCTACATGAGTTAGGTAAAAAGGCAAGTCAAGTCAAGTATAAATAGAGTGCGGGAGGCACTCTATTTGTTCACTCACTTCTCACTCATGCACTTAAGGAGGAGTGGCGCACTTATGGAGGAGGAGGATCTGCTGCTAGGTTATGTCTATCTCGTATGGTTGGTTGTATCATTGCTCTATCTATCTCTGAGGAAGTTATTGGGGTTTTTCACCTTTATGGTTTTCCCCAGGTAAATCTTTGTGTCTCTTGTGTGCTTGCATTATTGTCTCCATGATTGATATGTTGTACATGTTGTTCTCTCAGTTAATATCCTAGATCAGATTGAAGTAAATTCTGAAAATTTAACATGGTATCAGAGCTAGCCTGAAAGAAGGCATGATATGGCATGTATGACACTTGTTGCACTTACGATGCTAGGGCTTGATATAGCAAAAAATAGTCGTCGTAGAACTTTCGCTATAAATCCATTTTGGTGAAGGTTTCGGATCTGAAATCTTTACAGGTCGAAGATTAAATCTCCAGGTACCTTGTGTCCAAAGGACAACCTCTAATTCATTGTACTTTGTGATTTATGATCTGTACAATATAGGGTTTCTGCCTCTTCCAGATCTGAGTCAAACTCAGGTGACCTTGGGAAAAGGTCATAACTTGGGCTAGGAAGCTCCAAATGAAATTTCGTAAAAAGTGAAAGGTAGTACACAGACTGTACTATCTCAGAAAATATTTTCAGAGGCCGAAGTTGAACCAGTGACACGTGGCACGCCGTACAAGTTCGCTCTCCTGTATTATCCCATAAACAGGTCATGTTGCGACACTTGGAATAACTCTCTCTCAGAGAGTCCAATTGAGGTTAGACCTGTCAGGATGGAAATATAACAGGCTGAGATATCTCAGGAAAATTTTTCAGAGGCCGAAGTTCAAACAGTGACACGTGGCATGCCGTACAAGTTCGCTCTCTTGTATTATCCCAAAACAGGTCACGTTGCGACACATGGCATAACTCTCTCTCAGAGAATCCAATTGAGGTAAGACCTGTCAGGATGGAAATATAACAGGTCAGGATATCTCAGGAAAATTTTTCAGACCCCATGGATCAAAAAGTTTGGAGGTACACCAGAAACAATTAGGTACATATTTCTGTCAAAACAGAATTATTTTTGAGTACCTTCATTCATGGCTTCCAGAATTTAGGGCTTTGGAAAAAGTTGGAATTTTTGTAATCAGAGACCACGGCTGGATGCTACTCATCAAAATAGAAATTTAGAGACCAAGATCAGAATTTTTGGTTGGGCAGAAGGCCGGGCTTGATCAAACCCTAGTTCGGACTTTGATCAGAAAAGTGGAAAATTAGGGCTTCTGTAAAAATGGGAATTTTTGAAATCTGTGACCACGGCTGGAAGCTCCTTAGAAAAATAGAAGCTTAGAGCTTCGGATGAAACCTTTTGATTGGGCAGAAGAGTGGGCTTCATCAAACCCCAGTTCAGGGTCACGTCCAGTGAATCCAGAAGTCTCAAAGGCAAAATTGAGGAGTGAAACTTTGCAATTTTCAAATTCTGAATATACCAGCTTGATCAACTCATCAAGGCGCATATTTCTATCCTTTCAGAAGTTTGAAATTCAAAGTTTGAGTTTTTGGGGTTTCTCTGACAAACCCATATCTAGCTCCAGTCCCAGTTCTTGTAAATCAAGTGGATTGGGTTAATCCTAGAAGAAGATGGATTGGTCACCTGCATAAGCGAAGAAGTTCCTGTTTCAGAGGGAGATGAGGCTAAGGCCTTACATAAGAAGATTACAAGCGATATCGACAGGTATGACTCATCGAGGTATGTTTCGATATTTGTCCACGATTAAGTTTATGGTATGTTTGTCTTCATGTTATTACGGTTAGTACAATTTTGATTTTAGATCTGTCGTATCACCTTAACAAAATTATGAATGCATGATAGAAGATATTCATTGGTTAGGGTGTTGACACTTATGATTGTACTAATGCATTATGGTGTTGTATGAGGTTTATGTTGTCTGCTAACATCGAGGTACACCAAGAAAGACAAATCATGTTCTACTTCAAGAACGTATGATCATGGTGACATGAAGACAAGGATTCATCTATTGTCATGAATCACATAGAAGATCTACTCTCGAGGTATGTATAACTTGTTTATACAATGGTTAACTTATGAGACATACAGGTTACTAGCACAAGTCATTGAAGAAGAACAAGAAGACATCATGTGAGTATGTTAGACATAACTAGCTAGCATGCTAATCCAGGTATGTTTTTCCTATATCAAGCTAGGATCCTACCTTGTGTTAGGATCTTATACTGTTGTTGATAATGATTATTCATGAAGTCATAGGTTTGAATAATCATGGTTGTATGCATATTATGTTTATTACCATAATTGGTGATATGACTAACCAGAAGAATCATGAAGGTATAGGTTTGAATAATCACAGGTTTTATGCATATTATACCTCTTATCTTGATTGATGATTCAACTAACCTGAAGAGTCATAGGTTTGAGTAATTACAGGTTTAGACATGTTATGTTTCTTATGATTTGACTAACCATAAGAATCCTACATAAACCTTGAATGCTAATTCTTATTATTTCTGTTTGAAATGATCATGACTATACATGCTTAAGATTATTGTGTTTTAATAGTATACTAATGAATGTATGATTTTATATGAGTTCACAAGGATAACACAATCATGCATAGGGACCAAGGATGGATGTAAGTTCAAGGACATGTAATCCAGGAAGCAAAGATCAAGAGGGAGCACACTCCAGTTGTTCCTGTAAGAAAGCAAAGGAGCACACTTCAGTAGTTTCTGCAAGGATGCAAATATTCAAAGGGAGTTGACCATCTCTCTACATTCCACAACAGAAAGGTGTAGAAAAAGCTACTTCAGATTAGGACTCCAGTAGCTCCTGCAAGGAAGCAAAGACTCAGAGGGAGTCCACCCAACAAACAAACAAAGATAAGTATTTGAATTGTCACTACTTGCATATTTTATTGTTTAAATAATACTGTTCAATAATGTATATACTGATGTTCCTAGAATTAGGTTGTGTATTATGCATATTAGAATAATTGCATTGATGAACAGTATACTACTAATATGCATGGGTAAGTAGCCTATGACACTGTACAACATTCCATTACTACTTATCTAGAATGAAACCTCTTTACTAACATGTTGGGAGTTGTGCACACTCTTAACCATGTT
Organism: Larix kaempferi; assembly: GCA_027924585.1. Classification (NCBI taxonomy): domain Eukaryota; kingdom Viridiplantae; phylum Streptophyta; class Pinopsida; order Pinales; family Pinaceae; genus Larix; species Larix kaempferi. Next base: position 4,147,561 of record BSBM01001041.1, on the reverse strand, counting down.
CTAGTAGAGATTGGAAGGCATCTAGAAAGTTACGGGATATGGATAAATATTGTATTGAAGCATTGGCTAAGTTAATTGCATAAATGTATGACATATTTCCTTATGTGTAAGAAGTTGTTCTGAAAACTATGAGATGTTTTCTAATCATGCAATTTAACTTGTTGTGTAGGAAAGATCGTATGCCATCTCCTACAAAAGGACTACAACATTTGTTCCAGCAACAAAGATATTTATTGAAGATATTGAAGATATTGAAGTTCCCAGGATCTGGGATGAAGAGATGGAATGCCATGATCCGTCGATCATGAAGAATGATGTTTGGGATGTAGTCCCAAGACCTGAAGGGAAGTTTGTTATGACTTCCATATGGATCTATCAAGCATGCTGCAGATAGCAGCATAGAGAAATATAAAAGTGATGAAATAGAAGATACACCGGATGGATTTCAAGACAGCTTTCTTGAATGGTGTAGTTGAAGAAGAAGTGTATGTGGAGCAACCACTTGGTTCTGAGACACATGACAGGAAATCATAAATGTGCAGAACTTGGTATGGTAGGATAGACAACTTTCTATCCAGTTTGGTCTTTACCAAGAGTAAAGCGGGTTCCAACCTTTACTACAAGGTCGAGGAAGACAATCCAGTGATACTACTATGTGGATGACCTGTTTGTATCAGGAGAGGATAGATTGATTTCCGACACATAGCGGAAGTTTGTTGGTGAGTTCGAGTTGAGGAACTTGGGGATGATGCACTATTTGTTTTTTGGCATGGAGGTGTGGCAGAGTGATGGAATATTCCTTGGACAAGGGAAGTATGCAGTAGAGATCCTGAAGAGGTTCGAGATGATGGACTGCAAGGCCATGGACACACCTATGGAATCGAATCTGAAGCTTCTATGTGATGCTTCATCTGAGCCGATTGATATCACTATGCATCGTCAGATGATTGGGTCCTTGATGTACCTGACGAACACGAGACCAGATATTTTCCTTGCAGCGAACACATTGAGTTAGTTCTTGACGGATCCGAGGAGTGTTCACCTGGTTGCTGTAAAGCATGTTATGAGGTACCTGAAGGGTACAGTGGATTATGGGCTCAAGTATGAAGCGAATCAAAAGTTTAACCTATAGGGTTATGTTGATTCAGATTGGGCTAGCAGTGCTGCAAATAGGAAGAGCACATCTGGGTGTTGCTTCAGTATGGGATCAGGTGTGATCTCTTGGTTTAGCAGGAAGCAGTCCTGTGTAGCACTGAGTACAGCTGAGGTAGAGTATGTTGCAGCCTATTCAACTAGTTGTGAGGCAGTATGGCTACGAAAGATACTGTCTGAGTTATTTGATCTCCTGTTGGAGGCTACTGGTATCTTCTGTGATAACCAGAGTTGTGTGAAGCTGTCCGAGAACCCTGTGTTTCATGACAGGTTGAAACACATAGAGATCAAATATCACTATATCAGGGATATGGTGTAGAGAGGAGCTGTGAAGCTCCTGTATGTTGCGACAGACGAGTAGATTGCAGAGGTGCTGACGAAGCCACTAGCCAGGGTGAAGTTCGAGTACTTCAGAGAGAGGCTTGGCGTTCTTCAGATCAAGGACACTTCGAGGAAGAAGTGATGGACACATTTGCTGAAGCCATTCCAAGCATGTTGGAAGGGGGATCCTTCACATGGCTGTGGATGTAAGCGCTGGATGATGAGCATCAGGATGATGTTCTGGTTTCTACTTGGATATGATCAGTTGGATCATGTGTATGTATTTTGTGTATGCATCATGTTGGATGCTGGATATGATCAGTTGGATCATTTATGTATGTATGCATCATGTTGGATGCTGGATATGATCAGATGGATCATTTATGTATGTATGCATCATGTTGGATGCTGATGGATACATTGTGTGGATCATGTATCTTTGTATGATCAGATAGATCATGTATGCTGATGGATACATTGTGTGGATCATGTATCTTTGTATGATCAGGTAGATCATGTATGATTGATGGATACATTGTGTGGATCATGTATGTATGCCGATGGATACATTGTGTGGATCATGTATCTATGTATGTAACAGGTGGATACTTGGTGTGCATCAGATGGATGCATTGCATGATCAGGATGATCGTGGATGACGAGCTTCTCCAGATGACATGCAGTAGGATGTTGCAGTGATGATGATCAGGATGATCATGTGTACATCAGGATGATGTTTGATGAGTATCAGATGATACTTTGTGGCCATGGATCAGGTTGTGCAGGTAAGCATGTAATTTGTGCCCTGGGAGATTTGCAGATGGTTTTTCGAGGTTTTGCCTATGGCATGTAATTCGGTGCCTTGGGACATCTGGAAAATGCTCTTGTGAGGTTTTTCTTGGGAGGACATGTAATTTGTGCCCTAGGAGATCTGCAGATAGTCTTTTGAGGTTTTTCCTATGGCATGTAATTCGGTGCGCTGGGATATCTGGCAGATGCTCTTGCGATGTTTTGTCCTATGGCATGTAATTTGCTCCTGGGAGATCTGGACAGGATGAAAAAGGCCTCAGATGCTTCAGCCAGGTTTTGCCATGACCACATGTAATTTTCTCCTAGGAGATCTGGACAGGATGAAAAAGGCCTCAGATGCTTCAGCCAGGTTTTTGTGGTGAGATCACATGTAATGTGCTCCTGGGAGATCCTACAGGTAGAGCCGTGTGCTCGTAATAGCCTGGGATGCTGCAGCCAGGTTTTGTGACGCACGTAATAAGTCTTGAGGATTCCACAGTATGGCCAGTGATGATGAAGACCTGCAGGTGGTGGGCCTACATCTAGTATGAAAAAGGACTGGCTCTGTAGAACTTCCTATGACGAGTAGATTCAGAGATTGATTGAGATAGCAGCAGCAGTGACGATGATGATGACTCGATGACGATTATCCAGTGACGATGATCCAGAGAAGATGACTTGTGCTAGAAGAACTGTGCTGAGAAATACCTTCCTAGTTAAGAGGGAGTGTTGATGTATATGTAACTTCGGAATGTATTTCACATATATGTATATTGTATTCCTATAAAGATGTTATTATTCCTCTATACGGAAGTGTCGTTATTTATATTGTAAGTGTCGTAACTTATACTTGATGGGTTATTAGACCACCTTGTTTGGGGTTGGCCCTATATAAGTCATGTGGGTCAAAGGGTTATTAGACCACCCTATTGGGGGTCGGCCATGTGGGTCAAAGGGTTATTAGACCACCCTATTGGGGGTCAGCCCAGTCAGCATTATGTTATGTGGTTAAGTTCGAGCCTACATGAGTTAGGTAAAAAGGCAAGTCAAGTCAAGTATAAATAGAGTGCGGGAGGAACTCTATTTGTTCACTCACTTCTCACTCATGCACTTAAGGAGGAGTGGCGCACTTATGGAGGAGGAGGATCTGCTGCTAGGTTATGTCTATCTCTTATGGTTGGTTGTATCATTGCTCTATCTATCTCTAAGGAAGTTATTGGGGTTTTTCACCTTTATGGTTTTCCCCAAGTAAATCTTTGTGTCTCTTGTGTGCTTGCATTATTGTCTCCATGATTGATATGCTATACATGTTGTTCTCTCAGTTAAGATCCTAGATCAGATTGAAGTAAATTCTGAAAATTTAACAGGGAAACATTCCAAGTTTCAAAAGCTATGGATTGACCCATACAACATTGATGTAGTGGTAGGAAACAATTTATACCTCTTGAGGGATAGTGATGGTAGACTCCTTTCGTATACTACCAATGGGTCTCATTTGAAACACTACTTTGACCCTAATCCAAGGTCACATCATTCATGATCAACTAAAGCATTAAAAGCAATTTTGAATATTTAGTTGCTTTCTTGCATGGATTTCTTTCTTTATTCATTTATTTTGTTTTTTTGGGGTTGTTGTGGATGTTTTCAGTTATTTTGATATTCTACCTTATATGAACAATCAAGAATAATTTTTGAGTTTCTTGCAATTACTTTACTCAATACACCATTGTGATTGGTCTGGCCTAGAATACCATAAATCTGACAAAGTTGGAGTTTGCTCATACAAGCGAATATTTAATTGTCTTTCAACTAATCAATCAGTTGCTTAAAATCTAATGTTGAATACAAGTCATGTTCAACAAGAACAAATCTATGAGCAATATAGTGTTGTTAAGACAAACTTGACCCTTAATTTTCCATTAAGAAGATAACTCGTCAATCAGGATTGTGAAAAATCTTATGTCTAGTTGCATATTATGCAAATATGTAGAGTCATATATGTTAGAGTCCATCAATACATTTTTGTTCTATTCCGTTAAGTCTTGTCATTATCCATTCTTCTTTGCTTCTATGGAACCAGATATTCTAAGTTCAACCTATTGATGTATCCCTCCCTACGGAGTCACCATTTCTTGATGCCTATAATGACATATAGTGTGGATTTTGCAAAGTGTTGTGAAATTGTGCTTGATATCTTGTTTGCTCCATCAAAAATATCTTAAAATGCAGTCATACTCCCAATTTCCGCGTCGTATATGTGTATGTTTTCAAACTCGGTCAAAGGAGGGCCTACCTGGAAAGATATTTTTGGGGACTAAATAAAAAAGGAGTGTCTTCATGGTCACATTAATACTATTGAATGTTTAGCCTAAAAATGAATTTTAATGGAAAAGGATCAGGTGGAATAGTGCATATATGGTTCATTGCATTTGACATCGGTATCAAATGGGTTTTTTATTTGCAAAAATATTATAAAAAAAAGAGAAAAAATAGATTTTTATTGACTATTGGTATTCTTTCTATGTGATATTAGGCATGGTGAATTTCACATTTTGAAATATTTCATGTGGTAAAGGTTTTAGACTATTGTGTGGAAATATAAATATGGTAAAAGTTATGTATTAACACTATGCATTATTTATGCATACTATGCTTAACCAGTACTCCATACGATGCCAAAGCTAACATGTATTTGCCATGCATTGTTGAACTTTGGTTTTCATTTATGTCAAATAGGATATCAATTGATTCAGCTTAAGTCATTGATTTCAATTTAAGTCAAGTGGATTCATTATTCACATGCCATCTTGAAGAAGCATAGAAAAGCCACATTGAAGAAGTATATGCGCAAGAAAGGTGGTGAAGGATATGGATGCCAGTATGAAAAAGTATATCTAGAAGTTACATCCAGTCTGAAGAAGTGTGTCCAGAAGTACATCATGCATATCCAGTTTAAAGAAGTACATAAGGAACATGTACTTGAGCAGGTCACAAGTCCATCCAGTCATAGTCCTTCAAGGTACAAGCCAAGTTGTTGGTTGGACAAAGGTTTGAAGAATGCGCAAGCAAGCCAAAGAATACATGGGAAAAATTCTATTGTGCGCAATCAAGTCAAGAGAAGATTCTAGAGTGAGCAAGAATGTCAAGCGGAGTGTGAAAGCAACATGAAACAAGAAATGGTTGAACAATTATGCAAGTCCAGAAAGCGTGCAAGTCTCACCAATCAAAAGAATATTTTTGTTGTTAAAGTGTGCACAGGTTCTAAGAAGGGTGTAGTGGTTGAATTCAACATATGCACAAATTCCACAGCTGATGACACAGCAAGTGCGCAAGACCCACAATTGATTGTACCGCCAAGGTCAAAGTCCCACCAAGTAGAAGATCATGTATGTGCAACATCTGCAAAGCATTGGAACATCAAGAGAGCAAGACCCACAAGTGATGGTAAAGCAAGGGTGAAAGTTCCACCAAGTTAAGGACCATGTATGCACAGAACCCACAAAAAAATGACACATCAGCAACAAAGAACATGTCAAGTGGAAGATGCACAATCCGTGAAGGAAGGAAGAAGGAATGCCACACCAACTTGTGGACATACAATGTATGCAGAACATGTATAAATAAGAAAGAAAGTTGGAGTTTTGAAGTAAGCTTGATGGAAAGGATGAATAGCTTCTAAGTGGACTGATACAGATTTATATTTGGGGCATCAAGGGCTCAAGGAACATAATAGTATGATCTAGCGAGGAGGCGAGTGCACACAAGTAGAGGAATGATATAGTTGATGATGTGCAGAATGATGTAGATTTGTGACGGTTGCACAAAGACAGAAAGGTAGAATGCATAGGATGCACAAGTACGTGAGGATTGAATGATAGTAGCATGCAAACAGTTACGGATGATTTAAGAAATAAGTGCAAATATAGAACTGAAGTATATCAGAAGATGTGCAAAAGTTCAACTGATGCATGGAGTTTGAAGTAAAGTGTGTTAAGTAGAGAAGTCCATCAGATGCGCAATGACAAAACATCAGCAGAATCTAGTATGCACGTCATGATGAGGATGATTTGAGGCAAGTGTGTTAAACCGAAAGGACGAATCATATGAGGCATAACATGTTGCAAATTGTCTAAAAGATTGTGGCACTTAAACCGAATGTACACATCTTATTAAGTGTGTGGTTCCATCTGATACAGCTGTGCAATATCATAACATCAAGCTATAAATTGAAGCACAATATCAGTTGGTGAGTGCAGTTGTGCAGCAATAGAACAAAAGAGTGAACATTGGAGCAAACTACAAGATTAGTTGAAGTAGCACACTATACATGAAGTGCAACATCAGTTGAAGTGAAGTATTGAGTGGAATGAGAAGTCAAGTGATGTATGCACGGAAGTGACGGAAATATAACTACATGCAGAAGGTGCGCATAGTAGAATGAACATCAGAAGATTAGAAGTGTGCACATGTTGGAATTTCAGGAAGCACATCTTATTTTTTATATATGGGCGATAGGACGGGGCAAGGAACAGGAGGTCGTATCCTCCTTCCAGTTGGTGCTAGAGAACATAGGGAGTTGGTGCTTCCTTCAGGTTCGTTCCTATAAAACCAGGGGGTCAATGCCTCCTTCCAGTTGGTGTTGGTAAAAACAGGAATTCAGTGCTTCCTTGAATGTAATATTTTCATTACAAAAGAGCATTCCGTGGTTTTCTCCCGTTTGGGTTTCCATGTCAAAATACTGTGTGTTCTGTGTTCTTTGTCATGGTGCACATGTGGATTAATGTTTTATTTATATTGGATGCATAATTAAAGAGAAAGATTAAGTTCAAACTAATATGTTAAAGAAGTTAAAATTGATGATAATTGCACTAATACTTATTCATCCCCCCTCTCAGTATTAAATCGATTCCAACAATTGGTATCAGAGTTGGTTTCTTCAGTAACAGCTTAACATCTGAAAGATAGATCCGTGCGCAAATATGGACAAGTACGGAGGTATTTCCACCAACAGAGCACGAAGGTTTGATAGAACCAACTACACCTTCTGGAAGGTTAGGATGGAAGTATATCTACAATCACTAGGAACAAATGGTTGGAAGTCCATTGTTGACAGTTACAATGTCCTAATCGTCGTTTCAGTTAAACTAGCTTAAAGGAGAATATATGAATGCAATGCAATATCAAGAAACACAGTGTTGTGTGGTTTAATAGATAATGAATTCTTCAAGGTTATGCATTGCACCTCAGCCAAGGAAGTCTGGGAGAAAATCAGAGATGTCTATGAAGGTGACGAAAAGGTAAAGAAGGCAAAGTTGTAGAACTATTCTGGATTTTTTGAATCCTTGAAAATGAAATATGAAGAGAACATCACCTCTTACTTCTTAAGGGTTGAAGAGATAGTTAACACTATCAAGAGTCTTGGGGTCACTCTGGAAGAATAATATGTAGTACAAAATATACTGAGAACTCTTCTCTAAAGATTCGATGTGAAGGTGTCTGTATTGGAAGACAGAGCAAGTCTTGAAGATTTGAAACAGGATGAGCTTCAGGGGATCCTAACAGCATACAAGATGAGAATTGAGAAGGAGATTCCCACCAGAAAGGAAGGTTCTTTTAAAGCCACTGGAAAGGATAAGCACGATCATTACAAAGACTCTTACAATGAATTAGATGATGAAGAGTTAAACTTTGTAATGAAGCTTACAAGAGGAAAAGGTAAGTACAACAACAAATTGCCTTTCAAATGTTTCAAGTGTGGAGGAATGGGCCGTTTTTTTCTAAGTGTCCTTATAGAGAAGATGGAGACAACGACAATGAAAAAGAACCTAGTTCTCATGAACAAAGAACTGTGTGCACTCAGCACAAACTTGAAAATAAAAGGAGGATTCCAAAACAGAAGAAAAGTATATACACTGAGGAAGACGTCAATGTATCTGAAGGAAGTGACTGCGACGAAGAACCAAAAGAGGTACTTTTCATGGCCTTTGTGGAATAAAGCAGTGATTAAAAGAAGAAGAACAGTTGGAAGAATACTCCAGTTGCACAAAGCAAAAAGTGTGATTTGTATTACATTCAAAATTAGTGTGTTTACAAAATTGCAGGAGTCTTCTACAACATAAATATCATAAAGAACTCCATCCGGAGGCCAAAAATGGCATGTACAAGAAAACGAGTGAAGACGAAAACATTGAGAATTGCATAAGTTATCTAGGGCCGCAATTCGAGGTCAAGTTCTGAGTTCGGCTAGTGTGTGAGTCGAAGCTCCAAGTCTACTAGTACCACGTAGTACATTCAGAGGAAGGGCGCATAGGAAGAAGTTGTAATGTTGCAGATGATGACGGTTCAGAATGTTGAGATTAAAGTGAGGACAATTTCTCTAGAATCTGTTACTATTGGCACTCCATAAATTCGACCCGACAAGTCAGATGAGTCAGTTATTTAGCATGCCCATAATTCACCTGTGATTCGACATATTGGTGTTAGAACTCCGTGTCCTCCATTTGTCGTTTCTAGGATCCTATGTCAACTCTCATATGTGTAAATTCAGACTATTGTGATTGAACAACTAGTTGCACACTCTAAAGGGAATTATTATTTCTCTAGTAAAAGGAATCCATTGGCAAGAAAGGCAAATGAAAAATCAGGAAGCAATGAGACACATAAGGGAAGGAGAGAAAAAGGTGATGAACCAAACATCTTTGTTGAGTTCTTATAGAATTGAATTGATGTTATTCATGCGCATGGATTTAAGTTGAAGAGATGTACATTCAAGACTGCGTGATTCAAAGAAGGTGGTGGAGTTTCCAAAACTTAATGTAGGAATTAATGATCTCACAAATTAGTAACAAAAGAGGAAATCAGATTCATTTCTCTTTGCAATGAATGATGTTGCCCCAAAAGGTTCGAGTATGGATGAAACATGTCACTGTTGCCACACGATTTGAGTGTCATATCTTCTTTAATGATGAAAAATGTGTCAAATATTTGGGTTTCATGGAAAGGGATGCGATGACATTAAATGCAAAAAGACCTGGTGATAGCATATTAAATGCGACAGATGAAACAACTAGGCGTAGAAAAGAAGTCAACAAAAAAGACAGTACAAAACTAGTAAAGGATTGATTTTCGCATTGTGCAGATGAGACGAAAGGATGCTTGCATGAATTACTGTGTAAATACTGATGAATTATTGTGACAAGAATAGAAGATCAAGATAAAGGAGTAAAATAACACCTGTATAGGGAAAACAAACAAAGATAATTATGAAAGCAATATGCATATTGTAAGGTTTCAGCAAAAGAATGGTGAAGCAAGAAGATAGGGGGAGTTATCCTTGTAATAATATAGGTAAAGGCCAGTGAAAAACAAAAGAAAGAAGAACCATTAATTGCGCAGGTAATGGCACCTCTTTTCCATTGATGTCAAAGGGGGAGAAAAGCATGAAGCTAAATGCAACTGAGGAGAAACAACATGAAGCTGAGAATTAGTGCAGCTGAGAAGAAATGGCAAGAAGCTAAGAAGGAACAACATACAACAACAAAGACGTGAAAGAGAGTGAAGCAGATCATTTGAGAATTGGCATGAAGAATATACAAAGAAGAAGCATGTTCAAATTGAAGTATATGAATCTAACCATGAAGCATGTAGTAGTACAATGCAAATAATCATAAAGCATGCGATCTACGCATAGGTAATAGAAAGAATAAGAAGCACTAACGATAGAATGCGTAGATGTCAAAGGTTTAAACTGGAAAAGAACTTAGGGGGATCATATACAAAGAGGGAGTACTCCGTCAAGTACGGATTAAGCATACAAGTCCAAGAAGATGATTATGCACAGCTTCATAAGGTGTTGACATCAATGCCAAAGGGGGAGATTGTTGAACTTCGGTTGTCATTGATGTCAACTAATTTCAAAGAGGATGTCAATTGATTCAGCTTATCTCTTTGATGTTAATTGAAGTCAAGTGGATTTAGTATTCACATGCCAGCTTGAAGAAGTATGGAAAATCCACATTGAAGAAGTATATACGCAAGTAAGGTGCTGAAGGATATGGATTCCATTATGAAGAAGTATATCTAGAAGTTGCATCCAGTCTGAAGAAGTGTGTCCAGGAGTACATCATGCATATCTATTTTAAAGAAGTACATAAGGCATATGTACTTGAGTAGGTCACAAGTCCATCCAGTTATAGTCCTTCAAGGTACAAGCCAAGGTGTTGTTTGGACAAAGGTTTGAAGAATGCGTAAGCAAGCCAAAGAATACATGGGACAAAGTCTAGTGTGCGTAAGCAAGTCAAGAGAAGATTATAGAGTACACAAGCAAGTCAAGCAAAGTGCACAAGAAGCATGAAACAAGAAATGGTTAAATAGTTATGCAAGTCCTAAAAGTGCGCAAGTCTCACCAATCAGAAGAAGCTTTCAGCTGTTAAAGTGCGCACAAGTTCCAAGAAGGGTGTAGTGGTTGAAGTCATCATATGCACAAATTCCACAACCGATGACACAACAAGTGCACAAGACCCACAAGTGATGGTATTACCGTAAGGGTCAAAGTCCCACCAAGTAGAATATCATGTATGCGCAAGTTCCACAAATCATTGAAACATCAAGAGCACAAGACCTACAAGTGATGGTACAACAAGGGTGAAATTTCCACCAAGTCAAGGACCATGTATGGGTAGAACAAAAAAATAAAGGACACATCAGCGGCACAGAACATGCCAAGTGGCATATGCGCAATCTGTGAAGCAAGGAAGAAGGAATGCCACACCAACTTGTGGACATAAAATCCATGCAGGACATGTATAAATAGGAAATAAAGTTGGAGTTTTGAAGTAATCTTGATGGAAAGGATGAAGAGATTCTAAGTGGAAGATACATATTTATATTTGGGGCATCAAGGACTCGAGGAACAAAACAGTATGATCTAGAGAGGAGCCGAGTGTGCACAAGCAAAGGAATGATATAGCTGATGGTGCGCAGAATGATGATGTAGATCTATGACGGTGGCACAAATACAGAAAGGAAGAATGCAGAGGATGTGCAAGTGTGTGAGGACTGAATGACAGTGACACATGAAGCACACAGACAGTCATAGATGATTTAAGAAAGAAGCACAAAGACAAAACTGAATTATATCAAAAGATGCACAGAAGTTCGGTTGATGCACGAAGGTTGAAGTAAAGTGTGCAAAGTAGAGAATTCCATCAGACGCATGACGAGAGAACAACAACAGGATCTATGTCATGTCCCCCCCCTAGTGACCTTGGTCACCACTTGGATCCTCCTATCCCTAGAGGACTAAGTTCATAATTAATTGGGAAAATTTTGAGGCATTGCACCTTATTAATTAATTAATTACTGCATAATTAATTAATTGCTAAGTTAAATTATTTCTGAGTTGTATTATTTTCATTTAAATAACTATTACTAATAAATGTGCCAAGTGGTTGATGACTTGGCCAGGAAATTTGAATTGGTAAGTGAGCCAAACTTGCCTAAGTGATGAAGTCTCAGAAAAGCTAAGGAATCTAATGGAGACAAGTTGGCAAGGTGAACCAAGAAGGAAACTGAAAAAAGATGGCAAAATCAGACAAAAGCAAAAAGGAGGAAAGTGAATAAAGGAGAAAGAAAAAAAGAAAAGCTGTAATAAAAGAATTATCAACATCCAGAAAGCTTCCGAATGGTGCATTTGCTAATTGGAGTGAAGGAAGACAAAATATGGCAAGTTTTTCTAGTTAGAAGTTTCTAATCCTAGCAAGGAAGGCACCTTCCTTCATCCACATGTGTGGCTGGCTTGAGGAATAAGTCATATCTTCTATTTAACTAAGTTTCTAACTCCATCTCTCACTTTTGATCATTTGCAATTTTTGGTTTGAGAGCTTTGAGCCTCTCTAGTTGAGTGATGTGCCTCAACACGTTTGCTTGGGAGATGTGCCCCCAGGACCCAGTGAGTGTTATGCAGGTCCAGAACATAATTCTACAGCCAATAACATTCAAATGAGTTCAGCATTGAAGTCATACAGTCAGTTTGAAGAGAAGATCTCTCTTACAGTGAAATTCTAGCTAGTTTCCGTGAAGCTTCTCTAGTGGAAGATGAATGCTCCAGTGAAAGTTCCCAAGGATTGAAAGAGGGTTGGTACAGCCATATGTTCAGCCAATAGTGATGTCCAGCATCATAATTCATTCTCAGAACTGATCCATTCTCTTCTTCTCATCACTTCTTACAACCTCAACTAAATTTGGTAGTGTTTTCCCCATAAGGAAGAGAAGATTTGTGGTTAGCTCTCCATACCTTTCCAGAGTCTCAGTGTGCAGCCATATACTCTGTTTCAGACCTGTTTAAGATCAGAATACACCTTCAGAACAGATTTTGGGTCATTAATTCTCTTCGTCCAGTCATTCTATGGCCATATGAGGGGATTTCCTAGTCTATAAATCATTGTACTAAGGAGGAGCTATTAAATGAGTGAAAAATTGGTTCAGTGAGTAACATTTCAACTTGCTGCTGTTAATTACTTTATATCAGAGCACTCTAATATTTCAGAACTGATTTTTACATTTAAATAAAGTCAATACTTAACTCAGAATAGAATACTAGCTCATTGAGCATTGTTTAATGACTAGTTTCACTAAAATGACTGTCAAATTTATTCTAAATGTCAGAAATGATTTATATAAGTTTTGGGAGGTCATTAATATACCATACAAGCCATATCAACTCATAATTTAAGAGTTTGGAAGGATTTACCACGGTTTGTAAAGATTGAAAATTGACTAGCTCTGTCATCCCGACATGGTCTAAAACCTCCAAACCACCCCTACTCTTACCGAATCTTTCTGATTGTTGTCTAGAGCATCCATTGAACCTATTTGACTATAATAACTCAGTTTTGTACGTGCGCCCAGGAAGCTTTGGAGTAGACTTCAGCCTGGCTGAAGTTCGAAACATAAATGGCCCTAGTGCTTTGTGCTTAGGACTCTCCCTCTGATATTATTATTTTTTGCTGCACATTTCCCCATACAAATTCCTGAACTAAAATTTCATCCCACCATCCTCAGATTTAGTCTCCATCCCCATCACTAACTTCCTGCTCTGTTTGAAAAGATTATTAAGAAATTTATCCAGTGAATTTTATTAAAATTTCTGAAGTTGAGTTAATATCTTGGTAAAATATTCCCAAGGATATTACAATCTAGTATGTGCATCATGATGGGGATGATATGAGGCAAGCGCGTTAAACCAAAAGGACAAATCATATGAGGCACAACATGTCGCAGATTGTATGAAATACTGTGGCACTTAAACTAAACGAACACATCTTAGTAAGTGTGCAGCTCCATCTGATACCGGTGCACAATATCATAACAGAAAGCTATCAATTGAAGCATAGTATCAGTTGGTGAGTACAATTGCACAACAACAAAACAACAGAGTGAACATTGGCACAGACTGCAGGATCGGTTGAAGTAGCACATTGTACATGAAGTGCAACATCATTTGAAGTGAACTATAGAGTGGAATGAGAAGTCAACTGATGTATGCAGGGAAGTGACAACAATACGACTGCATACAGAAGGTTTGCTAGAATGAACATCAGAAGATCAGAAGTGTGTGCATGTTGGAAGTTCAGGAAGGCAACATCTTATTTTGTATATCAAGGTGGAAAGACGAGGCAAGGAACAGGAGGTCGTAGCCTCCTTCCAGTTGGTGCCGAAGAACAATGAGATTTGGTTCTTGCTTCATGTCAGTTCTTGTAAAACCAGGGGGTCAGTTCCTCCTTCCAGTTGGTGTTGGTAAACATAGGAAATCAATGCTTCCTTGAATGTAATATTTTCATTACAAAAGAGCATTCCATGGTTTTCTATGGTTTGGGTTTCCACGTCAAAATACTGTGTGTTATGTGTTCTTTGTCCTGGTATATATGTGGATGAATATTTTATTTATATTGGATGCATAATTCAAGAGAAATATTAAGTTCAAAGTAATATGTTAAAGAAGTTAAAACTATTGATAATTCTGCTAATACTGGTTCACCCCCCTCTCAGTATTAAATCGGTTCAAACATGCGCTTGATACCCTTTGTTTTTAGTTGAATGTTATCATGTGACGCCACTCTTATATTCACTTGTGGTTGCATCTTAGCATTTCATGTGAGATACTATTCAAAGCAAAGCATAAGACTTTCCATAATGCCATGTCAGCTCAGTGAGTTGGCAATCTTATGAAATCATGTGGTATGAATTTCCAGCTCGTGTGTCATATTCTTGCACATATGATGGTTGAAGTAATGGATGGAGGTCAACAATTGAATTTATTTATGATATATCACTACATGTGTTTTAAATCACCATGGTAGCCATCATGGAAACATGGAAAGGATTTGGATGGTTGATTTCACATGCATAGAATTTAAGGGTTTGTTTGTTGAAAAGCATTGTGATTTATCGTGGTTTATTTGTTACATGGGATGAATTTCACATGGCCATGTCTTATGCCATGGGACTTCCCACCACCCTACCTCACCTGCTTTGACACTACCCAACTGATTTGGCAAGTTAATGCATTGGATTGCATTGGGAATTCCATAAAGTTGATCATTCATTGTTTGGCTCGAGGTTTGGCTTGAATTTTGTTCCCCAGTTTTTGTCTTGTGATCGAATCCTTGTTGAAATTTTCATGTTGATGGTACTAGCTAGAGTATAAAATATTGATAAAAAAATCCTCTAGAAGGTTTGATCTAGAACGTTGGATTAACTTAGAGTGCATTCAAGTTGTTGATAGGCATGCCGAAAGTGACTACTTCAATTTCTTGTTTGATGAGGTATGTACACTTGATATATATGGTTTAACTGGCATGGTTATAGTGCTTTGGTTGATTTGGATTCCTACTTGACTACCCTATCACTATAGCTAGTCATTCCCACCTATTTTTCTACCCTAGCAATATCCTGTCAATAAAAGCTTAATATTTTCACTTACATCATTTAACTGCATGCCAACTCGAATTATGTACATTCTCTTTCCGTGTAAAAGAATAATGGTATGAGAATTTTTTCTATTGTCATTCTCTATGATCACACCCTATGTTGTTTTAGAGGGTTAATGGTGATGTTTTCTTGGTAATTTAGTTACTTCAGTGGGCTACATGTCTATAAAATAGGAGTTCGAATCCTTCGAACAATTCCCTCTACTCGTAGGCCTACCCATCCTTGTTGTTCAATCTCTTCTTGCGATCATCCCTATCCCAACCTCTTTGTATTCTTTCATTTTAGAACATAATTCAAATGAAAAGTGTTTTGTTTTCCTATGAAATTTGTCCTATTACCTAAGCATTGTATACATATACATGTATGAAATGTTGGAATTGATTTAATACTAAGAGAGGGTGAATCAATATTAGCGCAGTTATCAACCATTTTTAACTTCTTTAACAGATTAGTTTTAACTTAATATTGATCTTTAGTTATGCATCCAATGTAGACAAAATCATTCATCCATATATGCACCAAGACAAAGAACATGGAACACATAGGATTTTGACATGGAAACCCAATTGGGAGAAAACCTTGGAATGATCTTTTGTAATGAAAAGAATACATTCAAGGATGCACCAAATTCCTGTGTTTACTAGAACCAATTGGAAGAAGGCACCAACCCCATGGTTTTATAAGCACTGACCTAAAGGAAGCACCAATTTCATGTGTTCTCCAAAACCAACTGGAAGGAGGCTACAACCTTCTACTCCTTGCCCCATCCTACAACCCAGATATCCAATGTAAGATTTTGACTTACTAAAATTCCAACTTGTGCACACTTCTGATCTTTTGATATTAGTTCTATTGTGTGCTTCCTTCATATGTAGATGATTCACTATCATTGTGCTGCATACATCACTTGACTTCTCATTCCTCCCAATTCTACACTTTTGTTGATGTCTTACTTCATGTATTCCGTGTTGTTGATCCTACAATCTACACTAAGTTATACTATGTTGATCTGCTACTATGCAACTACACCCACCAACTAATATTGTGATTTCAATTGATAGCTTTTTGTTCTGAGATAATGCACCAGTAACAGATGGAACTGTGCACTTACTTTGATGTGTTTGTTCTATTTAAGTGCCACAATATTTTAGACAATCTGTGACATACTGTGCATCAAGTGATTTGTCCTTTCGGTTTAATGCACTTGTCTCTGATCATCCTCATCATGACGCGCATAATGGATCTTGTTGTTGCATTGTCGTTGCACATCAGATGGAATCCTCAACTTCACGCACTTCACTTCAACTTTCATGCATCACCTGAACATCTGCACATCATCTGATATACTTCGGTTCTATCTCTGTGCTTCTGGCATACAACATCTGTGACTATCTATGTCTATGTGCAATACTGTCAATTAGTCCTCACATACTTGTGCATAATTCTATGTTTCTGCCTTTCAATATTTGCGCATCCATCACAAATCTACAACATCTTGTGCACCATTAGTATTTCATTATGTTGCATGTGCGCACTTGTCTCCTCACTAGATCATGCTACTGTGTCCTCGAGCCCTTGATGCCCCAAATATAAATATGTATCTTCAACTTGAAGCTCTACAATCTCAACATTGATCTTACTACAAATCTCCAACTTGTATCTCTATTTATACATGTTATGCACAGATTGTATGTCCATAAGTTGGTTGTGGCATCCCTTCTTCCATATTTCACTAATTATGCTTTTTCCACATGTCATCTTATGCGTTGTTGATGTGTCATCCTTTGTGGGTCTTGCACATCCATGTTCCTTAACTTAGTGGGACTTACACCTTAGTGGTGTACTCTTGCCCTCTCGATGTACCATTGCTTTGAGGTATGTGCGCATCCATACTCTTCGACTTGAGGAGTCTTTGACCCTTGATGTACCATCTCTTGTGGGTATTGTGCACTTGATGTATTAATACTTTGCGGAATCTGTGCATAAACTAACTTCTACTAGGTGGGACTTTGACCCTTGCTGTATCATCACGTGTGGGACTTGTGCACCTACTGTATCGTCAGCTTGTGTGATTCGTGCATAAACAATTTCAACTATTTCACCCTTCTTGGAACTTGTGCATCCCCTTTACTAACTAAAAGCATCTTCTGATTAATAAGACTTGCATGCTTTCAGGATTGTCCAACCATAAGTTATTTCTTACTATTTGCACACTCCAAAGTCTTCTCACAACATGCTTGCACACTTGTACCTTTGCTTAACCAAATCCTTGGCTGCTTGTGCACATGTACCTTTGTCCAACCAATTCTTTGACTTTTACCATGAGAGAGTATTACTTGGTGGACTTGATATCTGTGCAGGTACCATATGTAGTAGGATATATTACTCATGTACTTCTTTGAACTGGATTTGCACAGTATACCTTCCTTAAGTGCTTCTTCATACTGTTCATGCATGATGTATCCTTGGACACACATATTTAGACTGGATGCAACTTTTATATATACTTCTTCAAACTGGAATCCATGTCCTTCACCATCTTGCACATATACTTCTTCAAAGTGGCTTCCATAGACTTCTTTAAGCTGGCATAGGAATGTTGTATCCACTTTGACATCATTTGACATCAATGATTCAAACTGAATCAATTGACATCCTCTTTAACATTAGTTGACATCAATGACAACCAAAGTTCAACAATATCCCCCTTTGGGATTGATTTCAACACCTTATGAAGTTGTGTATGATCTTATTTGAACTGTATGCTTCATCTGTACTTGTCGCAGTGCTCCCCCTGTGTATATGCTCCCCTTGAGTTCTTTGGGATTTTGACTTCTTTGCTTTCTGTTGTTAGTACTACTTCTTCTTTCTATTACCTATGCACATACTCTTCTTCTTTCTGCGCAAACTCTTATGCTTTATGTTACTTCTTCATAGACCATATGTATAGTCATATCCAATTCCATTTCTCCAAGTGATCTACTTCACGCTCTTTCACATCTATTGCATATTCATGTTGTTTATTCAATGATCTGCTTCATGCTTTTCTTCATGTTGGTTCTTCTCTGTTGCATGTAGTTTTATGCATAATCAATGTACAACCAGCTTCATGTTTTTCTCCCCCTTTGACATCAATGGAAAAAATAGGTGCTATTACTTACGCAATGTAGGCTCTTCTTTTTCTTTATTTTGCATTGGCCTCTACCTCAAGTGTTTTCATGGATGACTCCCCTTGTATTCATGCTTCACTATTCTTTGTTGTAATTCTGCACTGATATCCTTTCATATTTATCTTTGATTTCTTTCTTGATACTTGTGTTACATTACTCCTTAATCTTGATCTCCTGTTCTTGTCACAAAACTACATCATTCTTTGCACAGTGTTCAAGCAGACATTCTTTCGTGCCAACTGCGTAGTGCCAAAACCTTTTCTTGGTTCTTCCTTGTCTTTTCACTTGCTTCCTTTCTGCATCTGATTGCTTGATTTGTCGCATTTACTGCGCTGTCACCTTTCTTTGTCACATCTATTGTTGTCGCATCTCTTTCCATGAAAACCAAATATTTGGCACGTTTATCTGCCAGCTCAACATTAAAGCATATATACTTAGTTCGTTTGAGATCCATTGTGTGTCATTATCGTACTTGAGCTTTTGGGGAAACATCATTACATCGCATGACCATATGAATTGACTTTTCGATTTCCGTACACCTTTCCATAACCTATTAAATTCGACATTCAATTTTGGCGACTCCACCACCTTCTTCGACTCACGCGATATTGAATGCATATCTCATCAAATTAATTTCATGCATGCGAACTAATTCTATTCAATTCTATAAGAGTTCAATGAACAACGCCTGGTTCATCACCATTAGTACTTATGCATTTATATGTCGCATTGTCATCTAGTTCTTCTTCTTTCTTCCAATGGCCTCCTTCTATCAATGAATGAATATCTACCTTGAGATTGTGCGACTTGCGTTCCAAACTCAATAGTCTAAGTTCTCATGCCTGAGAGTTGATATGGGCATTTGGAAACAACGGATGGAGGAAACAGAGTTTCGTCATCAATACGCCCAATAACAAGTGTGTTACAGACATTATGAGCAACTGATTCTCTTGACCCATCCGGTCGACAATATATAGCGCTAAGAGCAGCAGATTTTGAATGAATTGTCCTTGCTTCGGCCTCATCATGCCAAACCACCGTCATATGTAAATCTGCAACTCCTTCCTATGCGTCCTGCTTTAGAGTGTACTATGTTGGTACCGAATGACTTGGAGCTTCGTCTTGCACACTATCCAGATATTGAACTTGACCTTGAACTGTGGCTATAGATTGCTTGAGCACTTCAATTTTTCCAGTGTTTGTTTTTGTACACCCTTTGGCCTTGGCATGGAGTCTCGACTCATGTATTTTTGTAAACATACTAAATTTGAATATATTAAAAAATTCCATTTTGTGTAGACACATGTCTGTCTTTTAGCAATGTTTGTTTCTTCTTGCATCTGCACTACTAAGTTCAAACAATTACTTTGTTGTATATTGTATCACATGCAAGATAACTCAGCAATAACTTAAGGCGTGTATGTATCTGAATTTTTTTGCGACATTACCAACTTAACACATAACCTTGTGCAACCATAATGAATACTGTGAGAGACACATTCTAACCACACACCTAACTAACATACCCCTTGAATTCCATTAGATGCATCATGTTGAAGTCAAGGGTCTCACTCAATCCTTATGGGATTAGCTAGAGAGGTAGAAATTGCTTGATGCATTAGATGCACCTGGATCATCTGTCTCTTTTTCTTTCTTATGAGGGGATTTCCTTACCCAAGTTTTCTTGTGTGCACTTTTGTCTTTGTTTTGCACGAGATATTTTTTACTATAGTCCCTTTGAATGTGGTTTCCTTTGTGCAATAAATATGCATCTCGATAGTTCACTGCTTTTCGACAATATGTCGCCTTGTGTCCAAAACCATCACATGCATAGCATCTCATAGTTTGAAAATATTTTTGCAGTATGACCGAAGTGATTGCATCTTGCGCACTTTATTCTATTGATCCTTCTTTGGTTATTAAATTGAAAAGAGTTGTAGTTAAAGGAATCATCATACCTAAAGTACTTAACATGATTCGGGAAATATTCTTTGTCGCAGACCTTCTTTGATGCATTTTCATAACCAAGGCCTATTCTGTCTTCTGGTGATCTATGATTATTTGGGATTTTGTTTAGGATTGATGTGTTTTCTTTAAACTTTTCTTTTGCTTCATCATCAATCTTGGCCTTGTTGTTTTCTTGATGTGTGCAAATCACTATGGGATCTTGGACTAGTTTCTTTCCCTTTATCTCAATCAATCTATCTTCTAGACGAGATATCTCTTTGTCCTTCTCTTCAAGTTGATTTGATAGCATCTTGATTTTCTACGCCAGTTCTTCTGAAGAGACTTTCAATGCAGATTTCTCTTCCTCAAGCAATTTGATCTTGTCTTGTGCACGAATCAATTGTATCTCATTGTTGGTTACATTTTCATGAATTTTTGTGTCAGGAAACTCTTGAAATGGCTTGTCATGTTCTTCATACTTCGACAACTATTCCTGAAAGAATTTATTATGCTTCCTAGACTTCTTTAATTCATCCGGGGCACTAATCAATTCACCTTCACAATCAATGTCTGCAACATCTTCATCTTCTTCGGATTGATTATCAATCTTGACCTCAACAATAGGATTTGAAGGTGTAACTGGCTTTGGAGGTGTTTTGAACAATCCACCAAAGAAGTTTTTTTCAAGTGATCTTGGTTTGCTTTGCACAATTGGAGTACTCTTTGAATTGCTCTTCTTATTTTCATCTTTTCTTTCTTCTTCCACAAAGTCCATGAAAATTACTTCCTTTGGTTCTGCATCGCGGTCACTTCCTTCGGATGAATTGCTTCTTTCCTTGGTGTACAGACTGTTCATATGTTTTGCAATCCTCCTTTTATTTTCAGGTCTATGTTGAGATCGTGCGGTTTTTTTATCATACAAACTAGATTCCTCATTGTTGTCACTGTCTCCATTTTCTTTGTAAGGACACTTAGAGGCATAATGACCTACTCCTCCACATTTGAAACATTTGAAGGGAAAATTGTTCTTGTACTTACCTCATCCTCTTTTCATATTTTTGACAAATTTTGATTCCTCATCATTCGACTCATCATAGTAGTCCTTGTCATGATCATGCTTGTCCTTTCAAGTGTCTTTAAAAGCAACTTCCTTTCTGATGGGAGTCTCTTTCTTAGTTCTCATCTCATATGTAGTTAAAATCCCCTGAAGCTCGTCCTTTGTCAGCTCTTCAAGATTAGCTCGGTATTCTAACACAGACACCTTCACACCAAACTTTGAGGGTAAAGTTCTCAATATTTTATGTACCATGGATTATTCTTCCAAAGTAACCCGAAGACTTTTGATAGCATTTACTATCTCATATGCTCTCAAGAAATAAGCAGTAATGTTTTCTTCATTTTTCATTCTCAGAGATTCAAATAAACCAGAGTAGTTCTGCAATTTTGTTTTCTTTACCTTTTCATCACCTTCATAGACACCTCTGAGTTTGTCCCAAACTTCCTTGGATAAAGCGTAATGCACAACCTTGACGAATTCATTATCTGTCAAACCACATAGCAGTGTGTTTTTAGCTCTTGCAATGCTTTCATAGATTCTTCTTTGAGCTGGATTAACTAGCACGACTGCTGGAATATTGTAACCATTAACAATGGATTTCCAAACATCTTCTCCCAGTGACTGCAAGTATACATCCATTCTGACCTTCCAGAAGGTATAATTGGTTCATCAAAACTTGGTGCTATGTTAGTAGAAAGGCATTCTTGCTTGTCCATATTTGCGCAAGTGGAACAGTAAAATACTGTTTTTACGGGAAAACCCAATGTAAGTAACGTAAGTGGTCCATAAATGGATCAATAGTAATGTAAAAATGTATTGTATGGTAGATGATTAATAGTTACATAGGTTTGGGCTTTATATAAGCCCGTCATGCACCTTTTCGTAAAAGGGCATGACTATTGACTTTAGATAGTCTTTAATTATAATAAATTAATATTAATATTAATTTATTATTATTGTTACATTACCTCTCTCTTAGAAAGGCTTTGTCCTCAAAGCCTTATAATTTCTATGTATTGCTTTTTGTGGTGTCGTAGTTGATGACACATGTCGATACGAACTTTTGAGCGTCGAGCATAACTTCTGATATGTGGAGGGATCAATCCATCCCAAGTTGATTTGTTGATGATTGTCGGGATTCCGTACTGATATTGCATCGGGAGTTTTGATCACCTTAGCACCTTTATCTTTCGACATTTTCGCCTTTTTAGGGTGTCGGTTTTTATGGTTGGGGTGTCGATAGGGAATTTTCAAACTGTAAATTTCTTTTACGAAAGTCGTCTTTTGATCACTGCTCTGAGTTGGAAGTTGTATTTTCCTCCCTTGAGGTTTTAAGGTTTCGTCTTGTATTTTTTCCAACTTGTTCTCTAATTGTATCTTATCCTTTTGAAACTTCTTAATCACTTCTACTTGTGATTTCCTAACTTTTTCCGACTTCTTAAGTTGTTCTTTAAGATCCTCATTATGACTTCTGATGCAACTATTTTCTTCCTGCTTGTCTAGAAGTTTCCCTTCAATGTCTTCCGTAGATTGTTCTATCTTTCGACTATTTTTCAATTTCTTAATTTTTGTGACTAGTATCTTGTTATGATTTCTTAGTCTGAAAATTTATTCAACATTGTTGGATAATGCTTTATTATTCTTTGCGATCTCCGATTTGTGTGCCTTTTTAGAGTTGTCATTTTGTGTTTGAAGATCTTGTATCTGTTGTCGACATTGGTCAACCTTTGATTCTTGATCTCCTAATTTATGTCATATCTTCTTTAGATCTTCATCCTTGTCATTAAGGATCTTGTTCAAGCATTTTATTTCTGCTTCGTGTTTAATTATTTCATTCTTTATATCTTGATCTTCTAGCCTCTGATTGAGTTCATTTTTGGCTCTTAATTCATAAATTTGCACATACAATTTTTCTATACAACTTTCCTGGTCGGAGATTTTTTGTTCATCGAACTTTTCTTGTAGCTTACGTATTGCAATTACTGCTTCAAATTTTGTAATCTTGTCGTGTAAATCTTCATTGTCTCTTTGATAGCGCTTTAACATGGCTTCTAATTTCTCTATGTGTAGTCACAAACCAACTTCCATGGTATCTGATTGCTTCAACGTTAGATGCTTGTTCTGGACTATAGATGGTCTTTATGCTTGTTCTGGACTATAGATGGTCTTTAATTGGTCTTCGATGGATTGACAAGTGTGGATTAAAAAGATGTAATAATTCCCAATATGTCTATCTTGGAAAGAACTTTCCTTGACCCATTTTTTATTAGGTCAATTAACTTCTTTTGTTATGGTTAAACAACTTTTTTTTTCCAAAAGTAATTATTATAATAATTTTTCTTTTAATATAATAATAATTATTAATGAATTAATTAATAATATTATTATATTAATGTTTTATAAACTATATATAACTAAACTCATCCTAATTAAGGTATGAGTTGTTATAAATAATGGTTTATTTATAAAACCAAGGCTAGTTTTATAAAACCAAGGCTGGTTTTATAAAACCAAGGCAATGTGTGGTTTTATTCTTCTCCTTTTTTATGCGGTCTTCTTTCTTGTTCTCTTTTTTTTTTTTAACTTCTCTTTTATTCCCTTCTTTTTTTTTCCCTCTCTTTTAATAATTTTTTTTTTCTCCAATAAGGATGGCTAATATCCTAATGTAAGGATGGCTAAAAGCCTAATGTAAGGTTAAAAACCTAAATCTCAAAGAAACTTTGACAATTTGGCCACAAGCCGGAATCAGTATACCACTGGAACAGTGAAATACTGTTTTTACGGGAAAACCCAATGTAAGTAACATAAGTGGCCCATAAATGGATCAATAGTAATGTAAAAATGTATTGTATGGTAGATGATTAATAGTTACATAGGTTTGGGCTTTATATAATCCTGTCATGCACCTTTTCGTAAAAGGGCATGACTATTGACTTTAGATAGTGTTTAATTATAATAAATTAATATTAATATTAATTTATTATTTTATTGTTACAACAAGGATCTATCTTCCATATGTTAACTTGTTACTAAAGACAACCACTCTGATACCAATTGTTGGAATCGATTTAATACTGAGAGGGGGGTTGAATCAATATTAGCATAGTTAACATCAATTTTCACCTTCTTTAACAAATTAATCTTAACTTACTCTTGATCTTTAGTTATGCATCCAATGTAAACAAAATCATTCATCCATATATGCACCAAGACAAGGAACACATAACACACAGGATTTTGACGTGGAAAACCAATTAGGAGAAAACCATGGAATATTTTTTTGTAATGAAAATAATACATTCAAGGAAGCACCAACTTCTTGTGTTTACCAACACCAACTGGAAGGAGGCACCGACCCTCTGTTATTACAGGCACCGAACTAAAGGAAGCACCGACTCCCTGTATTATCCAGCACCAACTGGAAGGAGGCTACAACCTCCTTCTCCTTGACCTGGCATGCCGCCCATATATCCAATATAAGATTCTGAATGACTGAACTTCCAACTCATGCACACTTTTGATCTTCTGATATTATTTTTGTTGTGCACTTCCTTCATATATAGACAATTCACTGTCAATGTGTTGCATACATCACTTGACTTCTCATTCCTCTCAATTCTACACTTCTGTTGATGTCTTACTTCATGTACTATGTATTTCTGATCCTGCAGTCTGCGCTAAGGTATACTATGTCAATCCGCTACTACGCAACGACACTCACCAACTGATATTGTGCTTTCAATTGATAGTTTGTTGTTCTGAGATAATGCACCAGTAACAGATGGAACTATGCACTTACTTTGATGTGTATGTTATGTTTAAGTGCCACAGTATTTTAGACAATCTACAACATATTGTGCATCAAGTGATTCATCCCTTCAACTTAATGCACTTGTATCAGATCATGATCATCATGGAGCGCATATTAGATCATGCTAATGTTCTGTCGTTGCACATCAGATGGACTTCTTAACTTCACACAC
The DNA here is from genome assembly GCA_027924585.1 of Larix kaempferi. Taxonomy (NCBI): domain Eukaryota; kingdom Viridiplantae; phylum Streptophyta; class Pinopsida; order Pinales; family Pinaceae; genus Larix; species Larix kaempferi. The sequence goes on along the minus strand of BSBM01001041.1, from coordinate 4,122,152 downwards.
TTCACTTCAACTTTCATGCATTAGCTAAACATCTAAGAATCATATGATATACTTAGGTTCTATCTTTAGGATTCTGACATACAACATCTGTGACTATCTTTGTGTTATCTATGATACTGTCAATCAGTCCTGACATACTTGCACATACTTCTGTGTTTCTGTCTTTCAGTATTTGTTCATTCGTCACAAATCTACGACATCATTCTGCACACCATCAGTATTTCATTCTACTGCATGTGCACACTCAGCTCCTCGCTAGATCATGTTGTTTTTTCCTCGATCCATTGATACCCCAAATATAAATATGTATCTTCCACTTGAAGCTCTACAATATCAACATCGATATTACTAGAAATCTCCAACTTGTATCTTTATTTATACATGTCCTGCACGGATTGTATGTCCATAAGTTGGTTGTGGCATCCCTTCTTCCATATTTCACTGATTATTCTTTTTCCACATGTCATCTTCTGCACTGCTGATGTGTCATCATTTGTGGGTCTTGCGCATCCATGTTCCTTGATTTAGTGGGACTTACACCTTAGTGGGGTACTCTTGCACTCTCGATGTACCATTGCTTTGAAGTATGTGTGCATCCTTACTATTTGACTTGATGAGTCTTTGAACCTTGTTGTACCATCTCTTGTAGGTATTGCTCACCTGATGTATTAATGCTTTTTGAAATCTGCACATAAACTAAATTCTACTTGGTGGTACTTTGACACTTGTTGTATCATCATGTGTGGGACTTGCACACTTGTTGTATCGTCGTCTTGTGGGATTTGCACATAAAAAATTTCAACTGCTACACCCTTCTTGGAACTTGTGCACCCTTTACTAACTGAAATCATCTTTTGATTGGAAAGACTTGCGCGCTTTCAGGACTGTCCAACGATACGTTGTTTCTTATTGTTTTCACACTCTAGAGTCTTATCACGACATGATTTCAGATTTGTACATTTTCTTAACCAAATCCTTGGATGTTTGTGCATATGTACCTTTGTCCAACCAATTATTTGACTGCTACCATGAGAGAGTATGACTTGGTGGACTTGATATCTGTGTAGGTACCACATGTAGTAGGATACCTTCCTTATGTAATTATTTGAATTGGATCTACATGATGGACCTTCCTTAAGTTCTTCTTCATATTGATCATGCATGATGTATCCCTGGACACACATCTTCAGACTGGATGCAACTTTTAGATATACTTCTTCAAATTGGCATACATGTACTTCACCATCTTGCGCATATACTTCTTCAAACTGGCTTCCATATACTTCTTTAAGTTGGCATAGGAATGTTGTATCCACTTTGACATCAGGTGAAATCAATGATTCAAACTGAATCAATTGACATCCTCTTTGACATTAGTTGACATCAATGACAACCAAAGTTCAACATGAAAATGCTTCATATGGAGGCATGTTGTTTTAAAAGAGAATGTATACTTTCACGAGTTACCATTTCTTACAATCTATATGTGTATGGGCCTATCTCAATTTAAATGCTAAGATTATTGTTCATTTCGAGTACTAGTCTGTAATATTTACGAGTTTGAACCCTTTGATATGTTGTTAATGGTGAAGTTATGAGCAATATGAAATAATTTCATGAGCATTCAGAATTGAAATGTTATGTACTATGTCTCATTTGAGTATTGAACCTTCTCTCTGTTTATAGATACAATCACTTCAAATTCCCATAAATGGTGAACACCAAAAGCAAGATGAACCATCCTATGAATTGCATAGTCACATTGTTATAGCCTTATTGATTACAATGATTGGGTTATTATTCCAAAGTTCTCTCTATGAAAGAATGAAAAGGGAAATTATTTGTTTAATGTGTATTTGTAGAAACAAATGAACATATTTTCTCTCATGGTTTCATTACAATATATGAGATTATGGTTGGCCCTCATTTGGATCTATTTTATCCTTTTCATACCTAGCAAAGGAAAAATACCCTCCCTCTCTATTTTAACTCTATGAGGTAAAAATTTACTCCTTGAGGAGTTCTTATTCATCCTTTATATTTAGCAGTGAAGCAAAGCTTATTCTTTTGGTTGCAATTGTATAATGTGGTGATTCCCCTTTTCAATGCACTTTTGTCTTCTACATACAGTTTCATGACATAATGTTCATCACTTCCAGCACAACCATGATTTGCGTAGATACTTATCATCCCTATCCAGATCTACTACCATCCTAATTACATGTCAACTAGGCAAGTTCAGGTTGATTGAATGCTTTGTGATTTTGTTAGTTATAAAAGTGAAAATGAGTAGTTATGATATCATTCTATTGCATTTCCTTTGATAATGGTTGAGTTGCATAATGATAGTATAGTGGCAGTATGATTGGTTGGCATAAATATGATATGTGGAATGAAGTGCCAACTATGTGGTGTTATTTGGCATTGATTGTATACATTTGTTTTGTATCTGATAACGTAACAGTTGATAACGTAACTTCTTATTCATTTAGATGAATTTTCATAGCATAGGTTCTAGAAGGTCTAGCAGGGGAAGAGGAAATATAGCGAAAAAAGTATGGCAAGAAGGTAGAAGAAAGAGAATAAGATTCTATGTGCATTTTAATGATGAGTATGAGTTTGATCAGCTTGCCCAAACTAGCCACTTATTATTAGGATCTTCTCCTGTGCAACCTCATTTATCACGACCTCAACTCGAATTGAAACCTCACCCAAGCATAGTGGAGATGCCTTGGGACTCACTTGTTGGAAATGATTGGGATTTCAATCCTTCTCCTTAGAATCTTGAAGTAACTGGTTGGGAACCCCATATCCTGCAAACTTTAGTGCACCCATTTGTTTGTTCTTATTCTTTCGGAAATCATCCAAAGGCCCAGAAATCTATAAACATTAGAAGAAACCGAGTGACCTTGAGAATACATCCAATGAGCCACCTCCTCCTAACAAGGCCAAGGGGAAAGAATCTATGAACATAGTGAAAATTGCAGCTGATGGCACTAGTGGAAATGTTCATGGAAAAACACAATGGGCCTCAGCAAGGCTAGAACTTTGTTTTGAGGAGCTTCACCCAAAAGTTTTAAAATTATGTGTTTAAAGTTCAAATATTTTTATGGTTTTGATGGACACGAGTGTACATATTTTGAGACTACTAGAACACTTTAAGTTTTGAAGTTTTGATGGATAATATGAAAGGCAGTTCTAAAATATTTATGCTTGTACATATGCATGTTTTCATTTTTATGTATGATGGTATAGTCTCAAATATTATGCATTGTGATGCCTTTTACTACTTGTTGTGCTGAAATAAGGGTGAATGGTTAAGACAATTTTGTGTAGGATGACACATAAAGGGAGTTACAAGGTGTTTAACAAAGCTCCTTGGAATTCATCCCCAAGTGACTAATCAAATGGAAAGGGAAGGCACCCTTTTTTACTTTGTTTGAACATGTTTAAAAAAATTGTTCCAATTGAGTCTTTTATGTTTCTTCTCGATTATGTTTGAAGTCATCAATTATAGTGGTTAGTCCTAAGGACCATGTGTTGAAAGTCAGTTATATTTGTGTGCTAACGTGAAGAAGAATAGCTACTAACTATTCTGGTGGTATCCTACTTAATGACATCAAGCCTTAGGAAGAAGGGTTCCAATATTACACTCACTATGGTATGTTTTAAGCAAGTTTCTTAGATTTTTAAGCCTTTTCTTGTCAGATGCACTATAGAGTTAGAGTTTAACAGTTCTATTGATAGCAAGAGTTCTGATTAAATGGAAATAGGGGAGGTTAAGTTATGATTCTATTTGCATGAGGTATATCTTACTATTTGTTTGTTGAAGTAAGAAGTGTATTTATTCACGATTACCTTGTCTAATTGGTTGCTTGGTTGCAGAGAATAATACTAGCTTTGAAAAGTATTCACTCAAAATTATTGCATCTTTGTAAGTCTTAAATCATTTTCTGTCATTTACATGATGACCAAGCGGTCTTTTAAATGCTAGTTGCTCATGCTAGAACATGTTTCCGGTTCAGACTCTCACAGGAGTCTAAAATAACTTTATGACAACTACTCTGGTGTATTGATGAAGTTAAATATCTCAATAAGAATTAATGTTTTTTCCATATTCATATTTGTTTCTATGTTAGTTTTCAAATACATTTTATTCCTCTAATGTGGTTTCAATTTGTTTTATTTAAGACACTTTGAAATATAGAAAAAAGGGAATGTTGTTATGCAAGTTTGTGTGTGTGTGTGTGATTCTATTATATTTATGTGGTTATTTCTTGGTTTTATTTACATGCACAATTTAAATATACATTAGCATTAAAGGAAGAGCACAGAAATTTTTAGGGGCGAAATTTTGCCAATTGGCTATTTTTTGGGTATTTTTTCAAAAAATAAATTCGCTATTTGGTCATTTTTAGCCTCTAATATCGCCTATATTTACATAAAATATGTTTTTTTATCATAATATTCGCCAAAATTTACACGTTTTACTAATAAATTGTATGTTTCATATTTAATATTCACCTACCTATCTATATACATGTTTTTTTCAACCCAAAATAATCGCCTATGATACTATACTTAAGTATAATATTAGAATCCTTAAAAAATACCCTGAGGAAGAGTATTGAATTTAATGTCTTGTGCGATGTCATGGAGTATTTGTCACGTTAATTACTAGCTTGTCTTTGTTATTTGTTTAATGTATGTAGCTTTGCAACTATCTATTTGGTTTTAATATGTTCAAACCTTCTTGCTAGATACTGTGAAGGATGAGATCATATTAATTTCAAGCTATAACATTAGGGTGATCATTCCCATCACTACAACAAAAACTGAGATTTGCACCAGATTTTGCGTCAGATTTTAGTGTAATTGTTTTCCAATTGTGGTGAACAATCTGGCATTAAACCTGGTGCTATTGTACGATTTCATAAAGCACCAACTTTTGCATCATTTTTTACGTCCAATTTTGCACCCAATTTTTTGCATCATTTTTTGTGTCTTTTTCCGTGCCCTTCTTTGCGCGCAATTTTGTATCCAGTATTGCATCCTTTTTTTCGTCCTTTGTTGCGTCATTTTTTGCATCAAGTTTTGCATCCAATGTTGCGTTTGATTTTGCACCTAGTTTTATGTTGAGTTTTGAATCCAATTTTGCATCTCGTTTTCTATCCAATTATGTGTACAGTTTTACCTCTAGTGCTGCATTCAGATTTGCATCCTATTGTGGGCCCAGTATTGAATCTAGTTTTGCATATAATTTTCAGTCCAATTTTACATCTAGTATTGCGTCCCATCTTGCATCCAATAATGCATTTTGTTCTAAGTCTTTTTTTCTTCTAGGTTTCACCCAGTGTTTCATCCCATTTTACGTCTTTTTTCGCATCCAAGTTTGTTCCTAGTGTTACGCCTAGTTTTGGATCCAATTTTGTGTATAATGTTGCATCCAATTTTACATCCAGTGTTGCATCCAATTTTATGTCTAGTGTTGCGTCTCATCTTTCATTCAATTTTGAGTCCCATTTTATGTCTATTTTTGCACCCAATGTTGCACCTAGTTTTACGCCCAATGTTGCATTCAACTTTGTGCCCAGTTTTGTGCCCAATTTAGCGCCCAATTTTACATCTAGTTAGGAGTCTAGTTTTGCATCTACTATTGTGTCATGTCTTGCATCCAGTTTTGGGCCTAGTATTGTGTTTAGTTTGGTGCCAAATTTTGCGCCAGGATTTGTGTCTAGTGTTGAGCCCCTTTTTGCATCCACTTTTGCATTCTGTTTTGCACCTAGTGTTGTGTCTAATCTTGCATCCACTTTTGTGTCCCATTTTTCGTTCAATTTGGCTTCCATTTTGCTTCTTGTTTTACATCCATTGTTAATTAAGAATATTAATTTTAATTATTAATAGTGAAATATATCAATTTGTATTGATTTTGTGTCCATTTTATTGATTTCAATTAAATATTGAAATATATCAAAGTTTTCAAATATCATTAAGAAATCAAATTTATAGCATGACATTTGTGAAGAATTATAAGAAAAATTCACTATATCCATCCAAAAATAGTAATATCATCATACATAGTAATTCTCTATCAAAAGAACATTGACAATTTCCAATATATATAAAGTAACAAGGCAATATTGATAATGTCATCATCATCTTTAATCAAATCAACTAAAATTCAAACGTATGATCAACAGATCAAAACCTTTCATGGATATCATTAAATGCCAAACTGACAAGAAATAAGGTGTGTTATCAATTAGGAGTCTTCCAGGTTCTAGTAGAAGAGATCACTCAGGTAACTATTTCAACTACAGTCTTGTGGATGGAAACTAGCCTTTCCAAACACAGAGAGGGATCTCTCTTTCTCACAACTCTTTCAGCATGCAAAATATTATTTGAATTGGCTGGTTGTGTATTGATAGTGGTGGCTAGACCTTCAGATAAAGGTATTTAGGGATTTCAATTGGTTGGGTTGAGGATAGGTATATCACGGGGCATGGAGTCAAAATTTTCAAAGGGTTTATGTAACAAATGATCAATAGAACTATAATTTTAAGGGCAGAGGCAAGATAAATGAGGTTTTTTCAAGTCAAAGAGATATGTAGCAGATGATAGCAGAAAGGGAAACAAAAATCCATCACAGAATTAGAGCATTAAGAATAACTTGCAATTTTAGAAAGAAAGGGTGGAGTATCTAATCATATGAATCTGAAGCATCAAATGATGAATTTCGGACCATGTAATTTTGATTTAAACACTTAGAAGAAGACAATCAATGAGAAATACTAGCACGGAAAACATGCACAGGAATTACAGACATCAAAACACTCACTTCAAGAATCTCTACTCCAAAATCAAGTCTTTTTATTAATAAAAGGATGGGTTTCATTACATACTCAGAGTTTTTTATCTCAAAATCCCAACCTTTGGGTCTTATACAAAACCTGCCTTTATAGGCTTACAAAAAATCAAACCCTTCTCGACTAAGTCAGCCATATGTGGTTGTTTATTAAATTCGTAACTACAACTGTTTGTAAAACATCAGAGCTAACTATCAGTCTTATAGAATATTGATTCAAAATAATAATAAACTGGAAGTGATGAGGCCTTCTTCTTTCCTCACACTGAGCTGCTCGAACTAAGTGCTTCTTGATCTGGAGATGCATTGATGGGAAACTTCAGTGCGCTGCTAGTGCAAACTCGGACTGTCAAAACTACCTGTTGTCCTTTGGATCGAGGCATTTCCGGCTAATTTGCAGGGTTGACGTATTGTTCCCTTCTTTTACCTTCAGAACGGCTCCTAGTTGTAGAACAAATCAAGTCATTTTCCCACCAAATTATGCATTTTACGTAGCCGCAATTTTTTTCTGATAAACCAACTTCAGCCCGCAATGTGCAAGACGCAATCCACAAAGCCGCAGTGCGAGACTCGGAAATCAGAACTGCCGAGCGGACCTTACCAAATTTCACCTCTGATATCCGCAAGCCGCAATGCAGCGGTCGGAAGTCAAAATTGCCAAACGGAATTCATTAAATTTTGCCTCCGACATCCACAATCCTCAATGCTGGATTCAGAAAGTCGGAACATTAATGCCCAACTTCGAAAAAATTACCCTTCTGACTTCTGCAATTTTCAATCTGAAATGCGGATGTCCGAAAGTCGGAATACCAATTGCACAGTTTCGAAGAAAACACACTTCCACAATGCGGGACTCGGATATCGAAAACTCAAATTCACACCTTCGGAGAAATCACACCTCTGCAATCCACAATCCCCAATGCGGGACTCGAAAGTCAGAAACTCAAACTCTCAACCTTGAAGAAATCACATCTCCACAATCCGCAATTGGAAATGCAGGATTCGAAAAGTCGTAAACCCCTGTGCATAATTTTGAGAAAATTACTCCTCCGACATCTGCAATCCGCAATGCGGGTTCAGGAAATCAGAACCTCTGTGGAATTGTTCTACGACCGTCGATCTAGCTCTATCTCCAATCTTGAACCTTCATTCTCTTAAGAGTAGAAGACCTCCTTTTTTATAATTTTTCTTGTTGTGGCTTGCTCATCCAGTCGGAAGCTATTAATACTTAGCCATTTTTTGGAGGTTTTTGCTTCTTCTTTTGGCGTAAAAATTAGTGGGCAGCTTGAGATTTCGGTGGGGGGGGGTGCCATTTCCTTCCCCTGTAGGAGTTTTAATATGGGTGTTAACAGTAACTCCAACTAGAGATGCTATCCTCCCTATGAGGTAGCAAGAATAGTAGACTAGTGTCCTTATTTATTTTCTCTTTTTTTTTTATAAATGCAAATAGAACTGAAAAATAGCAAACTGAAACTCAAAAATTGGTAATGTACAATGAGGGTGGTTTGATAGACTCATTTTTTCACCGGAGATAGTGTTTTAAGAACCATCCATTGACGGGTCCCTTTCTCATTGTTTCACCATCCTTGTCTTGCAAAATGAAGGCATTGTTTCCATGGTAAGCAGTGATTGTATGAGGTCCCTGCCAGAGATTATCAAATTTATGGGCTTGTTCTTCTCTTCTAGCATCCCATTTCAACACCATATCTCCCACTTGGAAATTATCAACCTTCATTCTTTTTTCAAAAGTCTTCTTGACCTTCTCCTGAGATATCATAGATTCATCATGTACCTTGTTCCTCGTTTCCTGTATCTCAATCAGCTGATTGGATCTCCTTATCTCAGGGTTTGGTTTGTCTTCATGTTCTTGTAGTAATCTCATTGCAGGTCCTTTAAGGGAATCAGGGAATATCACCTTTGTTCCATACACCATTTTGAAAGGGGAAGTCCCAATGAAACTCTTGGTGGTAATCCCATCATCCCATAGGGAAAAGGTTAACTCAGTATGCCAAGCCCTCTTATTTTACTGCAGTAGCATTTTAATAATCCCAACCAAGCTCTTGTTAGATGACTTAGATAGTCCATTTCCTTGGGGGTAGTATGCAGTAGAATGACCAAATTTTATATGAAAATCATTGTTGAACTTGACCATTTTCTTAGATTTGAAATCTTGAGCATTATTAGTGATTATTTTAATAGGACAACCAAACCTAGACATGATATTTTCCTCCAAAAATTTGATGACAATTGTGTCAGTGGCATGTCTTGTTGGTATTGCTTCAATCCATTTGGTGAAGTAATCTGTGGCAGTCAATATCCACCTATGTTGTCCAGAGGATTTGGGAATGATTTCACCAATGAAATATAGCCCCCACTGCTGGAAAGGGGCTTCTACAAAGATTGGTTTTAAAGGAAAGGGCAAGAGCTTTTGTTTTCCTTCAAAGATTTGGAATTCATGGCAAATAGCTACCTCTTTATATGCATCACTGAACATAGTGGGCCAATAAAATCCTACCCTAAGAATCATGTTGACAGTGGCCTTACAGTAATGGTGTCCTCCACAGATACCTTTGTGAAACTATCTTATGGTCATTCTGGCTTCATCTTCTAACATATAGTTCAGTAAAATACCTCCAGGATCTTTCCAATAGAGGCCTCCATCTAGTATGCAAAATTTTGCAGCCTTCATTTTTATTGATCTAGCTTTGTTCTTGCCCATCTCAAGGGGTTCTTGTAAGTTTTGCAAAACATATATAATGTCAGAGTACCAAGGAGATGATAATAATTTTTCTGATACCTGCAACACTGGGTCTTGGGCAGTATTCTTCAACATGTGTGAGACCAAGTTCACACTTAGTGAATCCCAATTTTCTTCAGCCATGAATCTGGAAAGTACCTGCCCTTTGACAAGCTTTGTTGGCTTGATTTGTAGGTCATGATCCTATAGCACAGCTATCCTTTTTTCCCTTCAACCTTCTGGATCAGGCTATGTCAATATGTCTTTTACAGCAGCATTAGGAACAAAAGCAACAACATGAGAATGTAGAACATAAACTATGAAATATTTTAAAGTTTTATTCATGGCATAGGCCTGTTTTTCCATAATATTGTACTTGAGCTCAGCATCTCTAAGACCTCTGCTGAAGAAAGATGTGGGTTTCTAAAGAAAGCTATGGGTAGAAGAACCCCTGCTATGGAATGTTCTAAGGCAAAAGAAAACATAAGAAATTCTTTTTCAAAATCAGCACTGATTAGTAATGGTGCTTCAACTATTGCCTTCTTTATATATCCAAATGTTTGCTTGGCTTCAACAGTCCACCTGATATGATTATCCTTTTTAAGCATGTTTGTAATTGATTTCATGATCTCTGCAAAGTTAGGGATGAATCTTCTTAAGAAGTTTACTCTGCCAAGGAAAGATTGGACTTCCTTTTTACTCCTGGGAAACTCAATTTTATGTATGGTTTGAACTATGTCAGGGTCAATTTTAATTCCATCTTTAGATATTATATGACCCAACCGTTTTCCTTCTTGCATGGCAAAGTTTTACTTCTTGGGGTTCAGATAAATCCCAAACTTTCTACATTTTAAAAATACTTGGTGTAGATGTTTCAAATATTCTGCATCAGACTTGGAATACACAGTAATATCATCCATTAATATCACCATGAACTTATCTCTTTCTTCTGCAAAAGCTATATCCATAGCTCTCTGAAATGTGGCTCCTGCATTTAGTAGACCAAAGGGCATTTTAGCATACATGAAATTTCCCAAGGCGTGGTAAATATTGTTTTTTCTTGATCTTCTGGTAACACTTTTACCTGATTGTACCCTGAAAATCCATCCAGCATGGAAATTCTTGCTACCCCTACAACTTTCTGCAAAATATGATCCATTTTGGGCAGGGAATAGTTGTCTTTTAGGGACACTTTGTTTAGATTTCTAAAATCTAAACATAGTCTGATTTCTCCATTTTTCTTTCGTATTGGGACTATGTTGGATACCCACTTTGAGAATCTTCTTGAGACTATGATTTTGGCTTCATATAGTCTCTTAACTTCCTTTTCTATGAGAGGGAGTAGCATAGGGTTCGTCCTTCTTAGCTTTTGCTTGAATGGTTTTTCACTTGTCTTTACGGGTATGGTGTGTTGTATGATAGATGTATCATATTCCTTTAAGTCTTCATAACACCATGCAAAGACATCAGAAAATTTTCTCATTAAGTCAACATAATTATCTTTGGTACCTGGGGTTAGGGATTTAGATTGCTTGATAATCTTGGGTTCCTCATCATCCCTAATGTTGCAGTCTTCTACTTCATTGTGGTTTGGAACAACTTTAGGGTTTTTGGCCACATCATTTTCATCAAAGAGTTTTTCTAATGGAAATAACCCTTTGGGAATATAGTTTTTTTTCAACTGAAGGATCTCTTTCTCTCCCAACATTGTGAGGAACTATGTTGGATCAACTTCTCATTCTTCATTTGCACAGTTTTCTTGATCAATATGGGTATTGGAAAACTCCTCTGTCATCTCTAGAAATTTCTTTATCTATTGATCATATTCAAATATTTGTCAATGTCTAGTATTGTGAGGGATAGAAGGCCTATGCTTTATATTGATCATATAGGTTCTGGTGGGATAAACGGGGAGTTGGAATTTGCTAGCAGAGCTAGCCAAGGTATCTGTTGTTGTGTTTTTCTCTCTAGAGATGAATGAAATACTGTGTTATGTAAATACGTTATCGAACATGTCCCAAACAACATTCCGATAGGCTCTCATTTTTGGATGCTTGGTCTCATAAACCCCATTTACTTGTTGGATTATCAGCTCTCCATCCCCATGAACTTTTATCTTTTTGGCTCTCAGATCCTTAAGTGTATTCAAACCTAACAGTAAAGCTTCATATTTGGCCACGTTGTTTGAGCAGTCAAACATTAGTTTAAAGGAATGTAACCTAGAGCATCTATTTCCTTCATCTGGGGGCGTGATCGATACTCTCGCTCCTGCTCCTTCCTTGTTCACGGCCCCTTCGAATCTCATAGCCCAAAGGCCTTCTTTTTGGGCTACGGCTGTAGCTTTGGGTTCCATTTCTGATTTCTCATCGCTGCCCTTTTCTACCCGTTGACTGATGTCTTGTTCGCTCCCATAGCTACCAACGCATTACATGTCTTTCTCGGTATTAAACCCATCATTTGTCTCAAGAAGTTCAGTGATTTTTATATATTTTTCTCCTAAACCAAGGTCATAACAGAAGACTAAAGAGACTATATCGGTATCTACAGCAAATATGGGATGATTTTCAGGCTTACTTTTACTGCTTACTACATAGAACAATCCTTGTTCTCTATATAGTCTTATGTTTTCTCCAAAAATGGGTATAGTGGAATAAGACATATCCATATGCAGTGTTCCTTTGAGTTTAGATGCCTAAGATCTTGATAACAACATCCCAAATTTGGGTGGAATGTCTACCACTACTACATCCATTACCACATTCTTCTTAGGGATCTGTGTTAGTGATACAACCATGCCTTTGATCAGCCCTAGGCACTGTACTTTTCTGGAATCAAATGAGAATAAATATTTATAAGGTCTAGTGATTTCTAGTCCTAGCCTTTCTATCACTAATTTTGGCATGAGGTTATGTGAGGCTCCAGAATCTAACATAGCATTGTGTAGTATGTGGTCATGTATGTTTAGACTGACATAAAAGGGAGGAACATCATATTCTTGAGATCTTTCAAAATGGGGGCCAAACAGAAGGGTGGGCTTATCATCATGTAAATTCAACGTATCTGGTTGCTTTCCCTCTTCTCCCTTCACTATTTCCAAAATCTGATTCTTATACTCTGTATTTTTTAATAACTCATTGAAGGGGATTGATATCTTTATCTTAGAGATTTCATTTTCTAAGCTGAATACAGAATGAGTCTTCCTATTGATTTCACATTACTCTCATCCTTCCTTTCTGGGACCCTTTTAGGAGCTTCAACATTCTTTTCAACTGTTTTATCAAAGGTAACAGGTTTTGGATCACCCTTCCCAAGGGTTTTTATTTTGTTGCTGAGAAGTAGATGGCTCAGTAGTAGCCTTTCCTTGGTCTACTGTTACCTTTCTATTCCTCAAATTATGTTGTCTCTGAAATTCAAAAATTGCATTTTGGAAACCTCTTTGATATTGTTCAAACTCTGACTCTTCTAGGCTGCTATCTAACTGCAGAGATGATTGATCATGTTCTTCTTTAGTTAAATAGAACTGGGGCTCCATCTAATCAAATAGGTGGGTCTAATCTTCAGGCTGTTCATATTCCTCTTCTTCATCTATCAGGTTTTCAGCAAAAGGTGGTCTAATTGGTTGATTTTATGTATTTCTAAGGTCCCTTGGCTCCCTTGGCCTCCCCTGTGGGGAAGGAGGTCTTATGTAGTGTTATTTTTTCATCATTTAATTCAATATGATCTAGGATCTTAACTGAGATAATAACATGTACATCATATCAAACACAAGATACAAGAGACACAAAGCATTTCATTGGGGAAAAACAAGAAGGTGAAAAACCCCTCAACTTCCTCAGAGATAGAATGAGCACCAATAAAAAGATCACAAAGATCAAACCCAAAAGATAGATGTCTCTAGCAGCTACTCCTCCTCCACTTGTGTGCATTCCTCTCTCTCAACTATGCGAGTTGGATGAGTGAGTGAAGGAATAGAATGAGAGACTCAAACTCTCTATTTATACAATGACTTAACCTTCCTTTAACCCTAACTAGTTCGACTTCCTAAGGAATCCTGTTAACCCATCCACATGACTCATACAGGGACGACCCCACCAAGGTGGTCTAATAACCCATCAAATATAAGTTACGACACTTACAATGTAACTTGCGACACTTGCAAATACAAATAATGACACTTCTGATTGGAGGAATAATACATCTCCATCAGGAATACAATAATGTACAAATGTAATACATAGGAGAATATCTTCTGAAGTTGCAAATACATCAACATGTAGTTCATGTTCCGAGCTTGAGGCTCAGGATTTTCTCTACCAGGGGTTTTGTTATCAAGGGAGATCCTATCCACCAGTTTTTCCATAGTTCTCATCATTTGCTCAAACCTGGTATCAATAGATTTGGAAGTGGAAGGTTGGCCTGTCTCATTGAATCTCTTTTTCTTAGTTTCAGTTATGTGCTTTATTTTACCTGAGGCCATCATATTAGCTTCTAATTCCACAACGTCTTTCAACATATCGGGTAAGGCAGAAGATATCATTTCTCTTAACATGAGAGAAAATTCATTGTCAAAACAATTAGCATAGTGAAGTTTGGCTACACCCATAGGGGGTTTGATGCCCACATGGATAGAATTGTACATTTTCATGAACCTAGCTGAAAATTCTTGGATAGTCTCAACATTACTTTTCTTTGTGTTTTCATACTGAGTGAAAATTTGGAGAGTATTTTGTTTATCTTGCCATCCGGCTAGCAAAGCTTTTTCCAACCTCTCATAGGTAGCAATACCTTCATTTGGAAGAGTTTTGAACCATTTCTTTACTTCCCTTGGAAAACTTTGGGCAAATAACCTAATATTGACATCATCTTCATCTATCTCCTCCAGATCTATGAAGTCAATAAAATGATCCACTTGTTGATGTGCAGTACTACTCCCTTCCCCATCATATCTCATGAGGTGTTGGGCATATCCCACAGGTAGATCATGGATATTAGCAAGGAGGGCTAGAGGGGAAAATATGGAAGCCATTGCTCTTAAGGTTTGCTTGGAAACAAGAGGAGTATTTGAAATAGGTTTGGAAGTAGGGGGAGGTATTACAACAGTGTGACTTGCAGTAGCGGGAGGGGTGATCAAAATCTTAGTGTTCTTACTGGCTGCTTTAGTGAAGAGGAACAGGTCACTGCTTTCTTCTTTGACTTGTAAAATCTCCCACAAAGCACTCAGACGGTGTGTTTGGAACCTTTTCAGATCCAATGGGGTTTCTTTCAGATCTGTCTCAGATTTAGACCTAAATAAGGAATTCCCAAACTTTAAATCAAAAGAGGCAGTCTATATAGCATGTGCCCCTTCTTTAGGTAAATAAAAAGATCTAGTTAATGGGGGAATACATGTTTTTTTTTATTCGATTTCTGGATGATATTTTATGGATCTTATACAAACTATGCTGGTTCAGGATCTGACTGACTCCTGGTAGATATCCTTCAGGAAGCCAGAATTCTTTCAAGAAACTCACCAAGTGTCTCTTGTGGGACTGAAAATTTGAATATTGGAGTCGCCAGGGAAAATATCACAACCCTTATGTATCTGATCTTTAGTTTTCCCTCAGAGATCTGATTTGATTCCTTGTAATTATTTTTTTGGGGTAAAGAAGTTCTCCGCTCCCTAGTATGGTCGCCAGATGTTATCACTCAGGATTCTTCGAGGTTGCGGCAGAAGAGATCATTGAGGTAACTATTTCAACTACACTCTTATGGATGGAAACTAGCCTTTCCAAACACAGAGAGAGCTCTCTACCTCACAACTCTTTCAGCAAGCAAATATTATTTGAATTGGCTGGTTGTGTATTGATAGTGGTGGCCAGACCTTTAGATAAAGGTATTTAGGGATTTCAATTGGTTGGGTTGAGGATAGGTATATCACGGGGCATGGAGTCAAACTTTTCAAAGGGTTTCTGCCACAGCTGACCGATATAACTATAATTTTAAGGGAAGAGGAAAGATAAATGAGGTTTTTTCAAGTCAAAGAGATATGTAGCAGAGGATAGCAGAAAAGGAAACAAAACTCCATCATAGAATTAGAGCATTAAGAATGAATTCTAACTTGCACTTTCAGAAAGAAAGGGTGGATTATATAATCATATGAATTTGAAGCATCAAATGATGAATTTCAAACCATTTAATCTTGATTTAGACACTTAGAAGAAGATAGTCAATGAGAAATACTAGCAGGGAAAACATGCACAAGAATTACAGACATCAAAACACTCACTTCAAGAATCTCTGCTCCAAAATCAAGTCTTTTTATTAATAAAAGGATGGGTTTCATTACATACTCAGATTTGTTTATCTCAAAATCCCAACCTTTGGGTCTTATTCAAAACCTGCCTTTATAGGCTTACAAAAAATCAAAACCTTCTCGACTACTTCAGCCATATGTGGTTGTTTATTAAATTTGCAACTACAACTGTTTGTAAAACATCATAGCTAACTATCAGTCTTATAGACTATTTATTCAAAATAATAATAAACTGGAAGTGATGAGGTTGTCTTCTTTCCTCACACTGAGCTGCTCGAACTAACTCCTCCTTGATCTGGAGATGCGCCAATGGGAAACTTCAGTGCACTATTAGTGCAAACTCAGACTATCAAAACTACATGTTGTCCCTTAGATCGAGGCATTGCCTTCAGAACGAATCCCAGTTGCAGAACAAATCGAGTCCTTTTCCCACCAAATTTTGCATTTTACGCAGCCACATTTTTTTCTTATAAACCAACTTCAGTCCGCAAGCCGCAATATGCAAGACGCAATCCGTAAAGCCTCAGTGCAGGAGTCGAAAATCAGAACTGCAGAGCAGACCTTACCAAATTTCACCTCCGACATCTGCAATGCAGGAGTCAGAAGTCGGAACTACCAAACAGACTTCATCAAATTTCTCCTACGACATCCGCTTGAAACATCGATGCCCATCTTCGAAAAAATTACCCTTCCGACGTATGCAATCTACAATCTGAAATGCGGGTGTCGAAAAGTCGGAATACCAATTGCACGATTTCGAAGAAAACACACTTCCACAATCTGCAATGCGGGACTCGGATATCGAAAACTCAAATTCACGCCTTTGGACAAATCACACCTCTGCAATGCGGGACTCGGAAGTCGAAAACTCAAATTCTCAACCCTGAAGAAATCACACCTCCGCAATTCGCAATCAGAAATGCAGGAGTTAGAAAGTCGGAAACCCCTGTGCATAATTTTGAGAAAATTGCTCCTCCGACATCCACAATCTCCAATGTGGGTTCACAAAATCAGAACCTCTGTGGAATCGTTCTGTGGCCGTCAATCTATCTCTATCTCCAATCTTGACCCTTCAATTTCTTAAGAGCGGAATACCTCATTTTTTATCATTTTCTTGTTGTGGCGTGCTCATCCAGTCGGAAGCTATTAATACTTAGCCATTTTTTGGAGTTTTTCTCTTCTTCTTTTGGCATAAAAATTAGTGGGCAAGCTTGAGATTTCGGTTGGGGGGGTGCATTTTCCTTCCCCTGTGGGAGTTTTATTAGGGGTGTTAACAAGGTGTATTATCTTCGTATATAAATTTAAAATTCAAAATAATAAAGATATCATAATTATATATCAACAAAAATACATGTAGATATATTCCATAATGTAGCAAGCTCATGCATAGTATCAATAGCTAACTAGCACCACCGACATCATTATCAAGATCATGGTCATCATCCTCATCATGATCATCAAACTCGCCATCTTGCTCAACCTCATCACCATTCTCACCATCATCATATTCTTCTTCTCCTATATCTGAAGATGGCTCAACATAGTTTGGATCATCATGTATGAGGTCATTAATTGTTGTGATCTGGAAAGAAAAATCAATATTAGATATTAGTATTAATTTCATACCACAATGCATATTTCTATTATATTTCTAATATTAACTCATACCAAAGTAAAACAAAGTATAATACAATTGTAGTTAATATGCGTGTGTGCACTAATATGACTATAAAAGAAAGTGTAAAAATAGAACTAAATGACAATTTTATTAAAATATGTAAACAAATTAACTAATTTAAGAAGTGTGAAATGAAAATAACAATATTGATTTTATCCTTACTTTTATGATTTTAAGATGAATACTAAAGTGACAAATTTTTCCTAGCTGTCAAAGATGGCTTGCCACTTCGACCATCAAGATTTCCTCCGCTCAAAAAATCATGGAAAGAAATGAAGGTTTGATACACGAATTTGAGATAATTGGATTTTAATACATTTGGTTGTCAAAAAATATGAAATCCAACAAGATAAATTAATATTCATTTTATTTTTCATGAAATTACAAATTCATTGTTATTACATACATCCTACACTTACCATATATTATGCATATCCTATAGCTACCATATCCCATGGAAGGATTTAACAACACAATGGTATAAAACAAACCAATATACTTACCATATATTATGCATATCTTATACTTACCATATCCCATGGAAGGATTTAACAACACAATGGTACAAAAAAAACCACTCCAAGGGATATTAACCATCAATCCAAAATTTGATGATGAAAAAAGAATGACTACACCTACAAGGTAGCGACGAAGACAAGGAAGAAGGATTGGTTGAGAAGTGCATTTTCAAAATGAAATGCATCAGTAGGGATAAGTGTTGTATATTTATAATTATTGTTGATAGTCGAAGCACTAATAATATGGCAGTGAATAGAAATGCTCCAGAAGTTAAATTTAGTGTCTTTAAACATCCACAATCTTAATCCACATAATATATACTTCCAAACATTTCCTAAAGATACATTTCTTTCCATCCTTATTTTCATTACAACAAAATCATATACGCTTAACCACATCCATTTCATCATCACTTATGTTATTTCATACTTCTACCCTTCATTCATATCATTCTTAATCATAGAATAGTTCTATATGATATGCTACAAAAGTGTCGACCTATAGGTTTTTACAAGAAACAACCTACAAAATTATGCACCTATAGCTATAGGATCCTGTCTACAAGGGACTCCACATCCATCCCTCCAATTTTATATACAAAAATGTTCATTTTTTCTATAAAATAATGTGTTCATTTATAGCATTCAAAGTTTCTATAGAAATGTACATTTTTTTCTAAAAATATGATGGACTCAATGCGACTTGTTCCTTAATACACCGGTAATGGAGTTAATGTTATAAAACAAATGTTCAAAATAGTTATAGAGAATGCACAAGTCTCAACAGTATACTAAACCTGGAGCCCAGCCTAGCATCAAGAGTATACTAAACTTGCAGCATAGCCTAGCATCAAGAGTATAGGTTGGGGGGTGTTGGTTGTGGAGCCTGATCTCCAGATTCAGAGATATTATTATTCAGCCGTGTCCATACCCCAGGTTTGGATATGACCCCGGCACGACCCTAGGGGAGTGTCCACTCTCCCGGCTGGGGGGCGCGGAGGCCAGCGGGCCCCCGAGAAAGGGGGTTTGGGGGAAACGCCCCCGAGAAAATGGGGGTTCGAGGGCATATCCCCCAAGGAAAATTTTTGGGGTTGTTTTTGCCACCAGTTTTCGGGCCCATGGTTTTGGGTAACCTGTGGTATTTTCCCATTGTATTTCCCTTATAAAAGAAAGACATTGTAACACGGCTAGGGTTGATGTATTAGGTTTTATGCATTGCAAAGATCTCTGAGATCAATGAAGAGAGATTGTGAGACAATGAAGAAGAAGTGCAGCGGTTGTGTTGCAGGTTGTATCCCTTCACTTTGCTGGACGGTATAATAAAATGACTAGCAATTTCAGTGTGGACATAGCTCAAGTTGGGTGAACCACGATATCTGTGTATCTCTTGTAATGTGTATGTGTGATTATATTTGCATTTATGTTTATTGTTATTGCTCTGCGATCCTGTTTTTATAACAGTGGGAATATGTACATGACCAAGCAAGGAAAGTTCTTGCAAATATTTTGGTATTATTCCTCCATTCCTTTCAATATTGTTAAGTCCTCTTATTGGCAGGCCATGAAACTTTTGGCTATTGTTGGCCTAAGATTCAAATCCCCTAATATATGAATCTCTTAGGACTAATATGTTGATTGAGACCATTCATTTAACATAAATATCGAAGACAAACTGGTGGCACTATGATGTCAAACAACTGGACATATAGAAAGAATGGAACCTTAATATTTTTTCCCGACTCTTACCCTAAGGGCATGTTGTTACTTGGAACGATTGATGCATCTGACCTATTATATAGTGTGGAACTACATTGTGAGTTGTTAGAGTTATTGTCATGGTGGTGAGGTAGTAAGATATGCAAATTGTGACTGATAATGCAACAAAGTGCGGTTGCTAGGAAGGTTTTGATTGAAAGGCACACCAGCTTTTTTGGACCTTGTATGTAACACACTATCTAGACCACATGTTAGAGGGAATTTCTGAACTTTATAGGGTCCAAAATATTGTTAAAAATAAAAATTCCATCACACTGTTTAGACTACATGCCAGAGGACATTGAGAAACTTGACTGGGTCCAAGAGATTTAAAAAAAATGAAAAATCCATCACTAAATATGTTTACAAACATACCAAAGTACTCAACTTGATGAACAAAGTTATAGAGGAAAGGAGTTTATTCACTCTTCCATTACCAAATTTGTCGCCAATTTTCTCTTTGTAATGCATACATTCACAAAAGTTTTTAAAAAAATGTGTCTCTTGAGTGGATTGATTCAAACTATGTCTAGTCCATAGAAAGCATTCAGATTGCAACACTTGTGTTTAATGATGGTTTTTAGGAGGTAGTCACAAATTACAATTTCAGAGCCAATGGTAAAAGTCCTCGGTATGGGGGAATGGTAAGAAGCTCACACCATGGGTTAATTTTATGAGGCCAATACAACTATATACAAAAGTGTGGAGGCTAAATACATTCCTCTATGGATTGAAACAAAGTGTGAACATCAAAACCATAGACCTTTGCAGATGCTTGGTACTTTCAAAACCAAGCCTCCTTTTATGATCTAGGATTTCATAAAGATATGGAGGTGAAGAAAGGCTCATTTCAATGCATTGAGTTGTTTTTCCCTAATGATATAACTCATAAGAAAGTTCTTGAAACCAGATTTAACTATTTAATTAGATTTCTTATATGTCACCCCTCCTTGAGATATTTTGTCCTCAAAATAGGATCAAAGACTGATGCCAAAGATCAACTTGGACCACAAGTCAACAATATAGATCGTATGCTTAGTTTGGTATACAAATACTTTTATTCAACGTGAAGATGCGAAATTGAATATCTGAACCGATCATAAGGATGTCATACATACTACATGGATCAGAAAGATGCCATGCATACAAATCCCGGAATTCATCTAGTGACATAGGGGCTACAATGAATACTTTTTGGGTTTTTTGAAAATGGAAAATACAATGGAGTGGTCAGTACTGAGGTTTTTTGAATATCACCTTTTAGTGCTTACAATTAGGTACTCGAGTTATAACACAACCTTGTTAATAATATCTTCCTTCAAAGCATAAGAAGTTATCTAAGAAAATGGAAAACAATGATATAAAGGGAAGATATCTACCATCTAAACAAAGCATCTGCATTCATATAGGTAGACAACATTGGATATGTAATGTAGGGAACATCTGATAATAAAAAAAATTAAAGGCCCATCATTAAAGGATGCAAGATGTAATCATAATTAATGTTGTGTTTCAATTTAAAAAGTGTCAAAGAATTAGGGATAATAATTTCAAAATTAGTTTATCTTTACCTATAAACTAGGACAAGATTGAAAAACAAAATATAAAGAGTTAACATTTGCATGGTTGTAGCATAGTTGTATATGTTGGGCTCGTTATTAGAAGGGAGGGTAAATTTTGAATATTACGTTTTAGAAGGGAGGGTAAATTGTGAATATTAAGTCTTAGATAGGATGAGACAATATATTAGGACTTTTGACTGGAAACAAAAGAGGTGAAAAACTATAAAAGCATGTGCATATGAATGATTGAAGAAATCAAAACATAAAGCAAGGATCCATCAAACATTTACCATAGATTAGATCATTAACCTGCACAAAAAAAAAAAAAAAAAATCTAACACAAAGCATGATCGAAATATTATTACTCAACACCAAAAGGTTGTTTGCACCATCATGGTTGACATGCAACAGGCTGCCAATTCTCTCCTCGACAGTAAATGAAGATGGTGGTTAGAGATAAGGATGAAAGGGTCTTTGTTTCGGTCTCTAGCGCTCGGATAATAATGTCTAGCCCCATATTTTTGCTTATCCTTGATAATATATGATTTCAACCCTAATGCAACCCTCTAACTAACTTGCATGCCAAGAGGGTATGCCCCTCAACTAAATGACAAGCTAAGTGCACCCCACTCAACTAACATGTCTGGTATGCATGGGCCATGGTGCTTCTAAACTGGAGCAACCTTCCAATTATGTACTAATGGAAATCTCTTGATGGAATTCATATTGAACTCCATGCATGTGCCTTTGATAAATTTAGTAAACTCTATGGTATGCATGAATGACTGATCCTCTAACACAAGTCCTCATGCATGCACCCGTACACTGAGTTTCACTCACCTTGCATACATGAGTTCAAATGCACCCTCTTAACTATTGTTTAACACCCTATGTGTAGAGATGCATGTGCACTCTAGCCTTTTCCCTTCTGGTCTAACATTTTCTTGTGAGAAATTAGCACTGCACTAATTCATGAAACTATGACCTGTCCCTTTTCTTAACTGTCCATGTTATACTGAGATGCATTCAACATGTTCTAACATATTTATATTAACTCAAACATTCTCCAACACCGATATTTGACCACCATCTTGCATTTACTGGTTTAAAGATTTGACATTTAACTCATACCTGTTACACAAGAAAACCAAATGGAAATAAAAAATATGCCTAATAAAGAATCATAAATCAAATAAGCAGTCTTATTTAGACTAACTCTTTTACAATCCCCCATGCATGGATATCCATGTCATGTGGCCCTCTCGATCAATGTGTATGCATGGAATGTGACCAACCTAATGGAATCATGTTGGATCTTAACCCTCCAGTAGTGCAAGCACAACTGGGGGTTAACAGGTCCACTAACATTGATAGAATATAGGTAGTTGAAATAAAAGTTTTAGACCAAAAACAACCCTAAAAACAACATTGGATAGGGAAACCCCCTTGAATTGGAGGAGAGAGCCAACCTAAAGTGAGAGAGGTAGTTATTAAAGTGACAATAGGTAACACCTCTTGGTTGCCTTTGGGATAGCATTGTTATTTTGGGCTTTAATCACACATTCTAGTTCGGGAGGTAACAGTGGGAAACCCAAACATATGTAGATGATAAAGCTACAAAACTATCAAATTTGTTCAACTTTAAAGACTCCTCAACTTTTCTACATTCAAGCACCTTAAATTTGTCTTGAATGTCCTTTAATGGCACCTTATCAAGCCAGAATTCAACTCTCTTTCAATTCCCAAAATGTATAATTTGATTAATGTAAAGGATTAGAATAAATTTGAGGAAGATAATAAACATCACGAAATTCTCCATTTTTCATGTGCACTTTCCTAGTTCCAAGTTCAATAAAGAGGAGTTTTATCACCAATAAAAAAAATTGTGCTAGTCATGAAGTGAAGAAAAGAGATATTGATCGCAAGATGACCAACCTTGCCATGATATGAGAAATTCATATAACTCTCCTCTCCTTTTTCTTGTTGTGCAGCAGTTGAAGGTGAATCTCCCTTCTAATTTTCCATCAAAGCTTGCTTCTTGGATCCATGAGAATCAAACTCTTCCATATACAATGAATTTATCTTGTGCCCAAGCATGTTGCTTACAAACAACGTAAATAAAGGCATTTTGTAATGATCTCTTAATTCAATCTTAGTAGAATAACAAGTGGATACAACTACCGAATAGGATCCACTAAGGCTGGAAAAAGTATGGCATGAATCATTTTCCCATCATCCTTGGTGATGCGACATTCCTTGAGTTGCATCCATAGTTGCTGGATTTTTGAGAGAGAGAGAGAGAGAGAGAGTCTTCAATGCACTCAATTTCCCTTGGTTCAAGACAAATAAGCTTAATATCTTATTGATGATCTTGAATATTGGTTTTTCTAAAAAGTTTAACAAAGTTGGCCCAAGTAGCAGAGGGAGTGTTAAATGTTCCAAATATGGAAATTTCAGATCCATAGAAATATACATACCAATCAGTATTGGTGCCTTCATCACATCGATTTAGCCATTTAATCTTCTCATGTTTAGATGGTATGATCTCTTTCACATCGTTGATCTGATATAAACCCGTGCCTTGCAAAAAAATTGCACATAGTCTCTCCAAGTTAAAAAAAATGGAGCTAGTATGTTGGATCTCTAGAAAATTGTATGCCATTTCAATGAATAGTGTACGATAGTGATAAGAAGCAAAACTAGAAGAAACAAACTGCACCAATGGAAAGTACACAAAAAATAGTAGAATTAAAAATAAATTACTTTTGAAACAGAATGTGTATAACAAACTAATGGGCATCTAAAGTTAAGGTGTATTTTGTGCCCAAATACCTAGTATAAACACCAAAGGTGATGATGTCATACAGTTAATGATGTCTTGACATCAAAAAAATTGTACATCCACATCCATAGGGTACATGTCAGTCAAGGTGGCCAGACACATAGGTGACACATGGCAGTGATTTATGATGATGTGGCAAAGACAAGGGATGTGGCAGTTCTAGTGAGAAAATGATGTCATAGGAAGGTCCTATCAACTAAAATGTCTTGTCAAAAATGTAGCAGTGATTGGAAATATTTTCCTGTGGCCAAGTTTTTTTTGTGCCGTGGTTTCATTTTTTCAAAATTTTCTGCTGTACCAAATTGACAACTAAGATTGACCCACTCTTCCCAGCTTGATATCTCTGCACAAAGAGAAGATCTAAAAATAATAATTTGTCAGCCTCCCTCCATTTTTCCATGCTTTGAATACATGTGTATGGCCAGAACTAGCTCAATCTACACCAATTTGGAGATAATAACAATTCAAGTTGTAATGAAGGGGATCCCTGATTTGGGAATTCATAGTATCGGTCTGAAAACCACTCATGCCACTTCATCTACTAGGCCTTTGACAATCCTACTATAACACCTGATTGTGAAGAAAATTGTTGGGCTGAAGTAGATCTAGTAAACATGGATCTTTATTTTAGAGACCCTTTCTTTTCAAAGATAACCTCCATGAACAAGAGTCAAAAATTAGTAAAATGCATCCAAGTTAGCATAAAAGAGGTACAAGACTCCTAGATGGGCATAAATTCCCCTTTCAAAGGATTTCACTCAAAATCCAAAGATAAATGAACCTCTCTACAACATCAACTTGGGGCATTTATCAAACATGTTTTGATTCCATGTGGAAACAGTGAGGAATAAGAACCATACTCCAGCAAACCCATGCTAATGAAAGAGCAATACACACGAGACATTTAGCGTTTGGCTAGATACTTAGTTGTTGCCTCTTTATCTTTTTATGTTTTTAGTATTAATCTACGAGTTGCTTTCACAGTATTTATCTTTTTCTGCTTTTAGTATTGATCTAGGAGTATCTTTTTCTACTTTTAGTATTGATCTAGGATTTGATTTCACAATCCCACATTATAATTACACTAGATGTACTATTTTAGTCCCATTGACCTACTTTTGTGGTCACTTGTTGAACATTAATATAATTATCTTATCTTATTTTATACTTTAGTTTCATACAGTAAATATTAGAAAAGAAATAAAATATGTGTTAATCTATGACTGTCTAAAATTTAATAAGTCTTCCATCCCTGTTTTTCCTCCAAACAAAGAATGAACAAGCCTATACAATTGGGAATGAAAATGGGCTTTAGGAATTTGAGTTTTTGTAATCTTTAAGTAGGTATCAATATGCACAAGTTCACAACCATAAAAAATACACATGGCCTTGACAAAAGATACTAAAATGGGGTCTTGATATGCTAGTGTTTTAGGATTTTGGGATAATAAGCAAAAATTATTTTCTCATACTTTGTATTACTACAAATTAGTCTCTCACATTGCAGAATTTAATCCAACTTACCTTGGTACAGTTAACAGTTTACAACAGTCTCAACACAGTGGAGGATAGATGAGACACGAGGCTGTCCGATCTGTGAGAGAATGAAGGGAGTGCCACCATAACTGGGCACACAGTCATCCAGCTCGGCCCTCGATGATAAGTTTCCACCATCCCTTCAGTAGTTCTCGATACCAAGAAGAAGTAAGAGAATGATAGCTGAAAAGTCAATGTTCTTGAACCAGAGCCAAAGAACACGGGATGGGGAGAGGCTCCTTAATGATGATAAATACAACCTTCCCACCTCCGTTCTAATATAAAATGCAACAGGATGTTTTTCTATTATCTTGCTTCAATATTATGAGGGCTTTTATGGGATTTTAACTTTCAGATGGTCTATCTTTCTGAAGATTGACAACTTCCAAGTGGTTTGATGTTTATGAATTTGTCATCTAGGAAAGTTCTAATAGTTATTGTGGGGGAAACCAATCATTCAAGAAAATTAAGTTGTACTGTGCATGTAATAGAAGTCATAAAAAATGTATGCTAGAACAGGCATCCCAACATATGAGCACCCTTTTGTATAAAATATCACAAAATAGTAAAATCATACATGCATCTATGCTGTTGGGAGCGAGAAGCGGGAGCAGAGAGCGGGGAGCGGAAGTGGAGCGAAAAGCGAAATTTTCAAAAGCTCACATTTTGGGAGCATTTTTTATATATTATTTTGATATATTTTGATGGATTTATATCTAAAATACATATAGAATGTTGAATTAGCTATAGAAAAGATGGATTAAACCATATAACATCAATCATCTAGTAGTTATAACTTGTAACATTATCATCAAATTGTTAAATTTTGAGCATTAATTCACAATACTCTAGGATCTTCACTGAGAGAATAACATATACAATATATCAATGCATGACAATCACAATAAGCATGACAAGCATCACAAGAATCAAAAGCATGAGAGACAAGAGACACATAGTTTCCATGGGGAAAACTCTAAGGTGAAAAACCCCACAACTTCCTCAGAGATAGAGAGAGCAATGGCTCAACCAAAGTACGACCAAAATACACTTGAGATAGTCTCCTAGTAGCAGATGATCCTCCTCCTCACTAGTGCACCACTTTCTGAGTGAGAGAAGTGTGAGTTTTCAAATGATCAAAATAGAGATCTCCCGATTTCTATTTATACTAACTTGTTTTCCTAGTGACACTATGGGGCCGACTTGTCTAGCTAGGTACATCCACAATATAATATATATTTCAGGGCCGACCCCACACATGGTGGTCTAATAACCCGTCACCAAGTACACACACTTGCGACACTTGTCAATACACATGACGACACTTCCTTATAGAGGAATAACACATATCTTATAAGGGTACAATAAATATATATGAAATACATTCCAGAGTTACATATACATCAACACTCCCTCTTAACTAGGAAGGTATTTCTTGACACAGTTCTGCTAGACAAGTCTTCTTCTTGGGATCATCGTCATCATCATCGTCACTGCTTCTGCTATCTCAACCAATCTCTGACTCTAATCGTCATAGGAATTTCTACAGAGCTAGTACTTTTTCATACTGGATGTAGGCCCACCACCTACAGGTCTTCATCATCACTGGCCATACTGTGGAATCCTCAGGACTAATTACGTGAGTCAACAAAACCTCGAAAGAGCATCCCAGGACTGATTACGAGCACACAACTCAACCTATTGGATCTCCCAGGATCTTTTACATGTTACTGCACAACCTGTCCATGACCACAGAGTATCACGAAGCACAACCCAGATGTGCACACACAACACTTACACTCAACGGCATGGGAGGACCAACCTACCATCATCCGTGAAGGGCTCACAACACTTACATCAACGAACATGGGAGAACACATCTACCACCATGTCGGAAAGGCCCTACACTTACATCAATGCACATGGGAGAACACATCTACCACCATGTCAGAAAGGAACCACACTTACATCAACGCACATGGGAGAACGCATCTACCACCATGTCGGAAAGGCTCTGCACTTACATCAATGCACATGGAAGAACACATCTACCACCATGTTGGAAAGGCATTGCACTTACATCAACACACATGGGAGAACGCATCTACCACCATGTCGGAAAGGCACTGTGCATCTGTGTCTTCAAAACTCATCACACATAATCCAACTGATTATGTAATGTATCCACCTGATACATATGATCATCCTGATCATACAATGCATCTACCTGATGCATACCAAGTATCTACCTGATACATATCATTATACATGATCCACCTGATCATACAGTGTATCCACCTGATACAAATACATGATACATATCAATATACATGATCCACCTGATCATACAATGTATCCACCTGATACATATATAGATACATGGTCCAAGCATCCAGCATGATGCATATACAAAATACATACAAGTGATCCAACTGATCATATCCAACATCCAACATGATGCGTACATACATATACATATAAATTATCCAACTGATCATATCCAGCATCCATCATGATGCGTACATACATATATAAATGATCCAACTGATCATACAAAGTAGAAACTAGAACATCATCCTGATGCTCATCATCCAACGCTTATATCCACAGCCATGTGAAAGATCCTCCTTCCAACATGCTTGGAATGGCTTCAGGAAATGTGTCCATCACTTCTTCCTCAAAGTGTCCTCGATCTGAAGAACACCCAGCCTCTCCCTAAAGTACTCGAACTTCACCCTGGCTAGTGGCTTCGTTAGCACATCTGCAATCTGCTCGTCCGTCGCAACATACAGAAGCTTCACAGCTCCTCTCTGCACCATATCCCTGATATAGTGATATTTGATCTCTATGTGTTTCGACCTGTCATGAAACACTGGGTTCTCAGACAGCTTCACACAACTCTGGTTATTGCAGAAGATACCAGTAGCATCCAATGGGAGATCAAATAACTCAGACAGTAGCTTCCATAGCCATACTGCCTCACAACTAGCTGAATAGGCTACAACATACTCTGCCTCAGCTGTACTCAGTGCTACGCAGGACTGCTTCCTGCTAAACCAAGAGATCACACCTGATCCCATACTGAAGCAGCACCCAGATGTGCTCTTCCTATCTGTAGCACTGCCAGCCCAATCTGAATCAACATAACCCTGTAGGTTAAACTTTTGATTCGCTTCATACTTGAGCCCATAATCCACTATATCCTTCAGGTACCTCAGAACATGCTTTACAACAACCAGGTGAACACTCCTCAGATCTGTCAGGAACTGACTCAATGTGTTCACAGCAAAGAAAATATATGGTCTCGTGTTCATCAGGTACATCAAGGACCCAATGATCTAACAATACATAGAGACATCAACCGTCTCAGATGAAGCATCACATAGAAGCTTCAGGTTCGATGCCATGGGTGTGGCCATGGCCTTGCAATCCATCATCCTGAATCTCTTCAGGATATCTACCGTGTACTTCCCTTGACCAAGGAAGATCCCACCTGCATTCTACCACACCTCCATACCTAGGAAATAATGCATCATTCCCAAATATTTCATGTCAAACTCAGCAGCAAGCTTCCTCTTAGTATCTGCAATCAATCTGTCATCTCCTGTTACAAATAAGTCATCCACGTACAGAAGTAGAATCACAGAATTTCCTTCCTCAACCTTGTAGTAAAGGTTGGAATCCGCTTTACTTTTGGTAAATCCCAAACTAGATAGGAAACTGTCCATCCTACCATACCAAGTTCTGGGAGCTTGCTTCAAGCCATACAAGGCTTTCTTCAATCTGCACACATATGACTCCCTGTCATGTATTTCAAAACCGAGTGGCTGTGCCACATATACTTCCTCTTCAACTACACCATTCAAGAAAGCAGTCTTGACATCCATCTGGTGTATTTTCCATTTCATTGTTGTAGCCAGGGCAAGTATTGTTCTAATGGAAGTATACTTGGCTACAGGTGCAAAATTTTCTTCATAATCTACTCCCTCTTTCTGAGAGAAGCCACGAGCTACGAATCTTGCCTTGTATTTCTCTACGCTGCCATATGCAACATGCTTGATTTTGTAGATCCATTTTGAAGTCACAACAGACTTCTCTTTAGGTCTTGGGACAACATCCCAAACATCATTCTTCATTATTGATTGGTATTCCTCAATCATGGCATCCTTCCATTCTCTCTTTTTCACTCCTTCTTCATAACTGGAAGGTTCTTTGTTCATAATGTCACAGAGTAAAGCAACATAGCTGGTATGTGATCTGGTTCTCTTCTTTGCTCTGTGTTCTTCTTCTGGAATGCCAAATCTTTCTGCATCTTGAATGAGCTCTCTAGCCCATGCAGGTTTCCTTTTATGAGAGTTATCCTCACGGGGTGGATCTACAGGTTCTTGTGGATATTCAAACTCATGAAAAACTTCTGGAATTGCTTCAGTCATGGTAGTGTCTTGAAATCTAGTTTCCTTAGGTTCTTCATAAACTTCGATAGGTGCCTTCCTTGATTTGATGAATGCTGAGTTTTCATCAAATGTTACATCCTTGCTGACATCAATCTTCTTGAACCCTGGAAAGTATATTCTGTAAGCCTTCAAGCTTTCACTGTAACCCACAAAGATACCCTTCTTTCCTGAAGGATCTAGTTTAGTCCTCTTTTCCTTTGGGACATGAGTGTATACTGGACAACCAAATATTCTGAGATGGCTGACTTCAGGTTTCTTATCAAAAAAGACCTCTTCTGGTGTCTTGTTGTCCAATATCTTGTAGGGTGTTCTGTTCTGCACATATATAGTTGTTCTAGCTGCTTCTGCCCATAGATGCATAGGTAGATCCTGGTCATGCAGCATTGCCCTTGCTGCTTCCATGATTGTTCTATTCTTTCTTTCTACAACTCCATTCTGTTGAGGATTATAAGGAGCAGTCAACTCCCTCTTAATCCCTGAATCACTACAAAGCTTCTTGAAGTCACCTGAGGTGAATTCTACACCATTTTCGGATTTGAATGTTTTGATCTTCTTGTTAGTTTGATTCTCCATCAAGGTTTTGAATTCCTTGAACTTATCAAACACCTCATCTTTGTTCTTCAATAAGTATACCCAAGTCTTCCTGGAGAAGTCATCAATAAATGAGACATAGTAAACATACCCACTTAGAGAACCGGATGACATAGGACCACATACATCTGAGTGGATGATTTCCAGGATATCCTTTTCCTTGCTTTCACTGCTTGGGAAAGCCTTCTTAATGTTCTTACATTTTGCACATCCTTTGAAAACACCTTCATGTTTGGTCTTGATTTCAGGAAGACCCTCTATAGCCTTGCTGGCAATTGGAAGTGCCCTATAGTGCATATGAGTAAGTCTTCTATGCCAAAGTTCACTTGGCTCCATGGATTCATGCACCATGGCATGTTCAGGTTGTCCCTTCAATTTATACAAACCTTCCTCTTGCTCTCCAATCACTACTGCATCATCTATGGTCTTTCCCTTTGGCCACATTAGGACTTGGCCATCCACAAATGCAACCCTCATACCTTTTGCATCTAATGCAGAGATGGAGAGTAAGTTCTTCTTGAGCCCAGGTACATAAATGAATTCTTTCATCTTCAAAGATTTTCCAGAATCTAGGTTTTAGGAGGATTCACCACTTCCTTTGATTGGGTATTGATAATCATCCCCAAGTTTCACCTTATGGGGTGATTCATGTTCAAATAGATTCACAAAAGATTCCTTAAACCCAATCATGTGTTTGGAAGCCCCACTTTCAATTAACCAATCATTACAACCATGGGAGATAGTACCTGTGAGAGCAGAGATTAGAACATATTCTTCTTCACTTGATGAGTCATCATCGCTAACATCACTTTCTGCCATAGCCTTCTTCTTGGGTGGTTCATCATCTTCAGCGGCATGAGCATGATATCTTTTCCTAGTACCCTTCTTATTCCTGGTGTTGTTGTTCCTTTTTTTCTTGGGATATTCTGAAGCAAAATGACCTTTCTCATTACATGTGAAGCATCTGAGATCTTGCTTATCTTTATGTTGATGATAGTGTGAAGATTTTTTGGTATGGGAGTGCTCTCTCTTTGACCTTCCTTTCTTGGTGTGTACTGTGAGAGCTTGATCTTCACTTCCCATATTTTCTTCTCAAGCCACGAGCCTTGCTTCTTCTTGAGAACATTCTTCCCGCAATCTATTGAAGGAGATAAACTTCTTCCTTGCACAAATTCCTTGAATAAAGGAATCCCATGACCTCGGTAGGCCATTTAGAGTGCTCATCACAACTTCACATAGCTTGGTCAAAGAGTCAAAGATCTCCTTGGGTGTCTTTAGAGAAGACACATGGGGTATGAGATGGTCTTTGATAGAATCAACAATGATTCTGTTTGCCTTGACCAAGTTCTTCTTATGCAATACTTTAGCTTCTTCATCCTCTGGGATAGGGATGTCTTCTTTTACATATGAGTCCAACTCATTCTCTTCCAGGATTAACCCAATCCTATACTTCCAACCTCGGAAGTTATCAACCCCTTCAAGCTTATCCTCAAGCTTGGTGTGGTGAGACATCTTAAAGAGTACTTCAAATGGAAATAGAAAAGATTTAGGTCTTACCACTTGAAATGCTGAAAATTGGATCTGGTCCCAGATTAGGGTTTGTCGAAAAAACCCTAAAATTTCAAAATGTGAATTTCAATTTTCTGAAAGGATAGAAAGATGCGCCTTGATGAGCTGATCATCCTGGTGTATTCAGAATTTGAGATCATCAAAGCTTTACCCTTCAGAATTTCCTTTTTGTCCTCTTGGGTTCACTGGGAGAGCCCTGAATTAGGGTTTGAGTTTTCCGGAGATCTAGCCAGCCAAAAATCTCGATCCAAAGCTCTAAACTTTGATTTTTTCAACGCGCTTCCAGCTATGTCTTAAGATTTCATAAATTCCTATTTTTGAGGGAACCCTAATTATAAGGGCCAAATCTGAAAATGCTCAGAATTGAATTTTGATTGGACAGATAGATTCTCCTTGATGAGTAGAGTCAATCTACTATACTGCTTTTCCAAAAACTATGGAGAGTAACCCAATAAACAAGAAACTCAAGTTTCCGTCACTGCAAAATGTCTTCTTCTCAAGTTAGATCTGATACCATGTTAAATTTTGAGCATTAATTCACAATACTCTAGGATCTTCACTGTGAGAATAACATATATCATATATCAATGCATGACAAGCATCACAAGAATCAAAAGCATGAGAGACAAGAGACACAGAGTTTCCGTGGGGAAAACCCTAAAGTGAAAAAACCCACAACTTCCTCAGAGATAGAGAGAGCAATGGCTCAACCAAAGTACAACCAAAATACAATTGAGATAGTCTCCTAGTAGCGGATGATCCTCCTCCTCACTAGTGCGCCACTTTCTGAGTGAGAGAAGTGTGAGTTTCCGAATGATCAAAATAGAGATCTCCGGATCTCTATTTATACTAACTTGTTTTCCCAGTTACACTATGGGGCCGACTTGTCTAGCTAGGTACATCCACAATATAATATATATTTCAGGGCCGACCCCACACATGGTGGTCTAATAACCTGTCACCAAGTACATACACTTGTGACACTTGTCAATACACATGACGACACTTCCTTATAGAGGAATAACACATCTCTTATAAGGGTACAATAATATATATGAAATACATTCCGAAGTTACATATACATCAACACAAATGATCAACCATAACTACTTTTATATGAGCTTGGAAATGAAGGGAGGTACCATAAAATTATCATCAAATGATCAACCTAGTATAGGAGCCTTTAGTATAGGAGAGGTAGGGAGCGCCTTGGGAGCATTTTGGGAGCGAGCTTCAAGAGCAAGAGAGAGGGGGTGGGGGGAGCTCCCACGCAATAGAGTGCATACTTGTTAAGACCAGCATAAACATGTCCAAGCATCCCCCTCCATGCTATTATAATAGGCTACCATATTTAAGAAAGCTATTTGTTAAAGGTAATTTTTCTTTAAAGAAAAATACAAAGCAATATGACAATTCCCTTATGTAAGCATTACAATGAACATACCATTTCACTTCCATGGTACTGCACCATGCTCTTATGCCTGATAGAACTAAGCAAGGCTATTTCCTGTCAAAGGAAAGTAGATGAGATAAGATAAGATAATTTTAAAGGTAGGTCGATAGGACTATGAGGTACAAAGATATAATCTATCAATATTGATATAGATAATAATATTTGTTAAATACATCTGAGACCACCTGCAAGGTCCTAAAAAGTAAAAACATCAAATTCACAGTTCAATGTGACACCTGCACAGTCCAAAAACCATCAACTTGGTAGTTTAATGTGTTATTGCATTAATTTTAACTTAACAATTTGATTACATTGCATTGATTTGAAAATTAGAATGAGAGGCTTTAAAAATAGTCATGCGTAAGGAATTTTACCTGTGCTAACTGCTTTACACTTTCCTTCGACTTTGGGTCATCAACAAACAACAAACAGTGTAACTTCCTTTATCGCACACATTTTTCCAATTTCACTACAAAGATGACAAAATAATTATGAGGTGGAAGAATTAAGAAAAAGTGGCTACACTGCAACAAGCTAGTTACAAGGAAAAATACAACATTGATTGACAAAAGTACATTTAAAAGTCCATTTTACAAAGACTACACATCTTTATATTAAGACACAAACTGATTGTGAAATATGGAAAAATGGTTAAAAAAATACAATAATTTAACCAATCAAGGAAAAAGAAGGGTTGGGAAACCAATGATTCAAGAAAATTAAGTTTTACGATGCATGTCATAGAAGTCGTAAAAAATGTATGGTAGAACAAGCCTCCCAACATATGAGCACCCTTTAATTGTATAAAATATCACAACATAGTAAAATCATACATTGATACCTATTAAAACCAGCTTAAACATGTCGAAACGTCCCCCTTCCATTTTATTATAACAGGCTACCATATTTAAGAAAGGTATTTATTAAAGGTAAATTTTCTTTAAAGCAATATGAAAATTCCCTTATGTAACCATTGCAACAGACATACCATTTCACTCCCATAGTACTAGAAATAGTTCCCTGGATTCATGGTCATATAGATAAAAAGACTAGCTTCATCCCTTCGTGTAAAGCAATACAAAGGAAAGATCCAATTGAAAATCAAGTTCTTAAATATCGACCATGAAATGTCAATCCATGTCAGCTCAAAGGAAAAGGTTGATATGAAAATATTCAATATGATCTGAGACACTAAAGAAGCTCAATAATTATAATATGTTGGGGACGATTGTACCATTACCAAGTATGGCCAACACAAAATATTGAATACCATTGCATCATAATACCATTAAAATCCACAAGAGAGATACCCAAGATTTAGTGACTAAAGAAGTAAAAGGCCTTGTTTTTTATACATTTGAAGAAATCTAGATACAATAGAGGACAGAGGTAGCTACAACTACTTGTGTCTCCAAGATATTTAATAGAAGGAAAGAAACATTCATCGACCACTAAATTATTCGCTAAACACCAAACCTCCTACACAAAGTACCATTACATTATTGTAATCTTTCCCAAAGGAATTAAAAAACTACCCTTGCCTGAGTTTGGGTGAGGTGAACAAGTACCAAGCAAAGATCATGACCTTATATCCAGATATATTGATTTCCAATGAGTTGAGGATCAAGAAAATAAGTTATAGAAGACTTTTCTATTGTTATTAGCCACATGTTTCACAATTCAAGCCCAAAGGACACTATTCTCCTTAGATTGGTTCAAAGAATGCAATTGTTGGTGAAAAGTTTCGAGTCAATAGCATACTTCCAGGTTCCACAAAAGACAAAAACCCCCTCGTAGATCTTCAGGCAAATCTAACTACAAGTTTGGACAAAGGAAGAATAAGGAAATATGGGGGGTCTTTAGATCCTTGCCACCTCCAATGAACCAAATTTTACTAACCAAAGTCAACATGCATAATTGGGATAAAGAGAAGTGGAAGTTCAAAGACTCATGTTGTCTGAATTTCACCTCATCCCTGGTACCTCTTCACCTTATGGCAGTTCAAAGCATCATTTTATTGATGGCTGAGATGGGATGTAATATCATATGTGGGTTTGAGCACAGTTTTGCAAGGTTTTTTCGGCATGCATGCTAGACCTAGGGTTTTGACGATCCCCCGTTAGCATCACCCTGACATAGATCTCTTCCCCTTCAGCCCCTGAACTATTGGAAGAACCAATGGAATCTCCACCGGGAGGGGCTAGTGGCCCCTCCTGCACAGTCCCTTCTTCTTCTGATCCTGCCACCTCTATACAAATCGGGTCAGCCGAGGTACCACTAACTCACCCTGAAACCCTGAAAACTCATAATACAATCTCAACCTCCATCCTGGCCACGGGAACGGCCACATGCATTGCCAAGGCTATAGAAAGACCATGTCTCGCTCTTCCGGCAGAACGCATCAATGCAAGAGCACAAAAAATGAAAGATCATTCCCTATCGTGGAGGAATGAATGATAGAACTGGAGTTTGGAGAACTAGACATTTTAGGCATGGACTATGCATGCACAAGGAAATCCTTTAACTCCATCCCACCCAAGCAAATCCAGCCGTTGATGGAAGTTTTGAACAAGGTAAAGCACTTCAAACTTGGGGTTCATAATCTCCCTCAAAAAGAAAAGCAAAAAATTCAACGGGATAACAAGAAGCGTGGAAGAAAAACTGATCTACAAAGGATCAGTTAGTTGAGAACTTGTCTGGTGGAGTCAGAGCAATATTCCCAGTGAACGGAGTTCTTTCCCACTGTATACCCAGGTTCCCAATGCATTTAATCTCTTGGAATTTGAGAGGGCTCAACAGGTCTACAAAGCACCATATGCTAAAACGAAAGATTCTGCAAGCCTTGACCACTGTTATCTTCATGTAGGAAACCAAATGCACCAGTGATTCATTCCATTCTCTTATGTCCAAACTTTGGAAAGGATGTCAAGCTATGGAGATTGATGCCAATGGAGCCTCCGACGGTATAACAATGGCCTAGAATCCTTCTCTGATTACCATGAACAACTTTGCCTCTACGACCCATTCTCTGTCTACATCCTTTCATATTTTAGGCACTGATATCATAGGTCTGCTTATGAATGTCTATGGGCCTCAAGCCACAACCCTTAAATTGAAGCTCCTTGACCATATCTCTTTGTTCTCCTCTCAACATCCAGATTGCTTGCTCATCCTTGGAGGGGACTTTAACATGATCACCTCCCTCCAGGAAAAAAGGGGGGTCGTCAAACCCTGTCCCCTGAGGACACCCTTTTCAAAACTTGCATTGACAATTGCGGGCTCATCGACCCACTACCTTCTGAATGATTCCTAACCTGGAACAACCGTAGGGGAGGAGCTCAACAAATTTCCTCTCATTTGGAACGCTTCCTCATCTCAGAAAAAGCTGTGGACATGGGAGGTCTTCTCACTATGGCTATTCTTCCCTCTACTAGCTCATATCACTGGTCGATCTCCCTCAATTAGTAGCACTCGGGTAACAAAAAAATTTGCCCCTTTCACTTTGAAAAATTCTAGTTGACTCGCCCCTCTTTTCAGGACATTGTCCACAATTGGTGGATCAACATGAAGGTGGAAGGTCACTCTAAAATGGCCATCTTACACTAGAAACTCAAGCTGCTTCGATCCAAGCTGCGAACCTGGAACCACACCATCTTTGGAAACATCTTCACCATGAAGAGTGAACTGGAAAAAGATCTAGAAAGCATTCAAAGCGCTATCATGGAGCAGGGATACTCATATTCTCTCAAGCAAAAGGAGAAGGAAACTTTGAAACAATTTGATGTGTGCTATGAGCAAGAGGAAATCCTTTGGAGATAGAAATATAGAATCAATTGGATAAAGGAGGGAGAGAGAAATACCACCTTCTTTCACCGCACTACCGTTCAACACAGAATGAACAACAAAATTGCAACCATCAAATCTACAGATGGAGTCGAAATATGCAACCAAGAAGAAATTGAACAGGAAATAATAAACTATTTTCAGAACCTGCTCACTGAAGAGAATCAAGATAGAACTCAAGAAATCAGCCAGGTGACCAACCACATCCTTACCATTCTCACAGTTGATCATAATGCCACTCTTATGAAGGAAATCTCTATGACCGAAGTGGAGGCAGCAGTCAATCAGATGGCAGAAGGAAAAGCTCTAGGACCTGATGGATTCACCATAAACTTCTTCCATAACTATTGGGACATCTTAAAGCAAGAAATTTTAGAGGTGGTTGAAGAATCCAGGACAAAGAAATGGGTCCTCCCTGCACTGAACGCCACCTTCCTCACCCAAAACCCAAGGAAATCAATGCCACCATCCCAGGTAAGTTCAGGCCTATATTCCTTTGCAATGTCATTTACAAAATCATTACCAAGGTTGTGGCCAATTGCCTCAAAGTGCTCCTTCAGCTTCTCATTTCTCCGGAACAAACTGGGTATGTGGAAGGCCACCAAATCCTGGACGGGATCATCCTGGCACATGAGGTGATTCATTCCTTGAAAATGACCAAGACACCAGGGATGCTGGTCAAAATGGACTTTTCTAAAGCTTTTGAAAAACTTAGTTGGGACTTCATTGAAAAAATGTTCCTTACTTTTGGGTTATGCCATGATTGGACTAACTGGGTCATGTCCCTCACTTCCTCTGCTTTCTTCTCCATCCTTGTCAATGGGTATCCCTCCGCCACTTTCACCCCTTCTAGGGGCATCCGTCAAGGAGATCCACTTCCCACCTTCATCTTCATCCTAATGGCCGAAGGGCTTGGCAAAATGCTTAAGGCAGAGATCTCAGTTGGCGCTTTCAAAGGAATATCCCTTCATGGGTGCCCTCCCACAGCCTATCAACAATTTGTAGATGACAATCTACTTTTTGGGAACCCCTCGGTTCAGGAATCCCTTACTCTTAAGCGCACTCTACAGATCTACTCAGACGCTTCGAGCACCACTGTCAATATGGAAAAATCTAAGATCTTCTTCTTTCATATGGAACCCATCACCCAAAGAAACATTTCACGCATCCTGGGGTATTCAGTCTCCTCCCTCCCTTCCAAATACCTAGGTGCACCTCTCTTCGATTCATCCTGTTACCAGCTATTTTGTACAATCGTTGAACTTCTAGTGAGCCACCAGTTTCATGAACATGTTCAATGTTCATCATCAGTGTTTAGAAGTTCAGAAGTCATTTTTAGGGCAATTTTTCCCCATTTGTAATAAATGCATGTTCATACCCCCTTGGGGAAATTGTAAAAAGTTGGTCTAAACGGGGTCCTTTTATAAAAGACTCGGCTATCCTTAGGTTTAACTGTCAGGGGGATACTCTAGAGTGTTTTTTCCTTAGAAATTATGCATTGTGCTTCAGTCGTGTATAATTCCTAAGTTTTTCACTCATACCTCCAAAGTTGGAGTATTTAGCATGGTGGTCAAAACCTAAGGTGGTTATTAGAGTCTTGTGTCTAGGATTTTTTACATGTTAGCCATATCGATTGAGTCGTATGAACATGCACTAGGTCCCCTAGGAGTTTCGTTTCATTCTGGCGAAAATAATTTTTTTCCGTAATTCAGACCATTTTTTAATTGTTTAAATGGAATTTTTCAAAATGTAATAAAAACCTCATCTGGAGGCAGAATTTGGCATGGGGAGGCTCGTTTTGACGCTTAGAACATCCTCTCTACCCTAGTGCCCACTTTCTCCCGGTTCCGGGTGATTACATCGTCTCTGGGAGTGGTTTTCACTAAGGGTTCTACAAATTGGCATTTCTTGCCAGAAAATGAGAAAATGCACCAAAGGACAAAAATCAAATAAGTCAAAATTTGATTAAAAAATTGATGGGAAAAGGTTGAGGGTGGGTTTCAAGTGTTGTACGACTTCATTAGTGGATTAATGCACATGCCATAATGAAACTTTGATATACGAATTGATTAATGGGCATGACGTGAGCATGGGGAGAGCATGGACCTCCCTCACGTGGGCTCCTCCATGCACATGGTTCACCGAATTGATGGGAGAGTAATCCAAAGGAAGGGCATGGTTTCCTATGGGGAGGGGCTCCCCTCTCATGAGGTGGCAGCCACCAACCTCAATCACACCAACCTCCTCATGCCAATCCTTCACGTGTGTCTCTCCACAAGTAACTAATGCGCCTAGCTTGGCTCTCTTCACCAATTCGACTTAGGTATTCAGTCTCTCTCTTTTGTATAAATAAGAGCTCTTTTCTCTCATTAGGGGTGGATAATTCTTGCAAAGAAACTCTCCTCAAAATATTGTAATGCTATTTTGCTTTCATGCAAACTGTTGAATAAAAGAAGCTTTGGAGGCTCATCTAGTGTTGTGATTGGATTAAATTTCTTTGGTGAATGAGGTGATATTATTCCATACTCTTCTTTTGCTTGTCAATCTTTGGTTAGTATTTCATGCTTTAGAGGGCTTACATAAGCACATAAGGGTAAACATTTGTAGTCTCAATTTGTTTATCTACATATTTATTTTTAGAGATCTAAAAGTGCATTTTTTTACTAGGTTGTAGCTCATGCCTTTTGGTTTCAATCAATAGATAGTATATGATCTAACTCCATCATTTGCAAGTTTATGAGTTCATTGGTTACAGATTACTCCATTCGATAAAGTAGGAGGTTGAGCTAGTTTGCATCTCCTCTTCTTGGAGCCAAGAAAAAGGTCTAACAAACAATCACTAAGTGGAAATCCAAAATCATTTCGATATTCAAAGAGCTAAGTATTCTACTTCTTATCCTCCTCTTTAAATCAAATTTTCTCAAACTTGGTTACTTGGGTGAAAGGCTAAAGTTGTGGATCTCAAATTTTGTTATCATTTTCCAATATTTGGCTCTTTCTCGTAGGATTCTTTCCTTGCTTGGCTGGCTGCCCTACTTTGTTTTTCCTCTTTGACTTGTTTTTTCTCCAAACTTAGCCCTTCTTCTTCATTGATTTTTGGCCCTCTTATCTTCTTCATTTTCAGCCTGTCTTCTTCTATTTTATTTGACCTCTTTTCTCTTCATTTTCATTTGTTTTCAGCCATTTAAGGTCTGATTTTTTCATTTGCTTTCAGCCATTTAAGGTCTGATTTTTTTCATTTGTTTTCAGCCATTTGAGGTCTGATTTTTTACTTTGTTTTCGTCCGTTTCCATTCTTCTTTTAGGTCTGATTTTTTTTATCATTTTTCATCCTTTTATCTCTGATTTTTGTCACTTTTTTTCATCTCTTTTTAAGGTCTGATTTTTGCTCTTTTTTTGCTCATTTCCAACCCTCTCATCACCCTTCATTTTTCTCTTTTTGCCTTGTCTTTTTATTGACTTTTCTTCACTCCTTTTTGGTATTTTTTCTTCACTATCTCGATAGTCTTCTTATCCATTTTTAATTTGCTTTTAGTTTCATTTTGAAATCTAGATTTAACTTGTATCTAGTTTAAGATTGCACATTAGTTTAAATTTCATTTTTATTTGCATTAGCCTAGTTTCCATTTTGTACTTAGTTTTATTTTCATTACTTAGAGATTTGATTAGTTTTGCATACTAGTCTCATTTCATTACTTAGTTTTGCACTTAGCTCATTCAAAGTTTTTAGTCATAGATCTTAGTTGCATTTGATTTTTCTAACACCATAACAAGCCTATGTTGAGAGCTCTTACTTTCAGGTGAGCAAACAAGATCAAAGCAAAAAGGCCCAAAGGCTAGAATCAACCAAGAAGAGCAAGCAAGCAAACCAAAACCAATTCCTTGAAAAGCACTTCCCTCTTCTTCACTCCCCATCCATTATTGTGCTTTCAAGAGAAGACGAAAACCAAAAAATATTGTAACAAGTCAAATAAAAGCAAGTGGGATAACGGCTCCTAGACCCCCACTTCCCCCATTTGGGGGAAGGCTGTATCGCCCATTGTCTAATTTTCGCATTTTACTTTGCTTTATACCTGCACAATAAACTGCTAGAATAGTTAGAGTAGCTTCAATTTTGATAATTGCTAGATCTTAGAAGTTCATAGTTTAGTTTACCTTTTTTCCATTTCATATAATTTGTCATTGAAAAAGAACATTAAAATCTCTTGAATCTCATTGAAAAGTGGATCAAGAGTGCTCTTTGTCGGAGAGTTCATTGTTTGTTTTGATTTTATTTTGTTAACCCCTTGCTTTCCCAAGTACGGTCTTAGACCTTAAAGAGACTCTTGGGTAGTGTAGATTTCATTTTCAGTATTTTGCATCTCATAAATCTCTTGAATCTCGCCATAAGGAGGATCAGGAGTTCTCTTTGTCAGAGAGTTTTTACAATGGTTCCGGTTCATCACACATAATAAAATTGAAATTTACATTTACTATACTGCGTATTCTCTACCCACTTGTGGGATACTAAAAAACAGTATAGACTATTTAATTCTCTACATCTTAATCCACTCAAACCATAATAAAACACTCTGTCGTAAACCAACGAAAATCCGACATTGATCGTCAAATATTCGAAACTGGGAAATTCTTCCTGGTGACGCTAGAACCACTATACCAAGATCTTAAGGGCACCGTTAGGCTACATCCCTGCTTGGTGTAGTGTTGAACATGCTCTGGATGCTCGGATAGCCAACATGTCCTTGTACGGAACCACTTAGAGTATTTTACGGACACATATCCAGTACCATAAGGTTTATCTTGGAGATTCCCTTCCTTTAATAATAAACTCATATTAAAATTTACA
Source organism: Larix kaempferi (assembly GCA_027924585.1). NCBI lineage: Eukaryota > Viridiplantae > Streptophyta > Pinopsida > Pinales > Pinaceae > Larix > Larix kaempferi. The sequence goes on along the minus strand of BSBM01001041.1, from coordinate 4,079,612 downwards.
ATAACATTCACCAAGAACAATTGTAAAACAGTTCTCAAAGCACACCAAGACTTGTATTCAGCATCCCAAACACTTAAAGACATTGACTCCATAAGGCACTGGTTCTTCACACTCAATATTTATTTGCTTATTATCTATCTGGAGCACTTGTCTTATTGTTCAAATTCATATTATGCTGTGGATGATTTATTTTTAAACTGTCATTATCAGTGGTTCTGCATCTTCACTCAATTTTGCAAATACATGCTTGGATTACTTAATTTATTATTGTAAATCTCATAAAAAACTCCTAAAAAACACCCAATCGCATCACATACCATTAAAACACTTTAAAATCAAGATCCTTAGAAACTCTTTGTAGGGTCTACCCCCCTTGGATTCATTAGGAGTTTTCCTAAACGGAGGAGTCGGGATCAGGTGACAGCACCTGACTCTTTTCTTTCCCCCAAGGCCACACCTTTCCCATTGGGAAACAGCGTTCGAAATATTTCTGCTGTTGGTGTGCACATTCGACGGGAAACACAACCATAAAGTATTCCTCCTGGAAAGAACTCTTTGACAAACTGGAAACCAAAATCTCCTCCTGGACCTTTTGTTCCCTAAACCTGCCCAGTAGAATTGTGCTCCTTAAAGTTGTCCTTCAGTCCATGCCTCTCTATCTCTTCTCGATCCTTGCCTCCCCCAAGTGGGTCCTCAAAATGATGCGAAAAATTCAAAAGTCCTTTCTCTGGGGGGGGAACAAAAACAACCACATATGGACCCTCGTCAAATGGCATACTGTCTGCACACCCAAAAGAAAAGGGGGTCTTGGGATTCGGGATCCAGAAATCAATAATCAAGTCCTCTCGGCCAAAATCTAGTGGAAATGGATCACTGACACTGTCTCCCCCTGGAGCCAACTCTGGAATCGCAAATACACACCAGATTGGCTGCCTTAGTAGCGCATCAGGTATGACCAAGATCCCCCAAGCTCATTAATTTGGCAGGCAGCCAATTGTCAAAGAGCCTTAATTCCGAAACACAGTTTCTGGGAAGTCAGAAACAGACAACATGCAAACTTTTGGTTTGACTCATGGCAGCAATTATCGAGCCTAAATAATCAAAGCATTTTGCCAGAACTCCAGGTGCACTATCAACAAAAAAAACATTTGGTTGTTCAGGACTATTGGACCCCTTTTGACTCCAGAGAGGTCCAAATGTGGAAACCACCCCACCTCTGGACTCCCCCCGTTCCTAGTGAGAGCACTATGCAAGTTTGGCAAGATCTTCAAACCAAACATCTTAGATTCAGCCAAGGCCATGACATTCTAAGATGGGGACACCTCCCAACAGGGACTTTCACAACTAAAGAGGCCTACTCTCTTGTCACTTGTAGAACTGAAGACCAGCCTAATCCTCTCTCGAAAAAAATATGGGAATCGCAATTTTGGCCTAAAGTCTCTTCATTCCTCTGGCTCCTGGACTACAGGCGTATTCTCACATGGGAGAATCTTCAGAGAAGGGGCTTCCAGGGCCCTTCGTGGTGCATCATGTGTGGCAATCATCCCGAGACCATCGACCACCTACTGGACTCATGCGACATCGTTGGAGAACTTTGGGACAAAGTGGCTTGCATCTGCAAACGCACCAACAGAATCAGGGGAGACATAGTACAAACAATTGCAAACTGGTCTCAAACTCCTTTTCAACGCACCATTGTCAATCAAATTTGGGATCTTATCCCAGGATTGGTGGTATGGAATATTTGGAAAGAAAGAAACAGAAGAATTTTTTAAGATAAGAAGAAACAGATCCCGGATATTTGGGCCACACTCAAAACCAATTTGCAAGAAACTCTATCCATGAAGGACTGGTTCTCTGCTGACTTTCCCACCTCACCCTTAGAGCGGGACATCCTGATCGACTAGAACCTTAACATCATATCCATCCCCCACTCCCTCAGTAGGCCATCAACTGACTCGCCCAGTCCGAAGCATTGGAGCAGGCCCCCTATAGGCTTCTTCAAACTTAATTTCGATGGTGCCTCCAGAGGTAATCATGGGTCCGCGGGATTTGGAGGAGCCATCTGGGATGATTCAGGATCTGTCAGGTTGGTCTACTTGGGCGCTCCATGCCACGACACCAACAACGCAGTAGAATTATCAGGGCTCCTCGAAGGACTCAAATGTGCTCACTGGAAAGGTCGGATACCCCTGGTAGTGGAGGATTGACCCCAAGATCATTCTTTCACTAGTTTGTCTCCTTCACAATGGCTCTAGGGTGGAAAAATCACCAAGCTGGAAGTTTGCACAACAACTGCAAAAACTGGCTACCATATTAACCCAAGTCAGCTCAGTCTCCTTCCAACACGTCAGAAGAAAAGCCAACGCTTTAGCGAATCGCCTAGCCAATGAGAGGGTAACTTGTAACTCTACCTTATAGGAAGGATCCCTCACCTCCATGAGCTCAAGGGATCTAATCCATCAATGCCAAGTTCTTGCCAACTTGGATCTCGATACCCCGGATGCGGGCGACAAGGAAGGTAGGGACACCCGGGCACCAGATCTTGCGACACCTAGGCATACGAGATGGCCCTGTGGCGAAGCAGCGGAACATATTTTAAGGGAAGGGGCGCTTCAAGGCCCGGCCCATTGAGGCTGATGCTGGATATTTCACCCTATCCAGGATGGTCTTGGCCTCTGTGCACCACCTCCATATCTATCCTTCGTGCGGCATTAAGGTCCGAAACCAATCGTTACTCCATCATGTTAAAAGCAATGACCTCTCGGCCGTGGCGCGATATTGCGATGTTCACCATCTTGTGCTGGCCTATGACTTGGGATCCTCCCGCTCACCAGCTTCTGCTGTTCACAGACACTCACAAGCTAGCTCCTCCCGCTCACTCTTGGGCATCCTCCAACTAGTAAGACTTCTGGCTTGCTGCTATGGGCCAACCAAAAGGTTCACGGGGGAAAGGCAGGAAGAGCGACATCCCCATAAACACAGAGCCTACAGAGAAGGGATACGGGGAGGAGGTTAGTATCTCTATTCGTCTGCTCATTGACAATTGAGAAGCACGCTTAATGGCTAACCTCCTTTCCACTAGACGCCATGGAAGGCAAATTGATCCATACTGGCTTGTGAACAATATGCTCGGGGCGCTAATGGAGGACATGCTAACCAAATGGGCCACATCCGGGAATGCCACCTAGACCCCGAAGGCCACCCTGCCTAACATGGAAGCCATGCTTGGGAGTTTGGAGAACACCTTCTATTGGTAGTCTTATGCTCTGTTGTTGCAGCAACATCCCCCCCAAAATTTTGTACGTATTGGGGCCCCTCCTAAATTTTTTAAAAAAGGCTACCTTAAGAGGCCATTCCCAGCTTTTAACTTTGTTTTCAACAGAAAATCTTGCTGTGAACCTCTCCAGGTCTTCCTTCCTCTAAAAGTAAAATTCATGAAGTCTTCATGGAAATCATGGAACGATTTTATAAATCCCCGTAGTTGCGGAAGTATTCGAGGATCCCTCCCGAAACGGCGGAAGCCTTTTGTTTAAACTTCTCAAAAAAGGAACTTAGAAACTTTTTCCAAAATCGCGGAAGAATTCACAGAAGCCGCCCGAAACTTGCGGAAGCCACTCACATGAGCTTCCCGAAAAGGGACTTAAAATTTTGCTCATAAGTTGCGGGAGGCATTGGCAAATTCTTTCCGAAACCGCGGAAGAAATCAAGAATTCCTTTCAAAACAGCGAGCATCATTTGCCAAACCTCCTGAAACTCTGAAGGGACTTAGAAACTTTATGAAATATCGCGGAGCCTTTGGACTTTTCCTCCCGAAACTGTGGAAAAGTAAGTCTTCCCTCAAACTTTCGCGGCACCGTTCGAGTTTTCTTTCTGCAATTGCGGAAGCTGTTTGCGGAGAAAGTCAGGTTATCTTTCCGTAACCCCGCAAGAACTTAGAATTTTTTGTGAAATTTGCGGAACAAGTTGGCTTTTTCCTCCCGCAGTCGTGGAAACATTCACATTAACTTGCCGAAATGCTTAAACCTTTCAGGAACGATTCTCAAAATCCTCCTGTAACCGCGGAAGCTTTCAATTTATCCTTCCGAAACAAAGGGAAACATTCACCATATCCTTTCGAAATCCCGCGAGACTTAGAAAATTTTCGAATTACGGAAGCTATTGATGAATTTCTCCCGAAACAACGGAAGCTTCTGCGTTATCCTTCTGAAGGACTTGAACTTTGTGGAGCGTCTTGGATTTCCCTTTCACGACGCGGGATCCTTTTGCGGGAGCCATTCGCCATTACCTTCCGAAACAGCGGAAGCTTTCGTTATATCTATCCGCAATGGTGGATGGAACTCACGAATCAGTCCCGCGGATGGCGGTTGCGCACGCTTATCGAAAATGTTTGATATGACCCCAACGTACCAATATTAAAGCCGCATTTTTAATGCGCCACCCACCGTATTAAGACCCCGCGCATGCCCTATCTATTTAAATAGACGGTGGGGGTTCGAGCCAAATCATTGTTATTTTTCGATTGGCAAACGCCATGGAATGCTGCGCAACCACTCCAGCTCAACTCGCTTGTCCACGTGCACATTCTCTTCAGCCACCTCATCGTTTGCCAGGTAGGATTCTAACCGTGAAATTTGCTTCATCTGCATGGTAGATTACTTTTCAAGTTTTCTTTTCGTCTCAGACGTGGCTTGTAGACACTGGCTGCATACTTCATTATTTTAAAACCACCGAGGCCCCACGGACTTTTCGTGTCCCCAGCCGAAATCTAAAACTATAGAAACCCGGGCTTTTTCATAAGCCTTAGTCCCGGCATAGCCACTACCCAATTCAAATTCTAAGCCAGGCACCATCGCCCCTGTTCGAGCTTACCATAGAGTACCTCGTCAAGTACCATAAACAGCAATGTCGATCGAAATCCTCACCGGTTCATGGATATGATAGCGGCCCCGTACTCGCATGTTTATAACTGGGGAAAGCGACCCCCTATTTAATCGTAGGACTATCTTTATCCCAACCTAAGCTACCCCGCTATTGGCTAGTTTCCCGGCATATTTCGAGCTTACCATAGAGCACCTCGTCAAGTGCCATAAATGACGATGGCATTTGAAGCCCTCACCTGATCGTAAATGTGCAAGCGGCCCCTTATCTCGTAATAAGATCGTTTTATCCCCAGACGTCCCCACCACTAACCAGTTAAAAGCATCATGACGAAGGTCACCACCTCTCCTAGAGTTAGACCGAGAGCGGATTGCTTCCGCAACATATCCATCCGTTCGGCAACACTCCAAACCTGTCCCTTTAAAAATTAAATTTCTATAACTATGTTCCCTGTTGGAATGATGTATTGTGCTTCCTAACATGCAGCTTCACATTGTATTTATCTCATTGACATGTTAAAATGGTGATGCTCTCTGTTAAAATCACACAATATGTTGCTCAATTTTATAATGGCTTATATTTGGTCGCTATCAGGGATAAGTCAAAATGCCAAAAGGTAGTAGGAAGAAGGCTAAAATGATAGAAAAGCAGCCTACACCACTTAAAACCGAGACCACACTCCAGGATACTAGGTGCACTACCAGTGTTCCTCCTGAAATCCGATGGGGTGACATTTATAGGATGATCTGAGACCAGGATGTCTCGGACATGTTGCTAGATGAGGGGCAGATTTATCTAAATATCAAAGCTTCAGGCATAGCCAGAGCTGCTACCCGCCCTGAACTGTTCCCATGTGCTGAGGTAATCGGGTGGATACTCCAACATGTTGATGCGGAAGGAAGAGTAATTCATGACAGCGGGAAGAAAACCATTGCCTCATTTCACCCCGCATATCTTTCCGCAGCCTACAAATTTTCCCGCTCCCAGCAATCTCTAACAGATGAATGGCTAGGCCAGATGAACAACGTTGAGATGGCCAAAAAGCTACTAGTCGCAGGCAAGCATTTGAGAAAGAAAGGTAACGACAAATACGACGTCCAGAATCTGAGACCTCCTTTCAGGTTGATCGCCTTGATGTTGTGCAGAATCTTCGGCATGCCCGATGGCACCGTGTACAAGATTCAGTGGGTCCCTATCATCCACTTCGTGGCATTTAAAGGAACTTTGTTTGACTGGGCCACTCTCCTGTCAGATAGTTTGGCCTCAATGATAGTTGCTGCAAGAGAAGGACTAGCCTTGAAGAAGGCAGAATTTTTCATGTCTTCATATCTGATTGATTGTGTTTTGCCCAAGGTGGATTTCCCCAAATTGGGATGCACATGGGATAAGGCCACCACCCCGGTTTATACCGCTTTCAGGATGTTGTGGGCTCAGAATTACAAACCGAGCTATAAGCTCATCTGTGAGGGGTTCATCATGCCCCTATATGAGAAGATATTCAAGGAGGAGCCCAACTGCTTGTCAGAGAATGATTTGGAAGTCCTTGAGAATTACGGGGATTTTTACTTTTCAGAGCAAGGCACCTACCTCAGAATGTTTGGAGGGACTAAAGCTCCATACATTTTTCCGCAGTATGCCACTGACTATGTGGTCCTTAAAGAGGCAGTGAGATAGATTTTTCTGGATGGAATTGGAGCAGTATTGAACAAACAGCATAAGGCCTCCTTTCCCCCTCTACCTTTCTGCATAGGAGCTTACAAGTTCTCGGGGGTTGCCTCAACCGAAGAATTTGTTCAGGAGTTGAAAGCCTTCCACTTCGGTGAGGTAATCTTCCACAGGAATGACAGGAAGGGAAAAGTTGTTGAACATTGTAGAGAAATTTATGCTCATTTTGAGTACGCTCACTATCATGATGCTGAGGAAGAAGTATTCAGAGGCGTCAGCAACATGGCTGAGCTGCGAACCTTTCGCCAAGGCAGTGGAGCAAGTTCTAGCTCTACCAGGACCCAGAAGACCAACCGGCAGGAAGACAAAGAAGCAGATGAGGCCCAAGCTCAGGAAGAGCTCAGATTAAAAGAAGAAGCCAGGTTGTTGCAGGAAGCTGAAGTTGCCAGATTGCAGCAAGAAGTAGAAAATGAGAGGCTGCAGAAAGAGGCTGAGGAATCCCAGCAGCAGAAAGAGGCTGAAGATGAAAGTCAACGGAAAGAAAATGAAGATCAGCTGCAAGCTGAAGGAGTAGAGAGAATGCAGGAAGCTGAGGTAGGGCGGAATGCGGAAGAAGAGCTGAAAGCAGGAAAAGATACCCAAGCAAGTGGATCCGGTGTCCAAGACATGGAAATAGACACACCTCAAGCAGGTGGCTCTGGTACCCAAAATGTGGGAATAGATCCAGCTCAGGGAGTCCGGACCCCACCAGCTGAAGAAGAAATAGACATTATGGACCTCCCAATTGTCCTGTACACTCCATCAGGAAAACATACGGTGTCCAGGTGGAATGAATTTGTCTATGATAAGAAAAGGAAAGCAATGGTCCTTAAATTGGAAGAGAGGATCAAAAGACTCTCCCAGGAGGATATCATTACCCACCGGGAGATCACTGTAATGCGGAATACAGATAAGGACCCCTTAGCTATGGCATCTGCAGTCATAGAAACAGCAAAAGCATCACTGGACCATGTAGGTGATATAGTTAGAGAAAATGAATTGACAAAGAGGAGAGCTCGTACGCTACAACAGACTGTGGCTAATGTGCAAGCTTACAGGGATCTTGTGGTGAACAAGTATAACTTCCTGTATGTCGAGCATAAAGAGCTGTTAGACAAATATAACCGATTAGAGGAAGAAAAGGAGCCGCTATCAGTACTGATGATGATTGAGGAAGCAGAAAAGAATGATGCAGTAGCCAGAGTGTCCCAGCTTGAAACAGACAAGCCGGCATTAGCTGAGCAATTAAAGCAGGCTGAGGGAAGATCAATAGACATGTCTCCCTTCCATGAGCTGTCTTGCAGCATCCTGAAGCAAATGCATGACACTCAGGAGATAATCACTAATCATGTATGCCAGCTCAAGGCCATGGTGGTCAGGTTAAAAGAGGTTAATGCAGAGGCCCATAGGCTTAAAGCTAAGCACACTCGGGTTAAGGAAAACATCCTGAGCCAGATAAAATGGCGAGAAGGTAAGGCGGATTTCCCCGCACATCTCCTGTTCAAATCTGTGGAGGGTTTTAATGAAGACATAACTCTTGTGGACTTCTGCAGAAACTGTGGCAGTAAGCTAATGGCCAGTGTACAAGGGACAAGGGATAGGATCAACGGTTTATATCAAAAATCCAGGGAGTGCATGACAAGTGCAAATTGAATTTCCCACAATCCCTCGATGACTTCCTGGATTCAGAACAACGCTTGGCTGAGCTAAAGGAAGAGCTGGGCATCCAAACCGAATACGTGAAGAAAATTGATGTCCTAGCAATTGATGACTTACAACATTATATTGGAATGTCATCAGTCCACAGCCATCTGCTTAAAGAAGTACATCAAGCTGCAGTGATAGAAGTTCAAAGCATTGGAGCAGAGCTTAGAACAAATGTGACTTCCCAGAAAATCTTGCTCCCTTCTTCTGCAAACATAGTCATAAGGGACACCGGTATTTGGTATAGTTATATTGCAGAGGTGGAGAAAAAAGAAGAAGCAACAGCTGTGGCAGAGAACCCGTAATCTTCTCTCCCAGAAACAACAGCTATAGCAGCTAGCTCGTTTTCCTCTCTCCCTACAGCAGCAGAAATGACAGTAGGCTCAACTCCCCCTTCCCAAACCCTTCCAGCAGTAGTAGAAAGCTCGATCCCCTCTTTCCCAGCAGTGACAGAAACTCCAGCTGGCTCAAGTGCCTCTCCTAAGGCAATAGCAGCAGCAACTGATGGATCGAGTGCTCCTCTTCAAGCACAGGCACACGCACAGGAGTGAAGGCGCTGAGTTGGAGCGTTAATTTTGATTTTCTATTTTTTGGGGCTTTTCATATGTAAAACGTGGAAGCTATGGGACAGCTGTCCCTATTTTCTTTTAAATAATTTTTGTAAAAGAAAGGGAATCACAATTTTGTCAGATATAGAAGAAAATTGCTGTAGATGACAAGTGGAAAAGGCCAGGTGGCAGCCCAAAGGGCAATTTTGTAACTATAAATAGAAGTTAGCAAGGGATAGAACAGGACTTTTGGCAGGGATTTAATTTTCAGACTTGTACGAGCTATCTTGTGTATGTTCTATGAAAGTAAAATCTTCTAATAAAAGCCAGGGAGAGGACGTTTTGCATGGGAAGGAAGAATGGATGTGTATTGGATTATTCTGGTGACTTCCATACTTTAATGTGAGATCTTTCTTGCTATCTGAATTGTTTCTTTGTAACAAATGAATCTTACTCCTTCTGTGCAAACGAATTCTTTGTTTTATGAGTAATGAATGTGTTTACATTAAATCAGAAGCTATCTTATGATATCTCTCATCTCTGTTGTAGCATTCTCTCTCAGATTTAATGGCTAGCTGTTCTTTCTTTCAGATAACTGTTACAGCTCATTGCTCATGCTTTAATTTGGCTCCTTGTAGGGACAATTAGATTTATTTCATATGTTTTTTAGACTTAGATCTGTTCTTTCAGTTTTGCATCTAGATTAAATAATCTTGCTTCTCTCTTTTATGAGTAATGAAAATGTGCTATTTGTAATTAGAAGCTATCTTCTGAGATCTTTTGCTGTAGCTTTCTCTTTAAGATTTAATGGCTACCTGTTCACTCTTTAAAGATAACTCTTACAGCTCATTGCTCATGCTTTAATGTGCTCCTTGCAAGGATAGTTAGGTGTATTTCAGTTTTATACTTAGATCTGTGTTTCCAGTCTTGCATTTAGATTAAACCTAGAATAGGCAGTTGCATTTCATTATAAAACATAAAATCCAAAAGAAAGGTGGAGCGGGTGATAACCATGATAACTGGAATTAAACTCCAAACCCACGGTTGTCGGAACCGCTAACCGGACGGATTCCCTACTCCAAACGGTAGATAATCTAATTGGGATTATCTATTGGGGAGAATCCCTTTTTGATTGATGCTACGATATCCGAGGCATCAACAGTTTTTGGCGCTAGAAGGAGGGCCTGAAAGTGCATGGCTGATAGAGGAAAATCTCCCACGGCCATAAATGCCACTGAAAACCCGCTTAAAGAAAGCATTTCAAACAGCCCATATCTTGAATTATTAAATCAAGAATGCCTCATTTCTGATCCTGAATCTCAAGAAGCTTTATACGTTGTTCCTTTTATAGAAATAGAGGATTTGAGAAGGCATACAAGATCCTACGTTAGACATCTAGGTGGTTTAAACGCTGTGAATTTTCTCCCTAAGAAAACTACCCCTAGAAGAGAGCCACAATATACTCGAGATTCGATTCTTGTTCAAAGTTTTGAAGAACTTGTGAATTTAACTTTAGAAGAAATTTCAGACCCTCTGAACAAAGCAGATCTTGAAAACTCAGAAAATATTTCAGATCAAGAAAACCTCGAAGAACTTATCACTCCAAAGAATACTCCACAGACGTCACCTTACAATTCTCCACCAGGATCTCCACATACAAACATGGCCGTACCTGCTTGGAGAGCAAGGGGAGCGCTGAATCTGGCTGGGCCATTCCATAATCTTCCAAAAAATCCAGAAAAGGTCTTGCCTAAGTTCGACCCAGGGAAAGCCATTTCGGCAGAAGACCATCTCAAGAGCTTCTACTTAGCTCTGAACCTTTTGAATGTACAACATGAAGATGTAGTCTGCAGGCTGTTTCCATATACATTCGAGCCAAAAGTATCATCCTGGTACTTTAGCCTACAACCCATCTCGATCTCTAGTTGGGATGAATTCGAAAACTGTTTCTTAAAGAAATACAGAAACCAAAAGACTGTGGCAACACTTATGAAAGAACTCTTATCCATGAGAATGGAAAAGAAAGAAAAGGTTCAAGATTTCAATCAAAGATTTACAACGCTGTTAAATAATTTCAGTGAAGCTAATAAACCAGTGGAGGAATCACTGATTGAATACTATACAACCGCTCTTGAAGGGCCCATCGCAATGTTCGTAAAAAGGTCCAAGAAAACTACCCTAATAGAGAACTTTGAGGAAGCTAGAAAGGTAGAAGAAGAGGCTGATAGCATTGCTAAACATGCCTTAGATGTGGAACCAAAACCATCGGCCAGCAAAAAACCTTTGTTTCTCACTAGAGGTAAAGAAGAATCGTCTACGGACATGGAAAATGTAGTCAAGATGATGCAGAAATTATCTAATAAAATTGTCGATCTCGAGAAAGACAAGGCTGCTAACACATCTAGGAAACCTTTCAAGCCATTTTATAAAAGAAGGGAAGACGGTGACCAAACCCATCCACCAATGAATACTTCTCCTGTCTTAAACTTGAATGAGATTGGGATGGAAAATTTCTGCACTTTTCACCAAGAACCACATTCGGAAAAGAGCTGCCCGCAATGGATTAATTCCATGAGCTTAGTCATGAACCAAATGCTAGATTCACAGATCCCGGACCAAGATGATCCTCCAGAAGAATCGAACCCTGAATTAGAGGAACCAACTCCAGACACCACTATGGTGCTATGGGATTGGGTACCTATGACTGAGCTAGCAGAAGAGGATCCCATAGATAGCTCCCCTTCTACCGTAAACGTTGCTACTCGCAACAAAGGCCCTATTGCGGATCCTGTGCCAAGCGCAGCTCTTCATAAGTCTAAAGTTTCAAAAGAACCGCCTAGGAGGCATATAACAATCATCCCACCATATCCCAAATTTAACCAAACAACGGCCAAACAGCCAAGCACTGACACCATAGTTTAGCCACCTAAGGTCTTAATGAGCAAAATAGATCAGCCAACTCGAATTGCGAACGAATCTGACGTAGGATACGATATTATTGAAGATATCAAGAAGGTCAAAGCGAATGTGTCAATATTTGACATGTGAAGCTTGCCCCATCAACGAGACAAACTGCTGCATGTTCTACAATCCCAGACCAGCACTCCATTAACAGATTCTCAAGATAATCCTGAAATTAATGAGGCTAGCATCGGTGGGAAATCTAAATCTCAAACTTTGTCGTTCCTATTGACTTTTGAAATTTTCAACCACAATGTTCACAACTGTTTGGTAGATTCCGGGGCATCTTCAAATGTCATGCCGCTGTCCATTTGTAAGAAAATCAACGGGTAACCTGTGCCATCTCCAGCCCAAATTATCCAATTAGATAGGACTGCTATCAAGGTTATTGGGGAGATGAAAGATGTTCTAATTAGATTGTCAGCTGACCCTAGAGTCTGTCAATTCATTGACATAATGGTGGTTGATATTCCTGAATCCTATGGGCTGATTTTAAGTAGGGATTGGTCTACCAAGCTGAGTGGCTACTTTGCGACCGATTGGTCTCATCTATGGCTGCCTTATCAAAATAGGCAGAATCAGATTAAAGTCTTACGAGAACCTCATATGAAACAAAACATAACTCAGTTAGAAGAAAAAAATGAGGCTGTAGCTTTCTCATCCTCGGTGCTGGGGAATTATTTCTTAGAAATGGATCCGGGTAACTATCAGTCTGAAGCCATTAGCCATGAGTCAGATAAACAGTCCGATCTCCTTCATTTCTCTCGGACTGATGAGATTGATTGTAACATAGTTACTTTAGTTACTGACATAGATCACAGAGAGACTAACTTAGTTGAATCTAAAGATATTTTTTGGACATTATACTTTGATGGTTCTAAGACTTTGGAAGGGTCTGGAGCCGGATGTATTCTAATGGACCCAAAAATAAACAAGTATTTTTTGTCATGTAGATTAGAATTCGATTGTACTAACAACATCGCTGAATATGAAGCTTTGGTACATGGATTAAAGAAGGCCATTGGTTTAAATGTTAAGTACCTGAAGGTCTTTGGTGACTCCGAGATAGTTGTAAGACAGGTAAGGGACACCATTCATTGTCTCTCACCTCATTTGAAGGGTTATCAGGCTGAGGTATGGGATTTAATTATGCATTTTGACGCTTTCAATATAAAATCGATTCCTAGATTGCAAAATTCTGGAGCTGATTTGTTAGCAACATCTGCTTCTAGATTGGTGCCGCCAAATAATAAATGCTCAATTGAATTGATTTTCAGGCCTTCCGTTCCCGATAACATCACAAACTTCAGAGTCTTCGATGATGATGAACAAATTATCAGCTTTCTAACAAACGAAGATAGCTTTCAAGGAGCTGCAATAGATGAAGAAGAGCATGATGCTGATTTGAAGAAGAAGGACGGGGAGAAAGGAAATTTCATTCCAAAGGGGGTAAGGTCCCTCGAAATGTTGTTCGATCTTCAAAATAAATTCAAAAGGCCAGCTAATACCAAAACTAACAGCTCATCAATGCAACATGAGTTAGTTAATTTGGGTACCAAGGCAGAACCAAAATTTGTCAACCTTGGAAAATGTTGTTCACCAGGAGAAAGAGACAGGTTCATCAAATTGTTTAAACAATACAAGGATGTTTTCGCATGGACCTATGAAGATCTGAAGACGTATGACATCCGCATTATTCAGCATGTTATACCAATGAAAGCGGGTGTCAAGCCATTTCAGCAGCAGTTAAGAAGGATGCATCCTACTCTAGAACCGTTGATCCAAAAGGAATTAAAGAAGCTCCTAGACGCTAAGATAATCTTTAAGGTCCGACATTCTGAATGGGTTGCAAACTTGGTTCTCGTAAGAAAGAATTCAGGAGAGATAAGGCTATGTGTAGATTTCAGAAATTTAAACAGAGCTTCGGATAAAGACAACTATCCCGTCCCTTCAATGGAACAAATCCTTCAAATGGTGTCAGGATCCGAAATCTTTTCTCTTCTCGATGGTTTCTCTGGCTACAATCAAGTATTAGTAGCCGAAGAAGATCGTCTTAAGACTACTTTCCGAACTAAGTGGGGAACTGTCGCATACAGAAGGATGCCATTTGGTCTGATAAATGCTGGAGCTACGTTCCAAAGGGCGATGGATATCGCCTTCCGAGGATTGGGTGGGAAATGTGTTGTCGTATACTTAGATGATGTCACAACCTTTTCAAAGAAAAGGGAAGATCATGTTGTTCATCTGAGCATATTTTTGATCGCTGTCGGAAATATGGTATTTCTTTGAATCCCAAGAAGAGTGTGTTTGCAGTTCCCGAAGGTAAGCTCTTGGGTCATATCATTTCTAAAGGGGGAGTGTCAATAGATCAAGAAAGAGTCCAAGCTATTAATAAGATTCCAATGCCTTACAACAAGAAAGCTATGCAGTCCTTCATGGGCACTATTAATTTTGTCCGCAGATTTGTCCCAGATTTCGCACAAATTGTTAAGCCATTGCAACAGATGGTTAAACAAAGCATACAATTCAAGTGGACAAATCTGGAGAAGGACGCATTTAGAGATATCAAGGAAGCCATAGCTAAGGCTCCTTCCTTGAGGAGCCCAGATTTTGATAAGGATTTCATCTTGTATACCTTCGCTTCGGATGACTCTCTCGCAGTTGTACTCACGCAAAAGTTGGAGCTGGGGGACGAATACCCAATTTTGTTTATGAGCACTGGTTTGCAGGGGGCTGAGCTGAACTATCCTGTGGTTGAAAAGCATGCATATGCGGTCTTCAAAGCAGTCAAGCAGTTTAGGCCATACATTCTGAAGAAAAAAACTAAAGTCATAGTTCCCCACCCAGCGGTTAGATCCCTTTTCGTTCAAAAGGAATTGGGAGAAAGGAGAGGGAACTGGGTCATAGCTCTGCAGGAATATGATTTAGAATTTAAACCAGCCACGATCATCAAAGGACAAGGCCTGTGCAAGTTACTTGCGGGAAACTCGACTGATGAAGAACAACATTGGAAGAACGAAGCTGAGCTAAATTCGGTTGAAATATGTCCCATCTTCACAACCCCCCAGTCATGGTATAAGGATCTGGTGCACTATTTACAGCAGGGATATCTACCTGAGCACTGGAACTCTAAACAAAGAAGGGCACTCCGTTTGAAATCAGCACCCTATCAAATCATTGATGGGATTCTTTTCAGGAAGAACTACGATGGAGTTTTCCTTAGATGTCTAGAAAAGGAAGATGCAGGTAAAGTTGTTAAGGAATTGCATGATGGCCCCACAGGTGGACATTATTCAGGAGAGACAACAGCACACAAGGTACTGAGAGCTGGTTATTATTGGCCCACTCTGTTCCGAGATGTCCACACGTATGCACGAAACTGTGATGTATGTCAAAGAAGTGCTGGGAAGCTACCTAAGGCAGCAGGACCATTGCAGCTAGTTATTATCTCTGAGCCTTTTGAGCAGTGGGGTATAGATGTTATCGGAGAGATAAATCCAAATTCTTCGTTGCAACATCGATACATCCTGACGGCTACTGACTACTTCACTAGATGGACGGAGGCTATCCCTTTGCACAAGATCAATGAAGATGCGGTCATCAGCTTCTTGAAAGAGAACATCATAACCAGGTTTGGGGTTCCAATTTCCCTTGTTTTTGATAATGCTACTTATTTTTCGTCTTGCAAGATAAATGAATTTGTTTATGAATGGGGAATTAAGTTGCATTATTTAGCCAATTACTATCCTCAGGGGAACGGATTAGCTGAATCCTCAAACAAGAATCTGATTCGAATTCTTAAGAAGACTGTGATAGAAAACGAGACAAGTTGGCATGTAGCTCTCCCAAACGCCTTATGGGCAGATAGGGTAACCCCCAAGAACGCTTTAGGTGTTTCCCCTTTCACTCTTGTCTATGGAAAGGAAGCCATCCTTCCTCCAAACATCTTACTCCCATCCTTACAGTTATCCCAAGCCTCTCGTGGTTCCGGTAGCCAAGCCTTACAATCCAGGATCAATACCCTGCTTCAACTTGAAGAAGCCCGACAGAAAGCGAAAGATCGATTCCATCAACACCAAGACATAGTTAAGAGGTGGTTCGACAAGAGGAAGTCCGGTAAAAGAAGTTTTGAAGTTGGGGACTTAGTCCTGAAATGGGACCATAACCATGAAGGCAAAGGAATGCATATGAAATTCCAACAGTTGTGGGTAGGCCCATACCAAATTTCGGCAAAATTAGGCCCATCCACTTATAAATTGACAAATCTCGAGGGAGAAGAAGTAACTCTTCCTCTCAATGGCCTCGCCCTGAAACAATACTTCGCATAGTCTCGCGGAGACTTCCTATACATAAATAAAGTTTCTTTTATTGTTGCTTTAGCCTTTGTTTGCTTTATTTTCGGCCATTTTGTTTCTTTCATTGTCATTTGAGCCTTTGCAACAAGTTTTGTTTTCTGAAAGCCCTTTTGGTTGATTTTCTCGTCAAGGATAAGTCTCTCAAAGAAATCTCGCAACCCATGAGTCCGGAACTATGCTCGAATGAAGTCTGTCTGTTGTGCTCTCACTGAAATATTCAGAAGAAAGGAAGCCTACTCTGCTAGTCACACTAATCCTGTTTAAAATAGCAGAGACCCATGACCATCTTCATTACTATCTCTGGGCTCCACCCACTCTTACACTTAAAGGCATCTCAAGAAGGTTATTAAAGTTGGACCCATGGAAAGTAACACACCTTGAGGGCATAGGGTATTGAAATGACTCCATGCTGCAAATTTAACAGCCAAAATGGCTTATACTTGAGAGTATATTTTCCAGAGATTCTCGCCTCAATTAAAGCATGGCTGAGACAAAAGCAAAAGACATGTAAAATCAAGGAGGTTGTCCAAAAGGCCCAGCCCAAAATGGGCTCCTCTCCATCCGTGAGGCTTGATCAAATCAACAAAATTTCTAACTCACACAAAAGGGCATTATGGATTGAGGAGCCTAAATCAAATATCATGTCCAAAGAAAATATCTCTGGAAGGCTCAAACAGCTAAGCTGTCCAAAGTACAAACATCCAAAAGGATACAAGCAGCATGGGAATGAGGAACAAGAGCAATAATGTCCATGAGAAAGTGTTGCAAACCCTGTGGAGTCCGGCAGTAGTAACTATCTGAAAGATGACCCTTCTAAAATGAATCTCACATGTTGGCCCTTTGAGAGTTTTTAAGATGTCTCGGTCAAAGATCCCTTTTCCCCAATGGATAGCAGGTGAAGTGCCTTTGCTCTTCGAAGAAATTCAAATGATCAGCTGAATATTGCACATAAGATGGATGTCTTTGATAAAGTGTCGGACCATGGAGAGGAATTTTTCAAAGATCTGTGTTTGCCAGCGACTCACCATTGTTGTTGCAGCAACATCCCCCCCAACATTTTGTACGTATTGGGGCACCTCCTAAATTTTTTAAAAAAGGCTGCCTTAAGAGGCCATTCCTAGCTTTTAACATTGTTTTCAATAGAAAATCTTGCTGTGAACCTCTCCAGGTCTTCCTTCCTCTAAAAGTAAAATTCATGAAGTCTTCATGGAAATCGCGGAACGATTTTATAAAGCCCCGCAGTTGCGGAAGTATTCGAGGTTCCCTCCCGAAACGACGGAAGCCTTTTGTTTAAACTTCTCAAAAAAGGAACTTAGAAACTTGTCCTAAAATCATGGAAGAATTCGCGGAAGCCGCCCGAAACTTGCGGAAGCCACTCATATGAGCTTCCCGAAAAGGGACTTAAAATTTTGCTAATAAGTTGCGGGAGCCATTGGCAAATTCTTTCCGAAACCGCGGAAGAATTCAAGAATTCCTTCCGAAACAGCGGGCATCATTCGCCAAACCTCCCGAAACTCTGAAGGGACTTAGAAACCTTATGAAATATCGCGGAGCCTTTGGACTTTCCCTCCCGAAACTGCGGAAAAGTAAGTCTTCCCTCAAACTTTCGCGGCACCGTTCGAGTTTTCTTTCCGCAATTGCGGAAGCTGTTTGCGGAGAAAGTCAGGTTATCTTTCCGTAACCCCGTAAGAACTTAGAATTTTTTGTGAAATTTGCGGAACAAGTTGGCTTTTTCCTCCCGCAGTCGCGGAAACATTCACATTAACTTGCCGAAACGCCGAAACGCTTAAACCTTTCCGGAACGATTCTCAAAAGCAGCCCGTAACCGCGGAAGCTTTCAAGTTATCCTTCTGAAATGATGGGAAACATTCACCATATCCTTCCGAAATCCCGCAAGACTTAGAAAATTTTCGAATTGCGGAAGCTATTGATGAATTTCTCCCGAAACAGCGGAAGCTTCCGCGTTATCCTTCCAAAGGATTTGAACTTTGTGGAGCGTCTTGGATTTCCCTTTCGCGACATAGGAACCTTTTGCAGGAGCCATTCGCCATTACCTTCCGAAACAGCAGAAGCTTTCGTTATATCTGTCCACAATGGCGGATGGAACTCACAAATCGGTCCCGCGGATGGCGGTTGCGCACGCTTATCAAAAATGTTTGATATGACCCCAACGTACCAATATTAAAGCCACATTTTTAATGCGCCACCCACCATATTAAGACCCCGCACGTGCCCGATCTATTTAAATAGACGGTGGGGGTTCGAGCCAAATCATTGTTATTTTTCGATTGGAAAACGCCGTGGAATGCTGCGCAACCGCTCCAGCTCAACTCGCTCATCCACATCTGCATTCACTTCAGCCACCTCATCATTTGCCAGGTAGGATTCTAATCGTGAAATTTGCTTCATCTGCACGGTAGATTACTTTTCAAGTTTTCTTTTCGTCTCAGACGTGGCTTGTAGACACTGGCTGCATACTTCATTATTTTAAAACCACCGAGGCCCCACGGACTTTTCGTGTCCCCAGCCGAAAGCTAAAACTATAGCTACCCGAACTTTTTCATAAGCCTTAGTCCCGGCATAGCCACTACCCAATTCAAATTCTAAGCCAGGCGCCATCGCCCCTGTTCGAGCTTACCATAGAGTACCTTGTCAAGTACCATAAATAGCAATGTCGGCCGAAATCCTCACCGGTTCATGGATATGATAGCGGCCCCGTACTCGCATGTTTATAAGTGGGGAAAGCGACCCCCTATTTCATCGTAGGACTGTCTTTATCCCAACCTAAGCTACCCCGCTATTGGTCAGTTTTCCGGCATCTTCCGAGCTTACCATAGAGCACCTCGTCAAGTGCCATAAATGACAATGGCATTCGAAGCCCTCGCCTGATCGTAAATGTGCAAGCGGCCACTTATCTCGTAATAAGATCGTTTTATCCCCAGATGTCCCCGCCACTAACAAGTTAAAAGCACGATGACGAAGGCACCACCTCTCCTAGAGTTAGATCGAGAGCGGATTGCTTCCGCAACATACCCATCCGTTCGGAAACACTCCAAACCCATCCCTTTAAAAATTAAATTTCTATAACTATGTTCCCTGTTGGAATGATTTATTGTGCTTCCTAACATGCCTCTTCACATTGTATTTATCTCATTGACATGTTAAAATGGTGATGCTCTCTGTTAAAATATCACAGTATGTTGCTCAATTTTATAATGGCTTATATTTGGTTGCTATCAGGGATAAGTCAAAATGCCAAAAGGTAGTAGGAAGAAGGCTAAAATGATAGAAAAGAAGCCTGCGCCACTTAAAACTGAGACCACACTCCAGGATATTAGGTGCACTACCAGTGTTCCTCCTGAAATCCGATGGGGTGACATTTATACGATGATCCGAGACCAGGATGTCCTGAACATGTTGCTAGAAGAGGGGCAGATTTATCTAAATATCAAAGCTTCAGGCATAGCCAGAGCTGTTACCCGCCCTGAACTGTTCCCATGTGCTGAGGTAATCGGGTGGATACTCCAAAATGCCGATGCGGAAGGAAGAGTAATTCATGATAGCAGGAAGATAGCCATTGCCTCATTTCATCCCGCATATCTTGCCGCAGCCTACAAATTTCCCCGCTCCCAGCAATATCTGACTGATGAATGGCTAGGCCAGATGAATAACGTTGAGATGGCCAAAAAGCTACTAGTCACAGGCAAGCATTTGAGAAAGAAAGGTAACGACGAATACGACGTCCAGAATCTGAGACCTCCTTTCAGGTTGATCGCCTTGATGTTGTGCAGAATCTTCGGCATGCTCGATGGCACCGTGTACAAGATTCAGTGGGTCTCTATCATCCACTTCGTGGCATTTAAAGGAACTGTGTTTGACTGGGCCACTCTCCTGTCAGATAGTTTGGCCTCAATGATAGTTGCTGCAAGAGAAGGACTAGCCTTGAAGAAGGCAGAATTTTTCATGTCTTCATATCTAATTGATTGTGTTTTGGCCAAGGTGGATTTCCCCAAATTGGGCTGCACATGGGATAAGGCCAACACCCCAGTTTATACCGCTTTAAGGATGTTGTGGGCTCAGAATTACAAACCCATCTATAAGCTCATCTGTGAGGGGTTCATCATGCCCCTATATGAGAAGATATTCAAGGAGGAGCCCAACTGCTTGTCAGAGAATGTTTTGGAAGTCCTTGAGAATTACGGGGATTTTTACTTTTCAGAGCAAGGCACCTACCTCATAATGTTTGGAGGGACTAAAGCTGCATACATTTTGCCGCAGTATGCCATTGACTATGTGGTCCTTAAAGAGCCAGTGAGACAGATTTTTCTGGATGGAATTGGAGTAGTATTGAACAAACAGCATAAGGCCTCCTTTCCCCCTCTACCTTTCTACATAGGAGCTTACAAGTTCTCGGGGGTTGCCTCAGCCGAAGAATTTGTTCAGGAGTTGAAAGCCTTCCACTTTGGTGAGGTAATCTTCCACAGGAATGACAGGAAGGGAAAAGTTGATGAACATTGTAGAGAAATTTATGCTCATTTTGAGTACGCTCACTATCATGATGCTGAGGAAGAAGTATTCAGAGGCGTCAGCAACATGGCTGAGCTGCGAACCTTTCACCAAGGCAGTGGAGCAAGTTCTAGCTCTACCAGGACCCAGAAGACTAGCCGACAGGAAGACAAAGAAGCAGATGAGGCCCAAGCTCAGGAAGAGCTCAGATTAAAAGAAGAATCCAGGTTGCTGCAGGAAGTTGAAGTTGCTAGATTGCAGCAAGAAGCAGAAAATGAGAGGCTTAGAGCTAAGCACCCTCGGGTTAAGGCAAACATCCTGAGCTAGATAAAATGGCGAGAAGGTAAGGCGGATTTCCCCGCACATCTCCCGTTCAAATATGTGGAGGGTTTTAATGAAGACATAGCTCTTTTGGACTTCTGCAGAAACTGTGGAAGTAAGCTAATGGCCAGTGTACAAGGGACAAGGGATAGGATCAATGGTTTATATCAAAAATCCAGGGAGTGCATGACAGGTGCAAATTGAGTTTCCCACAATCCCTCGATGACTTCCCGGATTCAGAACAACGCTTGGCTGAGCTAAAGGAAGAGCTGGGAATCCAAACCGAATACGTGAAGAAAATTGATGTCCTAGCAATTGATGACTTACAACATTATATTGGAATGTCATCAGTCCACACCATCTGCTTAAAGAAGTACATCAAGCTGCAGTGATAGAAGTTCAAAGCATTAGAGCAGAGCTTAGAAAAAATGTGACTTCCCAGAAAATCTTGCTCCCTGCTTCCGCAAACATAGTCATAAGGGACACCGGTATTTGGTATAGTTATATTGCAGAGGTGGAGAAAAAAGCAGAAGCAACAGCTGTGGCAAAGAACCCGGAATCTTCTCTCCTGGAAACAACAGCTATAGCAGCTAGCTCGTTTTCCTCTCTCCCTACAGCAGCAGAAATGAAAGTAGGCTCAACTCCCCCTTCCCAAACCCTTCCAGCAGTAGCAGAAAGCTCAATCCCCTCTTTCCCAGCAGTGACAGAAACTCCAGCTGGCTCAAGTGCCTCTCCTAAGGCAACAGTAGCAGCAACTGATGGATCGAGTGCTCCTCTTCAAGCACAGGCCCACGCACAGGAGTGAAGGGGCTGAGTTGGAGCGTTAATTTTGATTTTCTGTTTTTTGGGGCTTTTCATATCTAAAACGTGGAAGCTATGGGACAGCTGTCCCTATTTTCTTTTAAATAATTTATGTAAAAGAAAGGGAATCACAATTTTGTCAGATATAGAAGAAAATTGTTGTAGATGACAAGTGGAAAAGGCCAGGTGGCAGCCCAAAGGGCAATTTTGTAACTATAAATAGAAGTTAGCAAGGGATAGAACAGGACTTTTGGCAGGGATTTAATTTTCAGACTTGTACGAGCTATCTTGTGTATGTTCTATGAAAGTAAAATCTTCTAATAAAAGCCAGGGAGAGGACGTTTTGCATGGGAAGGAAGAATGGATGTGTATTGGATTATTCTGGTGACTTCCATACTTTAATGTGAGATCTTTCTTGCTATCTGAATTGTTTCTTTGTAACAAATGAATCTTACTCCTTCCGTGCAAACGAATTCTTTGTTTTATGAGTAATGAATGTGTTTACATTAAATCAGAAGCTATCTTCTGATATCTCTCATCGCTGCTGTAGCATTCTCTCTCAGATTTAATGGCTAGTTGTTCTTTCTCTCAGATAACTGTTACAGCTCATTGCTCATGCTTTAATTCGGCTCCTTGCAGGGACAATTAGATTTATTTCATATGTTTTTTAGACTTAGATCTGTTCTTTCAGTTTTGCATCTAGATTAAATAATCTTGCTTCTCTCTTTTATGAGTAATGAAAATGTGCTATTTGTAATTAGAAGCTATCTTCTGAGATATTTTGCTGTAGCTTTCTCTTTAAGATTTAATGGCTACCTATTCATTCTTTAAAGATAACTCTTACAGCTCATTGCTCATGCTTTAATGTGCTCCTTGCAAGGATAGTTAGGTGTATTTCAGTTTTATACTTAGATCTGTGTTTCCAGTCTTGCATTTAGATTAAACCTAGAATAAGCACTTGCATTTCATTATAAAACATAAAATCCAAAAGAAAGGTGGAGCGGGACATAACCGGTATAACTGGAATTAAACTCCAAACCCACGGTTGCCGGAACTGCTAACCGGACGGATTCGCTACTCCAAATAGTAGATAATCTAATTGGGATTATCTATTGGGGAGAATCCCTTTCTGATTGATGCTACGATATCTGAGGCATCAACATGCTCCCAACAAACATCTTCAACGTGACATCATAATTGGAAGCAGTGTGCACAGAGACATCCTTACTACTGTAGGAGCAAGTGAGACTGTTGAGGACACTCCCAAGCTGAAAGGTAAGGAGCCGATAAAGTTCACCTTCCCAATTACCACCACCACAGGCCTTGTTCTGTCCAAACGGGTCTGAGGTGACCATGAGACCACAGCTCCCGCTTGCCGGAAGACTGCGCCTCTACCTGTCAAGTTGCCGGTGAAGGACTCGGATGAGGAAGAGTATTATGGATGTCCAATCTTGGAAGATATTCCCCCTGATGCAAATGCACCTACAACACTTAGCTAAGGAGGTTCCGGTTACTCCTTGTGTTTTCCATCTTTTTTAATCTTAATTTGATACATAGTTTGCCAGATTACTATTTTACAGGCCTATATAGACAGTGCTATGATATTGGAACACCTTGGTATCCCTAATTAGGGCAGGGATTTTGTAATTTTGAACATAATCATTATGATCCTTTTGAGTTCTTGGGGTGGTGGCTTCACTCTCTCAGGCCACCACAGACTGTACCTCCCTATGTATTTCTGACTTTTTACGATTAATAGAATGTTGCAGCTTAACAAAAAAAATATCATATGTGGGTTTGATACAGGCATGTTCTTGGGTGTTGGCCTGACATATCGATTGGGTATATTGTTGCTAAGAATGGAATCATTGATCATCAAATTTTGTCCAGGCATCCTCCTTTTTGTTGGGTTCCCAGCATGTAGACTACACTGGACTCATCCTTGCTACCAGTTTGTTGGGGATTTTAGTGGAATTACTCCATTTTGCAGTGGAGATTCAGTTTGGGGTGAGAATATGGAGAATAAATTTCACCCAAATTGGTGTGCATTGTGCAAAATATAATACTTGTAAAGAGGAGTGTGTTACTGTGAGAGAGATACAGAGGGAATGCAAGATTCCCATGGTCTTTTGGTAAGGAAATTGGACAAATGGAGAACGAATTGGGAAAGATAACAAGAAGAGGAAAAGCATTGACAGAACTAGTGAATAGAGGAAGTGGAGTCTCAACTGAAAAGTCTCAAACTTCAGCATATTAGGAATCACAGGTGGGAACAACAATATTAGGCTTGACAAAAGGGGAGAGAAGCTAAAAGGGTTACTATAACCAGTGGAGCAACTGGAAATAGGGAGGAAAGTGGAAAAGGAAGAGACACATTGTACTCTCCTCCTCCTCATTCTGATGTATTTTATAAGGCAGAGTAATGGAAATAAATGGAAGAAATGGTAGTGCAGCAGGTAACCTGTCAAGATTTGAAATAGTCAAAGCAGGCTCAAGCATTCAAGGTTGGTGGATAAGTACTCCATGCACAAGTTTCTTCTTAATTTTAAATGTTATCCTATGGGTTGAAAATATGTTTTGTTGGAAGGATAGTATACAATGCATTTTACATGATGTACAGAATGTAATAGGCATAGCACTCTTAAGTTAGCTCAGGAAGATAGAAGAGAGCATACCTCCTATTCAAATTGTAGGGACTAGTTCTACATTTTTTGTATTATCTTGCTAGATGGTTTGGCCACAAATTTATTTTAATGCAAATATAATCATTTATGTTAAAAATAATATTAAAAAAAACATTAATGTACTCTTTCCATGTAACCAGCTAACCGGTATTTGCTAAAAGCCAACCAAGTAGTGAAGGATTAAGACCATCCTACAAACACAAACATCGTAGGCTCGCAATGTTCTTCAAAGTGTCAGACTCTTCCAAGCCTAATAAAATCACTTAAGGTCCTAGTCTTCATCACTCATATAATCACCTTGCAGATTAGCGGGAGAACTTTAAAGACCACCAAACCACTCAATTGTAGTATTTTCCAAACATGTATGACATTTCAAATATCATTCATCATTTCTAAATTAAAAAAAAAATGAATTTTTGTTTTCATAGTGGTCTATTGAAAACTTCAAATCAACAAATGTCCTTGTGTTTTTGGTTATTTTCCTCTCATGAATGAAGGAAAACACTTGCAAGACTATCTCCATTTCATTTTGTGAAAGTAAATTTCAGGATGTGGGAAAGCCCCACAAATCTTAGTACTGTGCTATTACTGTCAGAAGTCCTAGATGTAAACTCAGGGGACAACCAAGGATTACAGATATTTCCAGGGTGTGAATTATAGTATCATAACTCAACTGCTAAGCGTGGTGGTATAGATCTATGGACTATTGCATAAATTAAATTAATAAGAGCATATTCCAAAACAAAACACAACTTTGTGCTAAGTGCAACCATAAGAACTAGAGAAATGCCAATAACGCTTAGCTTATATTACAATTTCCTAATAAAGTATGTCTGTATACAAAATCATTACAAAGGATTTCCCAACTATAAGATCAGAGATGTTGTGTACCAAGTCTTGAGGATGGCAGTGAAAGGTAAGTCCCATATGCAACAGATGCTATGGAATATCAAAAATGCATTTTCATGGAATTCTTACCCTCCTCATCTCAATTGTTATTTTCCCTAATTTTATCTCCTTTGGATACCCTCCTTATCTCAATTGTTGCTTGCCCTAATTTTAGCTCCTTTGGCTCTATAGTCCTCCAAAACATGAAGTTGATGTTAAATAATTCCAAGTAACTCTGCCTTTCTAAGTTGAAAAGGTCCTCCTCTAATTCATTTCTAGTCTAGATTAGTCAAGTTCTGAGATGCCTCTCATTAGTCTTATGGCTGTCAGTAATCATTCACGCCCATCCACTAAGAAACTTTTTTCTTTAAAGAGAAATTTTCCCACCATAGGGTAAAAACTCAACAAATAGCATGTACACACTAAAGAGACTCCAAAGGTGAGACATTCAGATTGTAGGGAAAAGCAAGGTGATGATCGACTTCCCCTCTGAGAACATGGTGTTACAAATGTATAACTGATCTAACCCTGAAAAGAAATCTTCCATTATTACACCCTTAATAGATTTACTCATGAAAGTGGCCATGTGCAAGTTTAGATAAAACCCTTCCAATCACAATTAGAGTCTAGCTGGTCCACTTTGTCAACTGGGCCATGTATTGAAACCCTACTTCAAATGGTTTCTGATTGAGATTGAAATACACAACATAGTCTAACAATGTGTTCAACAATTGTTAATTTTTCAATAATTTCATTCAATATTATCTAGGATCACTAAGAGAATAACAAGCACAACATAACAATCACAAGAGACAATGGACACACAACATTTCACCGGGGAAAACCAAGAAGGTGAAAAAACCTGCAACTTCTCAGAGATAGAATAAACCCCAATAAAAAGATCACAAAGATCAATCCCCAAAAGATAGATGACTCCAGCAACTACTCCTCCTCCACTTGTGTGCACTCCTCTCTCTCAACTATGCGAGTTGGATGAGTGAGTGAAAATCAATAGAATGAGAGACACTCACTCTCTATTTATACACAACTTAACCTGCCTTTAATTCTAACAGGGCCGACTTCCTAAGGAAGCCTAATAACCCATCCACATGACTCATACAGGGCCGACCCCACACTGGTGTCTAATAACCCATCAAATATAAGTTGTGACACTTACAATAATACTTGCGACACTTCTTATTGGAGGAATAATACATCTCCATCAGGAATATAATAAAGTACAAGTGTAATACATAGAAGAATATCTTTCGAAGTTACAAATACATCAACACTCCCTCTTAACTAGGAAGGTATTCTCTTGACACAGTTCATCAATACATATCGGCACAAGTCTTCAATTTTGGAGCTGGATCATCATCACTGGATCATGGAGCATCATTGTCACTACTGCTGTACTCGTCATCTCGATCACTGGGATATCTCTCAATTCTTCTAGTCATAGGAAGTTCTACAGAGCCAACCCTTTTTCATGCTGGATGTAGGCCTAGCCTCCTATAGGTCTTCATCGTATCTGCGAGTTGGCCATCCCGTGGAATCCTCAGGACTGATTACATGCGTCAACAAAAACTCAAAAGAGCATCCCAGGACTTATTACGAGCTTACTGCTCAACCTATCAAATCTCCTAGGGAGCTATTACATGTGACCACCACAAAACCTTAGAAGAGTGTCCCAGGAATGTTTATGTGCATGGCACGATCGGAAAGAACTCTAAAGATCATCCCAGGACTTTTATGTGCCTAGCACAACCTATCGGATCTCCAGGACTAATTACATGTGGTCTGGAAAAACTTTGAAAGAGCATCCCAGGACTGATTACGAGCTTACTGCTCAACCTATCGGATCTCCCAGGGAAATATTATATGCCAAGGACAAAACCTCGAAAGAGCATTTTCTAGATCTCCCAGGGAGCTATTATATGCCATAGGAAAAACCTCGCAAGGGTATTTGCAAATATCCCAAGGCAAGATTATATGTCCTCCCAAGCAAAACCTCGAAAGAGCATTTGCCAGATCTCCCAGGGAGCTATTATATGCCATAGGAAAAACCTCGCAAGAGTATCTGCAAATCTCCTAGAGCAAGATTATATGCTTATCGCACAACCTGTCCACGGCCACAGAGTATCATCCTGATACTCATGATCAACCTGATCATCCTTGCACGAAGCATCATCCTGATGCTCATGATCATATAGATCATCATCATACAGTACATCATCTTGATGCACATTATCATCACATGATCATCCTGATCATCGTCATAGCATTGTCCTGATGCATATCATCGTCGCATGATCATCCTAATCATCGTCACAACATCATCCTGATGGATATCATCACACATGATCACCCTGATCATCATCATGTAGAACATCATCTGGAGCATCGTCATGATGCTCATCACACAATGCTTACATCCACAACCATGGGAAGGATCCTCCTACCACCATGCTTGGAATGGCTCCTGCAAATGTGTCCCATCACTTCCTCCTTGAAGTATCTTCTATCTGAAGAACACCAAGCCTCTCTCTGAAGTATTTGAACTTCACTTTGGCTAGTGGTTTGGTCAACACATCTGCAATCTACTCATCTATTGCAACATAATAGAGCTTCACTGCTCCTCTCTACACCATATCCCTGATATAGTGATATTTGATCTCGATGTGCTTCGACCTGTCATGGAACACCGGGTTCTCTGACAACTTCACACAACTCTGGTTTTAACAATAGATACAGGTAGCATCCAACTGGAGAACAAATAAATTAGTCAGTAGGTTCCTTAGCCATACTGCCTCACAACTAGCCAAACAAGCTGCGACCTACTCTGCTTTGGCTATACTTAGTTCTACGCAGGATTGCGTCCTACTAAACCAGGAGATCCCACCTGATCCCATACTAAAGCAACACCTCGAAGTGCTCTTCCTATCTGCAACACTGCTTGCCCAATCTGAATCAACATAACCCTCCAGGTTAAACTTTTGATTCACATCATACTTGAGCCCATAATCAATTGTACCCTTCAGGTACCTCAGAATATGCTTTACAACAATCAAGTGAACATGTCTAGGATCTGCCAGAAATTGGATCAAGGTGTTCACCGCAAATAAAATATCTGGTCTCGTGTTCTTCAGGTACATCATGGACCCAATCATCTGACGATACATCGTGGCATCAACCGACTCTGATGAAGCATCACTCAATAGCTTCAGGTTCGATGCCATAGGTGTGGCCATGGCCTTGCAGTCCATCATCCCGAACCGCTTCAGGATCTCTACTGCATACTTCCCTTATCCAAAGAAGATTCCATCTGCACTCTGCCACACCTTCATACCTAGAAAGTAATGCATCATACCCAAGTCCTTCATATCAAACTCGGCAGCAAGCTTCCTCTTCGTGTCAGCAATTAATCCATCCTCACCTGTCACAAATAGGTCATCCACATACAGTAGGAGTATCACTGGATTGCCTTCCTCAACCTTGTAGTAAAGGTTGGAATCCACTTTACTTTAGGTAAATCTAGAACTGGTCAGGAAGTTGTCTATCCTGCTGTACCATGTCCTGGGTGCTTGTTTCAAACCGTAAAATGCTTTCTTCAATCTGCACACATGTGACTCCCTATCATGTGTCTCAAATCCGATTGGCTACTCAACATACACTTACACTTCGACTACACCATTCAAGAAAATTTTCTTGACATCCATCTGGTGTATCTTCCACTTCATCATTGCAACCAGAGCAAGTACAGTTTTGATGGAAGTGTATCTGGCTACAGGTGCAAAGGTTTCTTCATAATTTATCCCTTCTTTCTAGGAGAAGCCATGAGCCACAAATCTTTCCTTGTATTTCTCTATGCTACCATCTGCAGCATGCTTGATCTTGTAGATCCACTTGGAAGTCACAACAGACTTCCCTTCTGGTCATGGGACCACATCCAAAACATCATTCTCCATGATCGACTGGTACTCCTCGATCATGGCATCCTTCCATTACTGCATCTCGGATCCTTGGAACTTCAAATTCTTCAATATCTTCAATAGGTAGTTTTCTGGATTTGTTAAGTCTTCGTCGCTTCAAAACAAGTCTCTCTTGTAGGTGATGGTACACAATCTTCCCTACAAGATAAGTTCAATTGCATGATTAGAAACATCTCATAGATTTCATAACAAATTCTTACACATAAAGACATATGTCATACAATCATGCAATTTTCTTAGCCAATGCTTCAATACAACATTTATCCATATCCTATAGCTTTCTAGATGCCTTCCATCTCTACCAGAACATTGTTAAGAGTGTGCACAACTCCCAACATGTCAGCAAAGAGGTTTCATTCTAGATAAGTAACAATGGAATGTTGTACAGTACCATAGGCCACTTACCTATTATTTGTATATTTGTAGTATCTTGTTCATTAATGCAACTTTTCTAATATGCATAATCTACATCCTAAATCTAGGAACATGTACATCACTGAACAACATAATTTAAGTAATAAGAAATGACAATTCAAATACTTATCTTTGTTTTCTTGTTGGGTGGACTCCCTCTCAATCTTTGCTTCCTTACAAGAATTATTGGAGTGTGCTCCCTCTTGATCTTTGCTTCCTTGCAAGAACTACTGGAGTGTGCTCCCTCTTGATCTTTGCTTCCTTGCAAGAACTACTGGAGTGTGCTCCCTCTTGATCTTTGTTTCCTGGATTATCTGTCTTTGAACTTATATCCATCCTGGACCACTATGCATGCTTAAGTGTGCACTAGTGTCCTCATTGTGTCATCCTGGATTATCATGCTTGCTAGTTGTGTCTAACATACCCACATAATGTCTTCTTGTTCTCTTCAATGACTTGTGCTAGTAACCTGCATATCTCATAAGTTAACCATTGTAGAACCAAATTATACATACCTCGTAAGTAGAGCTTCTATGTGATCAATGGTTATGGATGAGTCTTTTTCTTCATGTCACCATGGTCATATGTTCTTGATCTAGAACTTGATTTGTCTTTCTTGATGTACCTTTGATGTTAGCGGACAACATCATCCTCATACAACACCACAATGTATTAGTACAATCATAAGTGTCATAACCCTAATCAATGAATGTCTTCTATCATTCACATGCATTCATACTTTTACTAAGGTGATAAGACAATTCTAAAATTAATCAATATTGTATTAACCTTAATAATATGAAGACAAGCTTAATCATGAACAGATTTCAAAACATACATGTATCTCCTTAAGTCATACATGTCAGGATTGCTTGTAGTCTTCTTTTGTAAGGCCTTACCCTCATCTCCCTATGGAACTAGAACTTCTTCACTTATGTAGGTGTCAATTCATTCTCTTCTAGGATAACCCAAGCCACTTTAATTTGTTGAAGCTCGATCTGGAGCTGGATTAGGGTTTGTTAGAGAAACCCTAAAAATTCAAACTTTGAATTTCAAACTTCCGATTAGATGAAAATATGCGCCTTACTGAGCTGATCAAGCTGGTATACTTCAATTTTGAAATCTCTAAAATTTGACTTTGAAAGTTTTGGATCTGCAACTTCTGTCAAATTCTGGTTTTTTGGTTTTCTGGTCAAAATCCCGAACTAGGGTTTGATAGAGCCTGGGGTTCTACCCAACCAAAAACTTTGATCTTGGTCTCTAAATTTCAATTTTGATGAGGAGCATCTAGCCATGGTCTCATATTCAAGAAATTCCAACTTTCTCCGAAACCCTAATTTCCCGCAGCAGTGACAAACCAAAAATGAAAGTGCTCAGAATCCAATTGTGTTTGGACATAAATATATTCCATATTGTTTCTGATGTATCTATGAAATTTCGGATCCTCAGGGTCTGAAACTTTGTCCTGTGGTAGACTGATCTGCCATCTTTCCAACCCCATAGATCTGAGCTCAAATGGATTCTCTGAGAGAGAGATATGCCAAGTGTCGCAACATGACATGTTTATGGGATGAAACAGCATAGCGAACTTGTACGGCGTAACACGTGTCACTGTTTCAACTTCGGCCTCTAAAACCTGGACTTGTGAAACTATAGTCCGTTCCCTAACTATCTCTTTTTACGGAATTCCATTTGGATATTCCTAGCTCGAGATATGACCTTTCTTCCTAGGTTATCTATTTAGGATTGCAATTTGGAAGAGGTATAAACCCTAACTTGTACGGATCATATCTCACAAAGTACAATGAATCTGAGGCTATCCTTCAGAGACAAGGTACATAGACATTTAATCTTCAACCTGTAAAAGTTTCAGATCCTGAACCTTTTCCAAAAATGATGTATAGCGAATGTGCCACGATGACTGGTTTTTACTATACCAAGCCCTAGCTTCCAATCTGTCGCAAGTGCAACAAGTGTCGTAAATGCCATACAATGCCTTCCTTCAGGATAGCTCTGATACCATGTTATTTTTTCAGCATCTAATTCAATCTGATGTATGATCTTAACTGAGAGAACAACATGTACAACATATCAAAATAAGAGACAATGGACACACAACATTTCACCGGGGAAAACCAAGAAGGTGAAAAACCCCAAAACTTCCTCAGAGATAGAATAAGCCGCAATACAAAGATCACAAAGATAAATCCCCAAAAGATAGATGACTCCAGCTGCTACTCCTCCTCCACTTGTGTGCACTCCTCTCTCTCAACTATGCGAGTTGGATGAGTGAGTGGAAATGAATAGAATGAGAGACACTCACTCTCTATTTATACACAACTTAAACTGCCTTTAATTCTAATAGGGTTGACTTCATAAGGAATCCTAATAACCCATCCACATGACTCATACAGGGCTAACCCCACACTAGTGGTCTAATAACCCATCAAATATAAGTTGCAACACTTACAATAATACTTGCGACACTTACAAATACAAATGACGACACTTCTGATTGGAGGAATAATACATCTCCTTCAGAAATATAATAAAGTACAAGTGTAATACATAGAAGAATATCTTCCGAAGTTACAAATACATCAACAACACTCAACTGTAGTTTTATGTCAACCTGAATGTACTAGCTCTATTCCCCAACTGAGTCCCCATCCCATTCAACCAAGTTAAGATCACCTCCAATAATCCACTTGTCCATTGGTAAAGACTCAGACATTCATTGCGACAGTTGAGTTCTGCCAATATGATCATAGGAGTGTACAGATTCATAGAACAAAAATCATTTACAACAAGCAAAACTCTCATCTAACAATGTATTGCAAGTGGGTTCTTCCTACTATCAATAATGGAGGGGCAGTTTGGACACTATCCCTCCTTGTCTTTCAACAGTTGTGGTATATCTAAATTCACCTTTCCAAACAACTACAAGGCACTTTTAGAATCTCACACCAATTTTTTCTTATATTTTTTTCTTATTTGACAAAAACAAGTTTAAAAGTATTACTAGTTTTATGGCTTCTACTTTTAACACCAACATACATTGGTTAGAAGACTGGGAAGAATACTTAGCAGAAACTGAACAGTTATTTAAAATATTTCCTGCAAGTATTCTTAGCAAGAATGCATAGCAATTGACGCCTTACAACTAGTGTTAGCCTAACTCTACTAAGTAGCCTCATTTTGAATGGAATAGACTAGCTGATAGTTCAAGAGCACCAAAGTGGAAGACAGTCAACACACTATGAAAATGTATGTAGCATTCCCGTTAAAGAGTTGAGGATAATTCTAAGGGACCACTTGTAATTCAACAGACACGCAAAGTAGGCCAAACAAATTAACATTAATATGACTTGTAATAGAGAAAGTCAAACTCCATAAAAGATTTATTGACATAAGCAAATTTGTAAAGGTCTTGTTACTAGCTATTTTATACAAATAGTTGAACTTCTATTGAGCCACCAATGTCATGAACATAACACATGTTCGTCTTTAGTGTTCAGAAGTTCAGAAGACCTTTTTCAGGGCAATTTTTGCCCCATTTGTAATAATGCATGTCCATACCCCCATGGGGAAATTGTAAAAAGTTGGTTTAAACTCGGTCCTTTTATAAAAGACTTTGCTATCCTTAGGTTTAATATCAGGGTGATACTCTAGAGTGTCTTTTCCTTGGGAATTATGCTTTACTCTTCAGTGAAGTATAATCCCCGAGTTTTTCACTCACACCTCCAAAGCTGGAGTATTTACCATGGTGTTCAAAACCTAAGGTGGTTATTAGAGTCTTGTGTCTAGGATTTTTTCATGTTAACCATCTCGATTGAGTCGTATGAACATGCACTAGGTCCCCTAGGAGTTTCATTTCATTCCGGCAAAAATAATTTATTTTTTTCCATAATTTAGACCATTTTTAATGGTTTAAATGGAATTTTTCAAAGCGTGATAACAACCTCATCTAGAGGCGGAATTTGGCATGGGGAGGCTCGTTTTGACGCTCAGAGCGTCCTCTTTACCCTAGTTCCCTTTCTCTCTGGATTCCGGGCAGCTACGTCACCTCTGGAGACAGTTTTCGCTAAAGATACATCAAATTGGCATTTAATTGGCATTTAATTGCCAAAAAAAAGAAGAGAAATTGCACCATTTACAAAAATAAAAATAAAAAATAAAAAAATGAGATTAATTAACTTTGGAAAGGGTGGCATTATGTTTTAAAGAGGGAGGCGAGTACATTATGGTGATAAAGCGTCACATAGGATGACATGAAAGTCAAATTTGGAATTTAATTAGAGGAGTGCGCTATTTTTCACGTGGACCTCTCTCCACGTCAACGGGCTCATGGATTGAGCAAGTAGGGGCTCTAGTGTGGTGGGATACCATTTGAATAATAAAACATATGCTAATTTAAGATTTTCTATAGCATGTCATGCGTGGGCTCTCCTTTCACGTGGGGGTTTCTCCATTTACGAATTCGCTTTCTTGTTGGGAGAATAGTCTATGTGTTGGGCGTTGGTTTCAATGGGAGAAGCGATCCACCTCATCCCCCACCAACCCAATCATACCAAACCAAACTCCAATTCTCCTTCAATCCCTCATGTGGAGCTCTAGTCAGTTGGTAAATGAGCTTGGCTCTCTCTCCCTCATGCCATTTCGAATTAGGTTTTTGGTAGTCTCTTCTTGTATAAATAAGAGCTATTTGCTCTCATTCAGGGTGGATTATTTGTGCAAGAAACCTATGCCAAGATTACAGTGTAATATTTTTGCTCGTGTGCAACTTTGAATAATATTGAGACTTTGGAGGTCCACTTGGTGCATGCATGGTTCATGATGACTTATTGAGATAGTATTTTCTAATGTTTATGCATGCTTATCTATTTGAGTTTGGATCTAGCTTAGAGGGCTTGTTATCAAGCACATAGGACAAATATTTGTAGGTTCATTTTATTTGTTGATGATTAGTGTTTAAAATATTTTAAAGTAACATGCTTTAGTTGGACTCAATACATGCTCTTTGAATTTTCTTTATACTAACATACTAGATCTAAGCTTTTTTTTTAAGTCTATGTGTATAAGTTTCAGGTTACTTCTTGGAGTAAGGGATGAGCTAGGTTGCATCTCCCCCTTCTTCAAACCTCAAAGGGATCATTGTCCTTGAATGCTCATTGGCATCTACATATTCTCTTCTTAATCCAAAGATCCAAAAGGTGTCTTGTTTCTTCTCATCTCCACCCTGAAAATACAAATTTCAATTCTCTCTTGGTTACCATAAGCGGATCTCCATCTTAAAGGGTTATTATCTCTCTTGTATTCGCTTTTTGTAAAGAGTGCAATTTTCCTAAACTCATCATTATTTAAGTTTGCACTTCTTTTGCTAAAGTAGATCAAAGTTTCATAGCTTTGAATCCACTTCATTTGTCTATATCTACTTTTCATAAGCTTAAATCTTAAGGATCTAGTCTCTTGTTTTATTTCCTTAAAGTTTGTAAATCCATTTTTTTCTTTGATTGTTTGTCCTCTTTGCTTCCATTCTTACCATGACTTCTTCTTCCTCTCTTCTTCC
This sequence comes from Larix kaempferi, assembly GCA_027924585.1. Lineage (NCBI taxonomy): Eukaryota > Viridiplantae > Streptophyta > Pinopsida > Pinales > Pinaceae > Larix > Larix kaempferi. The sequence continues at coordinate 4,044,284 of BSBM01001041.1, read as the reverse complement.
TTTCTTTTTTATTTTTTTGCCTTCTCTTGTGTTATTTTATTTCCATTTTTCTCATTTGTTTTCTCTATTGTTTTGGTCATTTTCAGCGTCATTTTAGAGGTAGGAAAGGTCTGATTTTTGTGAATTTTAAGCCTCTTTTAGAGGTCTGATTTTTGCATTTTTTTGTCAATTTCCAGCCTTCTTTAAGGTCTGATCTTTGACTCTTTTCACCCTTTTTCCATCCCTCTTTTGACCTTTGATTCTTCTCTTTTTTGCTTTGTCTTCTTTGTTGACTTTTCTCACTCCTTTTGGGTCTTTTTCCTCCACTATCTTGATAGTCTTCTTCTACATTTCTAGTTTGCATTTAACTTCAATTTTATACTTAGATTAATTTGCTCACTTAGATTAACACTTGCATGTTAGTTTGGTGTGAAGCATTTAAAACTTGTAGTTGCATCTAATTCCATTTGCTTAGCTTGCATTTTAGTTTAAAGTTTAAAGTTTTCATTTAATTTGAGTTTTTAGTCATAGATCTTAGTTGCATTAGATTTTGACTAATCCCATAACTAGCCTTTGTCTTAAGCTCTTATGCATAGGTGAACAAGAAGATCAAAACAAGCAAAGAGCCCAAAGACTAATAGCAAGCAATAAGAAGCTCATTGAAAAGCACTTCCCCATTCTTCATTCCCCCATCCCATTGTGCTTTCAAGTGAAGAAGACAAAAAACCAAAAATATTGTAAACTTAATAAAAGAGCAAGTGGGATTACGGCTCCCACACCCCACTTCCCCCATTTGGGGGAAGCTTGTAGTGTTTCTTGTCTCTTTTTTGCATTAGCTTAGTTTCAATTATGTACTAGTTAATTTCAATCTTTTGCAAATAGCTTAGATTTCATTTCTAGATTAGTTTCCATTTGATAAACTGTTAGAAGTTCTTAGATTTTGTTTGTGCTTTCATTTTTTTATATAAAATTGTTAAATTAAAAAGAATCCAAAATCTCTTGAATCTCATCGAAAGGTGGATCAAGAGTGCTCTCTATCGGATAGTTTAATTGTTCTTTGCTTAAAGTTTTTACTAACCCCCTTGCTTTCTCGAGTATCCGTTCACTAGGTTAATAGTCGAATCCGACTCTCATATTGGATAATAAGTAAGAATAATATATTAAATGATAGGATAAAAGATGATATGTTACAATGATGTCCCTGCCTTAAATATGGCTCGGGCATTTGATGTTGAGGATACAACTCATTTCATAACCTAACTTTAGTTAACCTAAATATTAATTATTTAATTATTATCTTATTTTATGTTCGTAGCATTGCCACTCTCTTAGAAAGGCTTTGTCCTCAAAGCCTTATTATTTTGTCGCATTGTTCTTTGTGATGTCATGGCTGACGAAACATGTTGATACGAACTCCTAAGTGTAAAGCATAACTTCCGATATGTGGATGGGTCAATCCATCCCAAATTGATTTGTTGCTGACTGCTAAGATTCCCTACTGATCTATGGTCAGGAGCTTTGATCACATTAGTACCATTATTTTTCGACATTTCCCACTTTTCAAAATATCGGTTTTTATGGTTACGGTGTCGATAGGGAATTTTCACAATGTCACTTTCTCTTATGAATGTCATCTTTTGAGCATTGATATGAGTTGGAAGTTGTATTTTCTTCCCTTGATGTTTTAAGGTTTCATTCTGTATCTTTTCCAACTTGTTTTCTAACTGCATGTTATCACTTTGAAACTTCTTAATCACTTCTACTTGCGATTTTCTGTCATCTTCATACTTCTTAAGTTGTTCCTTAAGATCTTCATTATGACTTCTGATGCAGCTATTTACTTCCTGCTTCTCTAAAAGCCTCCCTTCAATGTCGTCCGTAGATTGTTCTATCTTCCGGCTATTTTTAAACTTCTTAATTTTTGTGACTAGTATATTGTTATGATTTCTTAGTCTGAAAATTTCTTCAGCATTGTTGGATAATGCTTTATTATTCTTTGCGATCTCTGATTTGTGTGTCTTTTTAGAATCGTCATTTTGTATTTGAAGAACTTTTATTTGCTCCCGATATTGGTCAATCACTGATTCTTTATTCTCTAATTTCTTTTGTATTTGCATTAGTTCTTCATCCTTGTCGCTAACGATTTTGTTCAAACGTATTATTTATGCTTCGTAATTATTTATTTCCTTCTTTATATCTTGATTTCCTAACCTCTGATTGAATTTATTTTCGGCTTTTAATTCATCAATTTGCGCATACAATTTTTCTATACGCCTTTCCTGGTCAGAGATTTTTATTTCATTGTACCTTTCTTGTAATTCAATTCTTATTTCTGAACTATTATTTATGTCACGCAATTCTTCATTGTCTTTTCAATAACGTTTTAACGTGGCTTCTAATTTTTCTCGTAAATCGGCTTCCATGGTTTCTGACTTCTTCGACGGTGGGATGATCTTCTTTGATTTCTTTGGTGATAACCGATCTTCAAATTTTATTTTATTTTTTTTAACAATAATTGCTTTGCCCTTATAATAATTATTATTATTTAAATGTAATAATAATATTATTTTGATATTATATATTTCTCAAACAATTGTAATATTTTACAATTATGGACTAATATTAATTAATCTCTACGTTGGTTAACCTTTTGCTTTAGATTAATTTCTTTGTGGATTGTGTGTAGATTAGGTGGCTGGGAAGAATGATTGTTACCTTCCCCACCCAAGTTCAAATCTCACTTTTGGTTTGTTCTTAGGGAATAAAACCAAACCCACTTCTCACAAAACCACGTGCACCTTAAAACCATGTGCGGTTTCACTTCTTACTTTTACTTTTTACTTCTACTCACTTCTAAACTTTACTTTTACTTTTTTTTTTCTTTTTTTCTTTTTACTTCTTCTCACTTCTTTTTTATTTATTTCTATATTCTATTTTCTCTTTTTTACTTGTCTTTCTGTTCTTCTTTTTATTTTCTTTTACTTTTTCCTTTTTCTTTCTTTCTCTTTTTTTCCTTTTTACTTATTTGGGCCATGGGCCTAGTTTTGGACAAGGTCCTAGATTGGTGGCTACAAGCCTGACTCTAATATCAAATGCAGTGAACGTATCCGTTCACTAAGTTAATAGTCGAATCCGACTCTCATGTTGAATGATAAATAGGAATAATATATTTGATGATATTGATAAATTACAATAAGATTGCCTTTTATAGGGCTTGAGGAAGCATAGTGAAGGGTTACGCCCTTTCACTTAGTAACCTAATAAACTATTAATTTATAATTAATAATATTAATTAAATATTCATAGCATTGCCTTCCTCTTAGGAAAGCTTTGTCCTCAAAGCTTGAGTATTTTCCTAATGTTGTTCATCATTCAGATTCAATGTCGGTATTAGAATCAGACGTGATTTCTTGTGTATAGACTTGCACTTCCTTTCCGTTAATGATTTTGCAATGTATTGTCTGATTGTTCCTACATTTATGGCCTGGGATCCAATCATCACCGCATCGACGACATATGTTTTTCTTTTTTTTTCTATTATCAGAGTAACTGTTAGATGACTTTGATCTATTTTCCATTTCATAGGCATATGATTGAGGTTTGTGGCATTGATGGCCGGGTGACCAAGTATCTGCACAGTACCTACATTGTGTCTCTTTTTTCTTGTCGATAATGGTTATCACCTCTTGTTTTTATTCCTTCCAATTTGCGTTCTGCGGCTTTTGCTTTATGTCTTGCTACCTCTACGTTAGGTATGTCATGTAACTTTAACTCTTTTTGGATGTACGGTTTTAGACCTCCTAAATAGGTTTCGAGTCTTTGTTTGTTGGACAACCCAAATACTCGTGTCGATAAGGATTCCCATTGATGTGTGAATTCCTCAACGCTTCCAATCTGTTGTAATCTGGTAAGTTTACTGAAAAATTCATCTTCTTTGATACCTTGAAACCTATTAAAAAAATCATTTTTGAACAAGTTCCAGGTGTAGGCAAAATTGTCTCTCTTCCACCATAAGTACCAATTATAGGCGTACCCTTCCATATGCATTGACGCATATTTCACCTTCTCCTCGTCAGATTGAATATTGTAAATGTCGAAGTATTCTTCTGCTTTGTTTAGCCAAGCAACGCATTGGTCTTCACTTCCATTGTATTTCGACAACTCTATTTTTGCCTTAAGTGGGTACACTATGTAAGGGTGATATTGATTCCCTTTTGCTTTACGGTTTGATGGTGGATTGGAACTACTGGATGACATAAGCGACATATTTGAACTGCTTCGTTGTTGGCGGTGATTTTTGTCTTTTTAATTCTCTACTATCTTACTGATAGCTTCTATTTGGCTGTTTAATCGTGCCTCCATATCTGGCAGTACTTTTGTTTCTATCTCTTGCTTAAGCGTCGCATTGTTAATCTTTATTTCTTTTTGCAATTCTTCTTGATTCTTGGCAAGTGCTTCCTGTGTGAAAATATGAAATGAGGCATCTAGCATGTCTGGACTACTGACTTGATCTGTCTTAGGCGTTAGTCTTTGTAACATCTCCATTAATATATTATGGTTCTGCGTCAAGGTGCTCAAGTTCTGGGTTATGGTGTTTATGTTTTGAGTCATAACACTCATTTTGTTATCCAAGTCTTTTTGTTTTTCGTTCAGAGTGTCAAAATTTTCACTCAACCTTCTTTCTAGTACCAGAACAACTTCATCTTTGATTTCTTTTTTAAGCATGGCATTGTTATTTTTCATCTCTTCCTTTAAATCTTCTTGAAACACTTTCTCAAGTTTGTCCATTCTGGAGTTTAGACCTTCGACGATTTTTAAATCTCTAATTTGGTCTTTTTCTAATTTTTCTAGTCGGTCTTGTAACTCGGCCATGGTTCTTGACCTGGTGTGGGGAGGTGAATATATGGAATCAATTTTGGTAGGACTAAATTAGTTAATAAGAGTTATTGTAAAGACAATAATTATTATATGGATAAAATAAATAAATATAATAATTATTATATTTAAATATTAAATATATATATATATAAATATATATATTTTTAATTTTGAAATCTAATTTTTAATAAAATTAAATATTAATATAATAATATTAATATAGTATTTAATTTTTATTAAAAATTAGGGTTACGAAATGGTGGAGCGAAGGAATGTTGTGGGAGAGTGGTGGGGACGGCGCCGGTGAAGTCGACGAAGGATGGGAGGCGCAGCTGGAGGGAGGGCATGCAGCCGGGTGGGAGGCCTACATGGGAGCTGGACAGGGGTGGTGGGAGGGTGCGCAGTCGGGAGGGAGGGCGTGTAGCCGGGAGGGAGGCCTGCGCGGAGAAGGGAATGGAGTTGGGCGATGTGTGCGTAAGGTTGGGGGAGAGTGTGGAGAGAGAGGAGGCGAATGGCGTGGGGGAGGACTACATGTGGGTGGTGCAGTGAGTAAGGTTGGACGATGGTAGAAACAAAGGCGTAGTGCTGTCGAGAGAGAAGCAGGTGTGTGGAGTGGAATGACGGTGTTGGGAGGAGGGATCGACGGGTATATGGAGTGAGGCTGGTCTGGGGAGGAATGCGCAGAGAGAGAGAGATCCGAATGGAGGAAGGAAGGAAGGGAGGTGGACGCGTGGAGGTGGAAGGGTGTGGCGCAGTGGTGGAAGAGAGGTAGCGTAGGGATGCAAGTGTGGAGAGCTAATGGTAAGTGATAAGTTGAATCCGAACTTAAGTAGGAATTAATGAGCCGAGTCCGAGCTCAGAGTGCAGGAGCTGAATCCGAGCTCAGGTCGAAGGAGCCGAATCCGAGCTCTGATACCAAATGCAGTGAACGTATCCTTTCACTAGGTTAATAGTCGAATCCGACTCTCATATTGGATAATAAGTAAGAATAATATATTAGATGATAGGATAAAAGATGATATGTTACAATGATGTCCCTGCCTTAAATATGGCTTGGGCATTTGATGTTGAGGAGACACCTCATTTCATAACCTAACTTTAGTTAACCTAATTATTAATTATTTAATTATTATCTTATTTTATGTTCGTAGCAGTTTCTTGTCTCTTTTTTGCATTAGCTTAGTTTCAATTATGTACTAGTTAATTTCAATCTTTTGCAAATAGCTTAGATTTCATTTCTAGATTAGTTTCCATTTGATAAACTGTTAGAAGTTCTTAGATTTTGTTTGTGCTTTCATTTTTTTATATAAAATTGTTAAATTAAAAAGAATCCAAAATCTCTTGAATCTCATCGAAAGGTGGATCAAGAGTGCTCTCTATCGGAGAATTTACTTGTTCTTTGCTTAAAGTTTTTACTAACCCCCTTGCTTTCTCGAGTACGGTCTCAGACCTGAAAGAGACTCTTGGGTAGATTAGATTTCATTTCCAGTATTTTTGCATCTCATAAATATTTTGAATCTCGCCATAAGGCAGATCAAGAGTGCTCTCTGACAAAGAGTTTCTACAATGGTTCTCCTTTCAAACACATAATAAAATTTGAATTTACCATTTGCTATACTACGTATGCTCTACCCATTCTTGGGATACTCAGAAATAGTATAGACTTCTTAATTTTTCACATTAAATCCAATTTCAACCATAATAAAACACTCTCCCGCAAAACCAACGAAAATCCGGCATTGATCATCAATACTCAAAGGTGGGCAAATTCTACCTGGGGACACTAGATCACTATAATTAGATCTTGGGGGCACCACTAGACTACATCCCTGGTTGGTGTAGTGTTGAGCACGCCCTTGAGACTTCGGCAGCCAACATGTCCTTGTACGGAGCCACTTAGAGTATTTTCTGGACACATTTCTAGTACTGAAAGGTATATCTTGGAGATATCCCTCACCCCTAATAATCAACTCATCCCCAAAATTTACAATAAAATATACAAAGAGCATTTGCAAAACATTCTCAAGCACACCAAGAACACTTGTATTCAACATCTCAAGCACTCAAAGAGATTGACTCCATAAGGCACTGGTCCTTCACATTCAATATTTATTTGCTTATTATCTATCTAGAGCACTTATCTTATCTACTTTAATTCATATTATGTTGCGGATGCCTTATTGTTAATTTATCATTATCAAGTGGTTGTGCATCTTATCATTTTGCAAGTATATCTTTGGAATTTATAAACTGTTATTGTAAATCTTGATTAAACTCCTAAACAGCGTCCATCCGCATCATACATTCCTGAAAAACATTTAAAACACAAGAGCCCTAGAAACTCTTTGTAGGGTCTACCCCCCTTGGCTTCATTAGGAGTTTGCCTAAGCGGAGGAGTCGGGATCAGGTGACAGTACCTGACTCTTTGCTTTCCCCCAAGACCACACCTTTCCCACTTGGGAAACAACTTTCGAAAGATTTATGCTGCTGGTGTGCACACACGGCGGGCAACAGGTCCAACAATCCAATCTGTCCAGAATGTACTATCGGCTAGCTTCATTTCAAATGGAAGACATGAGGCTTTCAACTTCCTAACAACTAGAACCAAGAGAACGAGAAACTAGATCTGAACATCCATGTATATCTCGTCAAAAAAATTATGATTGCACCTGAAACATTGCTTCAATAATTATTTGGCCTGCTGAATTTAAATCATTAAGTTTTCAGAAAAGTACTAAAAATAAATAGAGCAACTAGCTTTTCTAGAATCAGAAAGACAAACTGATCTTCATAAGTTAGTAAAATAAAATAGAGTTGGACCCTTCGATTAACTTTTGGAAGTATCTTTCTTGGCTTTTATTTTGATAAATAGGTCTTCTCTTAAAAATCAGGATGATTCCTACAATCAACCCAAAAAGGATGTTCATATACAAAGTCTCCGCTGGAAGAAGAAAGGATGATGAAAATTTAACTCATTGGCTTCTCAAATAGAGACCTTACCTAGGATCAGGTAAGGATAAGACCATTCAGTCAAAACCTACCTCCCTGAGGATATTTAAGGACCATGACCTTATGTGGCCTGTGCAGACCTACCAAGCAATGGTGAGAATAATTATTGAGTCACTTTAGTAAAGTCTGAGCAGTCTCAGACTCTCAATAGAGCTGGGACAGGGGCTTTGTCTTGTTTTTGGACAAAATCCAAGTAATTGGTAAGCTCTGGTTTAATATTGCAATATGAACCAGTGCCATAATTTATGACTCGAGTTTGGCATTGTCATTCAAATCTGCTTCAGGTGATACCAAAGCACTTCATCTTCATTCCATTATGGAAATATCCATGCCAGACTAATTGGTGGCTCCAACATATTTGACGATTATCAGGTTCATGTTATGCATCAAAACTTACTCTTTCCATTGAACTACTAGTGTCATTCGATCTTCAATAATGCCAATCTTGTCACCCTCCTAAACATCTAAATTATTATACTAACTTCTATAGAAAACACATTCATTGTATTCTTTGTCTTGGTAATCTGTCACGTCGTAACCATTTGATATAACTGCAGTTTTACCATATTATTCACTTAGAAATTGATGTCAACTGCTATTCTTTAAGCAATAAAGTGTATCTCATTGTAATTTGAATAATCATATAACTACTGTTGAATTTTTTTTCCTCGATCAACAAGATGTGCCTATAGATTTACTCAAAAACTTGGCATTCTAAGTCGACACTCCCACATTTCGAGTACATGTCCACAACTGCACTCACCACAAATACATCATACTCAAATCCACATTTAAATGTGTAACTGTGAATCTCCTTACCAAGCTGTGGATCAGCAAGTTCCGCACAAGAAGGAATAATTCACTAGCAATAGTAGTGGAGTTGGATTTCATACCTGGCAACTGTAATTGGGAAAAAAATCTGCAAGGCTTGATTAGCTGTCCCATTCTGGACGTGCCCACCTATCACACATTCTATGATACCAAATTTCTCCAAGACATTTTGTCAAACACTTGACATGCAGTCTCAGCATTCTGACATTTAGCATACATACCTACAAGTGAGCTCTCTCCACACACAAAGAAATCCAACTCAAACCCACTTTTGATTATGTTAGCACGAATATTTTTGTCCTGTTGAAGAACCCCTGTGCTATCACATGTCTTGAGAACCAAGGGAAAAGTGAAATTAAGAAACCGTATACCTGTGCTTTGCATTTCGTAATAAAGTATGAGTGCATCATCAAAATTCCTGTATGTGGCACAACCTCTTATCATATCATTCCATGCCCAATCATTTTGCTTCGACATTCTGTCAAAAACCAAGCACACATCTGCAAGATTCACACAGCCGGAATACATGATTACAAGTTTACCTCCCAAGAAAATGTTGGGTTTCATTCTGCTTTTGATCATGTGAGCGTGGAATTCCTTTCCCTCTGCTATGGCATTATTGTTGGTACAATCTGTCAAGGGAGAAGCGTAGGCAGTGGCGTGCATTTGGATACGAACATATATAGATATAAAATGAATATATATCTAACCAACACAACAACAATTTCCAAGTGAAAGCAATGTATCTTTGAACAAAAAACTTTGATTTTTCACTTATACTACGAAATGCACGAAGTCTCTTGAATATGAGAATCGAATGAAATACACAAAGTCTCACAAGTGGCCAGTGAAATTATTGAGCATCATTTTATCTTAGGATTTGTCATTAAATCCAATGGAAATGAATGTTGAGTGGAGAGTACTACGCAAAGTGTGGACATACGTTAGTTACACAAAATATGAGTCGATGGTAGAGAGTGTATCGTGAATGATATGCCTCCATTTGCAAGAAATGAGATGAAATACACCTCTGAAACATTTATTCAACTGTGACATAAGCCCATCACCCCATCCTGGGGCACAATCTCTTAGGCCAACATCATCAATCTATGGATGGATAGAATATCAAATAAATTGTAAATTAAAAAATATAAATTAATGTTTTATTTTTACTCTAAATTTAACCTTTGCAAACTGAAAAATTGACCTCATGTACTGGTAATTTAATACCACTGCATGATTCATATATGTCTTGCTACACAGGACATAATAATCACTGTGAGGATCAACTCTATATACCATCTTACCAAGTTGGTAAACTAGGTATACTTTTCTTCATTTAGTTAATTTTTTGGTATCAAAAGGAACAATCAATGTATTTGGTGGATTCATGTGTTCCTTAGTAAGGGGAGGAACCCATAAATGTCGGTAAGATCCCCTTATGTAACATTCAGTAATCAATGTTAGGTTTTGATGTTTTTTGCATTGATGTAACTTCTCGTATCGAGAGAAGTGTTATTATATTATATAATCTAGTTAAATGAGATGTGTAACATATGCTACATGAACAATTCAAATGTTAAAAATGAAACAAAAAAGAAATACATTAAATAAATAGACTAACATAGTTTGATTTTAACCAGAGATGTAGGTTACATGTTATATAAGTTCATCTGTTATATAATAGTTGATTTTAACCAGATATGTATGTTACGATAAATATAATGATCATGATGATGACAATGATGGCATTTTAATAATCATCATAGTCATCATTGTTGTCGTCATCATAATTTTCATTATAATCATAATCATCATTCATGTCATCAACGTTGTCATTGTCATCATCATGATTATCGGCATTGTCATTATTGACATCGTCATCATCATCATGGATTAGGGCATGAGAACCAACCTTAGTGTGAAAAACCTCTAAATGGATGCCACAACTTTGTAACATGCCAAAGGTTCTCTACATAGGCCATGTTTGGTAGCCTCAGGACACAAAAACAGTCTATGAACCCCATAAGTAGATAACATGGCCTAAGACATTGTATTTCCCCCCCACAACATGTCCTCATTGTTAATGTCATCATCATTGTCATCGCCATCATCATTTACACTATCATTGTCATCGTCATTGTCATCATCATCATAATCATCATCATCATCGTCATTATCATATAATCACATCAACATCATCATCTTTGGCGTCATTGTCATCGTCATCATCATCGTCGTCGTTGTCGTTGTCGTCATCGTCATCGTCATCATCATCATTTTCATCAACATCATCATCATCATCATCATCATCATCATCATCACCATCATCATCATCATTGTCATCTTCATTGTTATCATCATCAACAACAACATCACCATTAATGTCATTGTCATTGTCATCGTCACTATCATCATTGTTATCATCATCAACATCATCATCCTCATTTTCATCATCATTATCATCACCATAACTATATAACCACATCATCACCATTCCCTGCATCTTCATCGACGTCTTCATCACCATTGACATCGTCATCATCATCATTGTCAACGTCGATGTCGCTATCATCATCATCGTCATCATCATTTCCATTGTCATTGTCACTTTCATCATCATTGTCATATTCATCATCGTCCTCATCATTTTCATCATCATCTCCATTTAATCACATCATCATCGTCATCATCATCATCATCATTGTCGTCATTGTCATTGTCATCATCATCATCATCATCATCATCATCATCCTCATCCTCATCCATGCCATTGTAATTGTCATAATCATCAATGATGATGACGATGATGATCAACATCATCAATGTCATGATGATGATGAATGTCATGATGATGATGATCATCATCAAAAACAACAACAACAACACAATGATCATTTTCATCATCATTTACATCATTACCGCATCATCAGAATAGTCATTGTTGTCATCATCATTGTCATTGTCATCGTCATCAACATGGACATCATAAGCATCATCATTAATGGCATCGTCATCATTGTCATCATCATCCATGTCACTATTGATGATGAAGACCTAGATGACGATGATAATGACCTAGATGAAAATGGCAAAGATAATGATGATGATGATGAAAATGATGGAATTTTAAGAATTGGGAAGATTCGCCAAGGTCATGGGAATCATGATCATCATAAATATCGCCATCATCGTTGTCATCATCATTGCCAATGTCATTATAGCCATCATCATTGTCATTATCATCATAATCAACATTCATGTCATCGTTGTCGTCATCATCAAGATTATTGATGTTGTCATCAATTGTTCATAATTACCTTTGGCATAAGAAATATCATCAACCCAAAAGATGTGATAAGTGGAAAAAGGTCATGGAGGACACATATGATCTATGCATGAGAAATAACAACTCTATTTTTGAAGATGATCATCATCATCATCCTCATTTTCAACATCATCATCCTCATTGTCATCATCATCATTGTCATTGTCATTATTACCATCATCATCATTCATTTTGTTGCCATCATCATCACCATCAATGTCGTCATTGTCAATATGATGATGATGATGATGATGATGATGATGATGATCATCATCATTGTCACTGTAATCATCATCATTGTCATCATAATCATCATCATTATTGTCATAATTATAGTCATTGTGAATATCATCATCATTATGAATATCATCATCATCAACATGATTGTCATCACCATAGCCATTGTGAATACCATGATGAACATTGTCATTGTCATCATCATTTTCATCATGGCCTGTGTAATAGTATCGAACCTTGGGCATGACCATGTGTCCTCAAAGCAATTGTTAAGGATTGCAGCCTTGTCATTCTCAACATCATCATCATTATCACTACCATTGTCATATAATTATCATTATTGTTGTCATATAATCACATTGTCATCATCATCAACATCATTCTCATCGTCATCGTCAACATTATCATTTTCATTGTCACCAATGACATCTTCATCACCATTTTCATCAGCACATAATCATATCATCATCATTACCATCACCACCGTCGCCACCACCACCATCGTTTTCATTATAATTTTCATTGTTTTCATCATCATCATTGAAATCGTCATCACCTTCATTGCCATCATCATCATCAATGTCATCATCGTCGTCGTCGTCATTTCCATTATCATTGTCATTGTCAAAATCACCGTCATCTTCATCATCATCCCCATCACCATTGTCATCATCGTATTCATTTAATCATATCATCCCCATCCTCGTTGAGTTTGTCATAATCATCATCCTCAGCATCATCATCATCCTTACCCATGCATCCATTGTCATTGTCATAATCATCAATGATGATGATGATGACAATGGCTAATGATGACGAAGACGATGATAATGATCAACAAAGTTAAGGTCATGATGATGATGATGATGATGATCATTATCATCATCATAATCGTCATCATCATCATCATCATCAAACTAGTCATTGCTATCATCATGTTCATAGAATCACATCATTGCCATCATCATCATCATAATCATCATAATCACCATATCATCATCACCATCATTTTCATAATCATTGTCATCGTCATCATCATGGACATCATCATCATCATTAACGGCATTCTCATTGTCATGTCCCAAATTTGGAATTGGGTCACAATGGCCTAATCACATTGGCCATATTCATTAGAGTTTGTAAAATTGATGTTAAAGGTCAAATAATTGCCAAGGAGGAAAATTACTAGTTTCCTAGGTTTGGGGTGGAAGCTTTGGGATTTGGAATAATGGGGATAATAAATGATGTTTGAACATTAGAGTGGCATAAATATTTAATAAAGGAGCTAAATAAATATATACAAGTGAAAATCAAAGTGGCATTTGATCATGAAGACACATGGAGGACGTGGGACCCACATATGGCTAGATTTCCCCACTACACTTGGCATCATTCTCTCACCAATTCGAATTCAAGGTGAATGGTAACATACTTGGGTGAGTCCAAAAGTTATTATTCATGGCATGACTCATCCAAGGTCGAAATATAGAGGAAGAGTAACTCCCATGGAAGAGGAAGAGGCAATTTGGAGCTAGTGAGACACTTGGGCTAGATTCCCTAGCTCTATGACAACAATGATGAAGATGATATGACACCTATGACACAAATCAGACCTGAAGGCTGACATATGACATATATGACATGTCAAGGCTAAAAATAGACTCCAAGAGGGCGCTCAAGGGTTTTAGGGCAGCTAAGATGCTTCCACATGTGATTTGGTGGAAGTGGGAGACTAGGAATTGTTGTACAAGTGGCGTTCTTTGGAATCTCTTCCCAACTTGAGTTGGCATGAGTCTCTTGGAATGAATTTGACCCATGGAGGAAATTATACCTTTATAAATGTCAATAAAAAATAATGAAACCAGCTTTTGATCATTTGTAGAATTTGCAATTGCATTTGTGAAGAGGGAGAGCTAGTGGATGACCAGTTGCTTGCCTTAGCCAATTTCGAGGGTGAAAGATTCCCATCCAAGTTGGCAATTGGAAAGGCCATTCAGACCTTTCATTTGGAGATTTAATGGAGTCTTTATTTGCAGGTGTAAGCTACAGGGAAGCTCATGGTTTCTTCTATTGCAGCTCACTCCTTCAACCATTTCCAGTTTTGATGGCATATTCTTGATCCTTGAGGGAGGGCGTTTTTGGTGAGCTATTGTACTCTTTGGGGGAGCTTCTAATGTCCCATTTATTTTTTAATATGAATTAAATACTCTGTTCTTCATCTCCAGAAAGTTTCAGGTCGAAATTCCAAGTAGAAATGTATAAATCTTAATTTTAATGAAAGAAAAGTGCCATTTCCCCACTACCTTGTTGTGAATCAATGTAATGCTGATGATTTCGAATGAATGGATGATTATCTAATGAATTTGTGATTAATGGAATTCCATGGATTTATTTTACAAGTTTCATGTACTGTACTTGAGCATTTGAAGTATTTTTACTCAGTTTAATTGCATTGGGAGAAGAAATAGTGCCATTTCCCCAAGGGTCGAATTGGTGATTTTTGCAGTTGAATGGGAGAGGGTTGGAACAGATGTAATAATCAATTAATGGTGCACATGAGACCTTAATAACATCCTTAATACATTCCCTACCTATTTTCAGAAATTTGAGTGGGTTTGGAGGCAATTGGGAAGCCATTTTCAGTACTTACCCCAGGGGGATTTGAAGCCCAAATTACTAGTAAAATTGCATACTTGGTCCAGAATCTTAAGAGAGTTTGAAGAGGTCTTTTGGTGGCCATATGTCATCCCTGAACATCATATTCAAGTCTTAATATTATTCATACACCTTCCTTGAATATTTGAAGGCATTTGGAGTCAATTTGAGACCTAGAGACCAATACTAGTCATAGGGAAATCACTAGTAAAGTTACCTACATTGACCAGAATTGAAAGAGTATTTGCAGAAGTATTTTAAAGGTCCAAAGGCATCCCTAAAACACATATTTATGTTCTAATATCATTCATATACCTTCTCAGAAGATTTGGGATCATTTGGGGCAAATTTGGGACCTAGAGATCAAAACTAGTCAAAGGTTGAACTAGGGAAAAAGAGTGGAAAATTGGCATTTTAATAAAATTCCTAACAAGGGACATTACGGTCATCATCGCTATCATCATTCATGTCATTATTGATGATGATGACCTAGATGATGACGATGACGACGGTGACTATGACCTAGATGACAATGACAATGATAATGATTATGATGATGACAATGACAATGATTATGATTATGACAATGATGGAATTTTAAGAATTGTAAACATTAGCCAAGGGAATTGGAATCGTCATCATCATATTCATCATCACCATCATCATTTCCATTGTCATCATAACCATCATGATTGTCATCATCATCATTGTCATTATCATCATAATCATCATTCATGTCATTATCGCCATCGTCGTCATCATCAAGATTATCGACATTGGCATTAGTTGTTCATAATTACCTTTGGCATAAGAAATATCATCAACCCAAAAGATGTGATTAGTGGAAAAGAGTCATGGAGGACACATACAGTCTATGCATGAGAAATAACAACTTTCTTTTGGAAGACGATCATCATTTTCATTGTCATCATCATCATCCTCATTGTCATTGCCTTCATCACTATATTCATTATTCATTTCATTGTCATAATTGTCATCATCGGCGTCACCATTATCGTTGTCAATATCATCACCACCACCATCATCATTGTTGTTGTTGTCAACGTCACCATTGCCATCATTGTCATCATCAGTAGCAGCATTATCATCTTCATCATAGTCATTGTGAATATCATCATCATTATCCTCATTGTCACATTAAGCATTTGAGCGCAAAGCTAGACACAAAATTGGACAAATTGTATGGAAAAGTGGATGAAAACCTGGACACAAAAGAGGATGCAATCGTGGATGCAAAAGTGGAAGCATAAGTGGATGTAGAATGGGGCGCAACAAAAGTGGACGAAAAAGAGGATGCAACAATGGATGAAAAAAGGAAGCAACTGTGGATGCAAAATCAGATGCAAAAAGGGACGCAAAGGTGGATGCAACCATGAGTGAAAAAGTGGACACAAAATTGGATGTGAAAGTGGACGCAACAGAAGTAGATGCAATACTAGACAAAAACTAGATGCAAGACCTGGCACACAACCCAGTGAAAAATTGGATGCAAAAATGGATTCACAAAGGGATGCAATAGTCGATGCAAACTTGGACGTCAAAAAGGATGCAGACGTCCATGCAAAAGTGGAAGCAAAAGAGGGTGCAAAAGTAGGTGCAAAATTGGGTGCAAATTAGGGTGCAACAAAAGTGGATGCCACAGTAGATGCACAAAAGGATGCAAACATGGGTGCAAAAGTGGACATAATAGTAGACGTAAAATTGGATGCAAAATTTAATGCAACAAAAGTAGATGCAAAACTAGACATAAAATGGCATGTAAACCCCGATGCAAAACCTGATGCAACAGGGGATGCAAAAAGGGATGCAAAAAAAAAGCATAAGTAGATGCAAAAAAGGGTGTAAAAAAGGATGCAAAAGTTGACACAAACATGTGCGCCAAAGTGGAGGAAAGCATGGATGAAAAAAGGTGTGCAACAAGAGTAGATGAAAAAACCAGGCGCAAAATCAGGTGCAAATCTTGGTGCTAAATCCAACACCAATTTCAGTGCTAATGCCGACACTAAATCCGACGCAAATTGCGCCAGATTTAGTAAAAAGGCACAAAAAACACCTAGAATAACGCCTAACTGAGAAATTGTGCCTACTTGGCCAAGGAAATGAAGAAAAACACATTAAAAAGGGGTGTAGATGCAAAAAGGGAAGCAAAAAGGGATGCTAATCATAGGGTTTTGTTGTGGTGCATCTCTTCTTGGTTTAGACAATCGAAAGGTTGAAAAGTTGGCATAGGAACCTTCATTTTCCTAGATCAACAGGTGGTTGGTTGTCATTGGGAGGAGGAGCGAGTGGTCAGTCGAATCAGTGAGGACGAGAGGGTGGTTGATTAGGAGGAGATGGTTGGTGGTTAGGTTGATGAGGATAGGTTGGTTGGTTAGCATGTGGAGGAGAGGGGGCTCAATCAACTATATGAGGAGGAGAGGGTGGTTTATTGACCTATGGAGGAGAGGGTGCTTAGTCATCCTTTGGATTTCAGTCGACATGTGGAGGAGAGAGTGGTTGTTTGGCTTGTGGAGGAGGAGGAGAAGGTGGAGGTGGAGGAAAACCATCCAAATTAGATTGAATATGAAGAAGATTGATGATGATGGTGATCCCTCCTTCTCTCGAGTAGGCTAACCACATCGCCAACCTGACACATTAATAAAATCATATCACATGGAAGGATCATCCATATAGCTATGAGCTTTGGGTCTTGTGTTGTGCCATCAGTCCACATAATTGATCCACCACATCTTGACGAAAGCTATGATCTATCCTATGTCTCAAGTCTGGTCTCTATAACTAAGGTGGCTTGTCAACCTCAACCATCTCCTCATGAAGTTTGGGAGGTTTCTCCCCATCATATGTGACAATATCAACAAAATAGTAGACAACTATAATTATAAAATTTAATTAAAATGTTACAATAAATCACATGTGCATTAAATAAGCTAATAAAATTCAACTAGATTTATCAAAACATAATGTTAATATTACCTATGGATTCTAGTGTCTTGTCTTGGGTAAATAGGATGTTTAGAAATCCTCACCAATCTAGCTCTGCATATAGGAAATGTGCAAGATCCATAGTATAATCATCCTAACTAAACAACATCTCCAGTACCTTTGGAGTGATCCTACATGGGAACTTCAACTAGCCCCTCTTGGGAAACATCTTCCCCCATATGCGCATATGCATATCGGTCCTCAACATAAGAGGGAGGTGCTTGAATGAGGACCTAGTGGCAAGAAACCTCTCAAAAAATAAGCAAAACAACTTTGAATCAAATGGGAAGACTATGCTCCGATCAAACATACCATGGAAATGATCTAAAGCAAAAAATAACTGTCACAAAAATGGTAGACCATCTAATAGATCTAGGTATTTGCACTAAATAATCTACATAATACAAAAGGGGACAACTAAAACGTTTTCCATCAAATATGTGGTGGGCCAATGTCATGACCATAAGTGAGAGGCACTTAAACTCTACCCCACTAAACATGTGTAAAGCCAATTGGACACCAGCAAGTTGGAAGGTAGAATGGGTAGTGATGTCTTCATTGACATATCTATGAACATATGTGAGTTAACTCTCTCTCCATCAACACTAGGTGAGATATTGGGGAACTAGGGAACATCCTCCCCTTTCTTGGACAATCCATAATGAAATAAATGTCCTCCTCTATGGGCTAGAACCACATCTCACGATTGACTCTAAATGCCTACCTGCATGATCCTAGTGATATATAAACTGTCACGGTAATGTTGTGTTCCCCCAAGGGATGTCACCTCCTCATAAAACTTAAAGAGGCTAACTACCATTAAGAGATGACAAGTCGGGGATATAATATGGATAGGGTACAAATCTCTCTTCCTCTCTATAGCCTCCCAAACCTATGCAACATTGTATTGGTTTTCCCACCCATGTTGTTGTTGCTTCTTTCTCTGATTAACATAAAACATTTATTAGGAACTTACAGATGCGCGCGCGCGCACACACACACATGTCTAGTGTGTGTGTGTTGACTCAAACCTAGTCGACAGGGGTTCCACTCACTGTCGACACCCAAACCACCGCAATCTCCCTGACCACCATCCCAGATAGGTTTTACCCCATCCAGCAACACCTGCGGAGCAAATGAGGTCTCACCCGAGATGTTCAAGGGAGAGTTGACGGAACCATGTTTCCACCGAATGAAGGAGGATGTTTGCGGCTCAATTACTTAACTTATTGCGACATTCCAAAAATAGATTTATGCAGTTAACTCATACATCATTTATATTCATAGCATCATTCAACATTTATCATCGCAACAAATATAACAGTAAAGCATTAATTGCCGCAAGAAAACATAGCATCATTCATAACATGCATTACCACAGGTGAACAGAAGAGACATAGGGATTCCGCAAAACAACTCTGTCATATCATATTAACTCCGCAAAAACCCAGATACAACATCTCCGAAAATACATATCTCATAGATATCTCTTGATCTCAGATACACAATCAAAGACGCATCGTCCAAGATTATTTTACACATACAAATCTATGTCTATATATAGGCTTCCGCCTTTACATTGCTTGTCCACTTACTAACAACTTTCTAATCGACACTTCGAGCAAATGACCCAAAATCTAATTATCATGGTCCAAATGACCCAAAAACCCGGATACTGCGGTACAATTGACCCAAAAATACAAAAAATAACATCATTTGTGCTCCATCTTCCGCCTTTCGCGGTATCGCAGCACTCACGGTGTTGCGATAATGACCCATCTAACCGCCTTCCAACAGTGTGTGTGTGTGTGTGTGTGTGTGTGTGTGTCACAACAAAATGTATTAAATTACCATTTTTATTTATTTAAATATGAATTTATTTATTTTTGCAAAAAAATGTAAAAAATATTATTGGTGCACCTTAAAAATAGTAACGCAGGTCATTGACGGTGTGTAAAAACACAAAACACACCGCAAATGGTGTGTAAAAATATGTATTGCACCAAATCTAGTGTGCCATATTACTCCACTGCACTGCATTTGTGGTGGGTTTTTGTAACTAACATCGGCATGTGTTTATCAAAATGTATTGACAATAACGATGCACTTATAATACATACACGCATCGTAACTGTTGGGTCCACATTGGTCCAGTCTATTTGGAGTTTTTGTTTTTTCAAAAATCCTGATGTGCCTATAAAACACTAACAAATCATTAATGATACATAAAATCCTAGTGCATTTTTAAAACATATTCACGCCATTACAATGTGTAGAGTACAATAACACACTATCAACTGTAAGAAATATACAAAATATTGCACTGCCAATATTTGAAAATTTTAAAATATATATTTGGTGCATCATTATTATAGCTCACCATCTAACAATGCACTTGTAATAAACATATGCACCACTCTCGGTGCATATGAATTTTAAAGATTGATGGAGACCATGTGTTCAGATTTCAAATCTCGATGTTTTGAGTTGAATAGTGCAACACATGTTCAGGATGAGATATCAAAGAATCCTACATGCTCACTGACCAAGAA
The DNA here is from genome assembly GCA_027924585.1 of Larix kaempferi. NCBI lineage: Eukaryota > Viridiplantae > Streptophyta > Pinopsida > Pinales > Pinaceae > Larix > Larix kaempferi. The sequence continues at coordinate 4,023,812 of BSBM01001041.1, read as the reverse complement.
TTGTTCACTTAATATTATTTCATTTGTTATTTAATTCTTAATGTTAACTAAGACAACTAAATGTCTTCTAGCTAATAGATATTTTGGATTACATGAATAGCCAGTCAGATGACATATAGTTTACACTGTAAGTAGAAGAAAATAGAAAACTTCCTTTTTTGGATATCCTTCATACCAAGAATACGGACGGACCATTATCACATCAAGTATATCAAAATAGGACACACACATATAAGTTCATTCAAGCATACTCTCATCATCACCTAATTCAAAAGATAGGTGTTATTAACACATTGGCGAAAAGGGCTAACGAATCTCAGATGAAGCACATTTAGATCAAGAACTCGAACATTTGATAGATGTTTTTTAGAGAAATGACTACAATGGCAAACATATCCGAAAGACCATTAAAAAAGCTTAGGAAGAAAGATAGATTAAAGAGAAAATTAATAACAACATTCACAAAACAATTATTTTATCCTATATCCAAGGAACCATAGACATTAAGGTTTCTTTCTCTCTAGCAAACGCTTTAAGAAGATTGTTGGACCACGCAAAAGGCCAAATGGGTCCGAGAAACAATAAAGGGGTTTATTCAATCCCTTGTGATTGTGGTAAAGTATACATTGGAGAGATGGGTCACTCAGTCCACACAAGAATAAAAGAATACAATGCAACCATCATGCATGGCAGAACAAAGAAGATAGCACTAGCAAAACACTACATGGATACCACAACAAAACCCAAGCTTGTATAAAGAAAGCAGAGGTTATTGCTTGCATGGATCACTACATGAAGAGATGAGTCCATAAAGCTATCAAGATAAAGAAACACCCAAATAATCTAAATCGTGATGATAGTTGAAACTTAAGCAAGTAACAGGCTCCAATTATCAACCATATTAAGAAGGATTAATATTATTGAGATATTAATGAAAACAATAAAATTAATATTTAAAAGTAATTAATTATCCATTAATAATTTAGGTAAATTAGAATAAATTAATTCCCTATTACATTTATTAAATTCTTTAATATTCATAATAAATCAAAAGTTAAAAAATATTCTCCAAATAACTCAAAGTTATAAAAAAAAACTTAAAAAGTTTTCACGTTAATATATCACATTAATTTTTACGATTAATTATCCCTTCATTAATGTTCTAGTCTTTGAAAAATAATTTTCACATTAATTATTAAAGTTATTTCATTAATAATTTAATTAATGTTTAATTCTCATTAACCATTCAAATACATATATCACGTTAATATTGAAGATCAATATATCACATTAATTCTTAAAATCATATATCACGTATTAATTCTTAAGATTAATATATCACATTAGTATTTAAGTTTAGGTCCTTAATATATCACATTAATATTTAAGATTAATTATTAATGTTGTAGACTTTGAAATTTAAATTTCACATTATTAAAATTATTTCATTAATATTTTAATTATTTTTTTCTTTATGAATTAAAATAAATTAATTTTCTCTCACCTTATTAATCATCTCCTATCATATTTACTAAGCTCATTAATAATCATAAGATTTTCTAATAATTCTATGATGTTTGAAAGCTTAAAAAATAATCAAAGCTTAGAAATTTGAATTCATTAAGAAAGGTTAAAATCTCTTTTAGTTAGTTGATATTTAGTTATCGTAGTTAATATTAAGAATTAAATAATAAATGAAATAATATTAATTGAGCAATTCTTAAACGGTGAGTATGCGGATTGTTCCTTATCTCCTCATGAAGATGCGCTATGCTATTCAGCTCGAAACATCGAGATTTGAAATTTGAACATGGGGTCTCCATCAATCTTTAAAATGTCTACCTGTGAAAACACCAATGAAGGCATATGAATTTTACAACACACTGTGTAAACATGGGTGTGTGTTCTAATATTAATGCATTGTTCATGGTGCAATTTAAATCTAACTATTAAGCACCGAGTTCAGTGCACATTATGTATTTACAAGGCGAGTTGAAAAAATCGACTACACCGTGCAATTTTTTAAATGATAAAAATGAGAATTAAAGGTGAATTTTACATTTTTATCCAATAGAAATGTAAATGAGGAGGTAATAAAGAGTTTACATGGTCTCTTCAATGCTGAGGAGGCATGGTTGCATGTACTCAACAAATGAATTTTTTGGATCAATTTCCAAATTCTGAATTGCATAGTTGTATCAAACCACGAGAAGAATCTAATAAGTAAACAACACTGATGACAACTTGGTAAATCTAAGAGGTTGCATGACAGTGCTTAGGCAGTATGTAGCACTATACACATTGTAAAAATAAAATTTCATTCGATAATTTTTTTATATTTTACTCTACCTTGGTGCACTTTATAGATGTGTGCACCGATGTGTATTTGTTGTTTAGGTGCACCAAGAAAGGGGTAAAAGAGGGACAACCAATTTGCATATCCGGTGCTCTATTTACCTTAGTACACACTCAGTTTGTTTGTACATACAAATGCATTGCAACCTATTTTATTTATTTTTAAATAAAAACATGCTTTTTACCATTAAAACCTATACGCAATGAGGTGTTTTGTAAATTAAAATGCACCAGATCATCTCTCTTTTTTCAAAGTTTATTTTTAATTATTTAATATTTTATCATAAGTCGGTGCTTTATGTATATCATGCACCCTAGTGCACTTTTTATATTTGGGTGCATTGAAAAACAATTAAAAACATAATAAATAACTAAAAATTATCCGGTGGTCCATATAACTATACTCCTCAGGGCATTTTGGAAACAAAAACACACCGAAGTCTTTTTAATTTTTTTTAAATGAAAATTGATGTTTTATAAATAAAAATTTATCATGAGTTAGTGCTTTATGTATGTGGACACACCAAGGCTCTACTATAATAATAACACATTGAGGCATTTGTATGCTTGTGGAACACAAGCTAGTTTTTTGGCAAAATTAAAATCTACATATTTTTTCAACAAGAAAATGGGGTATTTTGATGTTGGTGCATTATGTTATTTAGAAACCCAGTGCGTATGGTTGTGTATCCCACCAGTGCGGTCTAAAAATTTAAGGGAACTAAGAAAAAATATCCAATAAAACCTTTGAGTACCCACATCCACTAGCAACCTCCACTATAAATGGAAAAAAGAGGCATTTTTTGGAGAAGTTCCACAAAATCCTTCACTAAGAGGTGTGTTCTTGGTAGTTTGGTTCTTGGAAAACCACCAACAAAATCCATGGAGATGGCCTCCCACAGGTTAGTAGCTACCTGTAAGGGATGGTATAAACCTTTTTTCCTATGACTAGGCTTGTTGGTATAACAACGTACACATATTCTAATAAACTAGGCTACATCTTCTTACATTCCAGGCCAATACACATACCTATGTATGTTGGAAATTTTCTCCCCAACACAAAATTCCTTGTAATTTTAGAGGTGTCGACCTCTCCCATAACATGCAATCTCTCACCTTTAAGAACACATATCTTATCCATAATAAATCAACCCATCCCAGGGATGATAGTCAGCTTTATTGTCACCTTCTTCTACATGAGCTTGGCCTTATAGTTGTTGAAACACCTCCTCAAAGTATTTATAGTTTTGTGTATTCCTCTTTGTATACATCATGAATGAAAGGCTTCATATGCATAAGAGTACCCAAAAATGTGATAATGGATGTGAGTTTCTTTGAAAGCATGTCTGCTGACTTATTAGTGTTACCCTTCTCATATTCGATGATAAGATATTTTTTTGTAAAAATTTCATCCACTTGTATTGTTTGGATTTTTGTAGCTTAATGTGGGCCTACAAATACCACATTGTCTAGCAATTGATGTGGATGGTGGTCTCCTCACCATCAAATAGTGCTTCCATTTTCTAACAACTTGTACTAAAGTATATGGTTCCTTTTCATATGGAGGGTAGTTCAAGACCCTGTTATGGGACATTTTAGAATGGTGGCATATCAGCTTACATCCCTACATCCCATTAAATATCAATTTGCATATGTTTCCAATTTGAAGGGATTACACAAATGGGCAATGTGAGAACTAGTGCTTTATTATGTATCATGTTATCTCATCAAAATCCTTTTGTCGATTCTTTTCCCACTAGAAACTCATGCTACTAGTTATTACAATATATTGGAGTGGTGCAACCATAGTTGAAATGGATTCTATAAAATTTTCAATGTGATATCCTATGCCCACAAAGCTCCTAATTTTAATGATCCTATTAGGAGTTTCCCACTGGATGATGGCTTCCATCTTCGCAATATCAATCTTAAGTTCCCATCCACCAATCACAAATCCCAAATACACCAAGCACTATTGGGAAAATTCATGTTTCTTAAGGTTTTCCAACAATTGATGTGTTTCCAATGTCTCTAACACCTGCTTGTTAAAGTTACAGCATCATGAATCATTCTCCAAGTCAATCTTGTGTGTCAAGATTGAGCCTCGTGTGTTGAGGTAGTTCCTTATGGGAGCCTGGGTTGGACTCAAGAAACTTGGAGAAGAATATTGAGTTGGACTTAAGAATGAATCAACCTCATGTGTTGAGGCAAGTGCTTTGTATGTCAAAGTGATGGTGTTGTACAGTATTGCTTGTCAAGACTAAGGTCTTGTGTGTCAAGACGGATCCTCATGTGTCGAGGTGGTGCCTCATATGTTGAGGTAATGCTTTGCATGTTGAAGCATGAATGGTGTGTGATGTGCTACTAACCATGGTTGAGCTATTAAGTCTCCTCTAGAGACTTTCCACCTCTAGAGTGAATTACTTTAGCATATGACCACTTGGAACAATAGTAGAACAAGATGATCACACCATTGGAAAAATATCCTTAGTATATTTGATATGATAGATAAATTAAAGTTGGCACATGTGAACCGTGTAGATAAGACAAGAGATAAAGATAAGATGTGATAAGATAAGAGAGAACTTGATTTGCTCACTTCAGTAATGGTAAAGGCTTCAGTTAAATAATAGAGAACTCAAATTGTTAAAATTCAGTGATGTTAACAAGAAAGACTTCAGTTAATTAAAGGAGAAATCAAATTGTTCACTTCAGTGATGTTATTAAGAAGGACTTCAATTAAATGAGTTAACTAAGTGATTATAAAGAAGATCTAGTTAACTAAAGTATTTTGCATGGCAACACTTAAGTTGAACTAAAAGACATCACTTAAGTTGCGACACTTGAGTTGCGACACTTAAGTTTCAACACTTGCATGATGACACTTGAGTTAGCCACCTAAATAAGTGATCTAGCATCCAGATGAAGGGTGAGTTCATCCTAAAGTTAGAAGATAAAAATAGAATCCAAAGCATGAGAAGTTTGGTATATGTGTTTTATGCAGGATTGATGAATTCAATGTGAGAGTGAATTCTCTTCTCTCTTGAAGGCAATTCGCATTCATCGTGCATGTGACCAAAATCAGTGAATTGCTTTTTTGTAGGATATTATTCTAAGTTCTATTCTTCCATGTTATCTCTTGCTTTGTGATTGCACCAGGGGTGCTTGTTATTTCTCTTTGATAATGCACCAGGGGTGCTTGATGTAATTTGCTCATTATAAAGACATTATCTGCTATCTATCAATATTCTAATGAAGATTTTGCTGGGGTTTTCTCCCTCAAGTACTAAAGAGTTTCCCCGGGGTAAATACTGTGTCTCATGTGAATGTTTATGCTTTTGATTATTCATTGATTTCAAGTTCTACTATAATTTTTCATTTAAGAACAAAAATTAAAACTGCATGAGGTGTGAGATTTCCCCTTCGTAGGTAGAGATAAAAACCAATGTATCATATAAGTACACTATTACAAATGAACCTGGAAAGGGACACAATACATCATTCATTAAACACATAAATGTAGCAGGTGCATGACATAAATAAAAAAAGTATTACCTAGCACTCATATAGACATTGCCTTGTCTTGAAGGTGTTATTCTAAGTGTCTTCTTATGCTACCAGCACCTGGATGTATCTTGATTTCAAATCCAACATGGTGAAGTACTTAGCATGCTATAGTTGATCCAGTAAGGCATCGATCTTGGACAAATGACATCGATTCCTAAAGATAATATTATTTATATATTTGTAGGTGCTTTGTATTTGATACACATTCTCCAAGTCACATCTTTCTTGGGTGCATTTTTATTATCCCTAGAATTTTAAAAGAAGCTATACTAAATTCATCTCTTGGTATGGTCATTGATTGCATAATGAAGTGGAGCTAATAAGCAAAATATGACATCCAAATCTTGTATCTTTGCTTGGGTTTTGTGATCATGAAAATAATGGTTCTTATTATATGAGCTAATGCAGAATGGCTCTATGGAAGACCAATTATGTAGTAGGTTTCTCCAACCATTGGGAAAGTTCAATATTGTCTAGTATTTCTTATCTTTGTAGGGCATGGAAGATCTTGCACTAGCAAGGTAGTATATCAACTTATCTAATCCAACTATAGAGAAATTAGATAGCATTGGTGGACTATCATCCCAAAGAGAACTTTGAGTTGGGAAGGTCCTTTTCATTATTAAATGATCCATATAGATACTAGTGGCCATTCACCTCTTTCATTGACTCATAATAGTTCCACATCTTGGTATTTATGCTATGTTTTTTGAGTTTCAAAATTTCGGTGCATTTTCCAATCATTTCCCTTATATGGCATACCAAATACATAGAGCATGGATTAATCTTTGTAAAGGTCCAATAAATGCTCTAAATGGAGTTTGTATGCAAAATTTGTGGTCCCAAGAAGTTAGAATATCAACAAAACCCCTTGGGATTACATTCATTTTGCTACATCATCTTCTAGGATTAGGGTTTTGTATCTTTAGGGTTTTTATCTCTTAGGGATTAATACTTTATGTTAGGTAATCTCGATCTCTTGTAATGTCATCTTGCAAATGGGTGTAGTAGATAAGTTTCTCTTCATATATAATATATCACTATTCTAGTTAGATTGTATTGCAAGTGGGTGTAGTAGATAAGTCTCTCTTCATACATAATATATCACTATTCTAGTTAGATTGTATTTCATTTTACAATATGTTTTTATTTCATTCATTAATAGAATATGGGTTTCATTATATCACTGTGTGCTTTGTAATATATTTGTATCCATTTATATCTTTTCCTTCATTTCATTTTCTACAAAATCTAAATCAGTCGTATTAGAGCAATGTTCTCTTTGTTGTTTCTTTGTGCAATCCCCGACAAGGTCAAGGTATGGAGAGTTGGGTCTCAAGCTAATTGAGCTCGAGGAAGACCACTCTCATTGGCCCAAGAAACCTCCCATGGTGAAGGAAAAGAGATATGATGGAGTAGGAGATACTATCAGGTTTTTGCTTGAGGAATCCCTTATGCTACAGAGGAAGGAGATGATGGATAATTTCATCGAGATCCTTCAATGACTACCAATGGTGATAGAGGCACCTTCAACAAGTAGCCATATTGGAGGTAAAAAAAAATTCAAGGTATAGGTTAACTTTGATATCCTTTATTTGGAGGCCATATAGATGCCAATTCTTTTAAGAAATGATTAAATCTACTAGAGGGTTGTTACTTTATTAAAAAAAACCTACATTGAAAATATCACCTTTTATCTCCTTAAGTCCCTTACCCCATGCCAAATATTGGTCAAACACTTACTAGGAGAAACTAGTTGAAGATGAGTTTGCAACCTTTAGGAAAGAACCCACTTGGTTATCTTTTGTTGATTCTCTAAAGGATGAATTATACCCTATTGGAAATTATGATGACCAATACATGAGATCGACAAATTTGCACTATAGTAGGGGCCAAACAATGTTGAGGTGCACCAATATCTTCCATAAATTGATCTCAAGTATAAGTATCAAATACTCTGAGTGGAACATGTTTATGAAGTATTGGAGTGGCCTACACAGGTCCATGTAAATAGAGATAGATTTCTTGGACATATCCTCATTAGGAGTTGCTTACTTGCATACTGTCAAAATCAAGGAAAATTTCAAGCAAAAGAATAAGAAGGAGTTTGGCTTTACGAATCTGACATAGAAGAAGCATGGTAAAGGAAACCTTAACTCATAGAACAAAGAAAGAATTGAGTATAACTAACCTAAGGGTAACTAATCCAAGTTGTAGGTAAAGAAGCGTCATGTGAAGTCAAATGAAACGAGAAAGTGATGTGAATTTCAAAAGATACCCTAGCATAACACTAATGAATGTCGATCAAACTAGTAATTATTGGTTAAGTTGAAAACCTTAGAGTCACACTCTATCTAATATAATTCAAACACAAATAAGGGAAATAAAATCATTTATGCAAATCCTAATGATACCATCACTACCACAAATATTCAACCAGAAGAGCTAGAGGATCCAAAGGAACAGAAACACCTCTTTCACTCACAGATGTGGTGAAGGGGAATCCACTATATTTCATTGCTGGCAATGATATCCATAAGAACATGATTTCAATAGAGGTAATCAAGACATTGAATTGGTCACTATTGCAACACCCACAACCATACAACATAAGTTGGTTGAGTAAAGGATGAGACATTCACATTAGTCAACAATATCACTTTCCCTACAACATCAAGCCCTTCAAAGATGAAGTATTGTATGATGTTTCCCCACTTGAGTTTCATGATGTTTTTTTAGGGAAACTCTATATGTGGAAGCATCATGTTCTTTACAACTTTGGGTTATGTAGTGTTATTGTTACTTTGGGAGGTTAGAGATATAGGGTATGAAACTAGGTATTTTCAATTGTTGCAGTTTCTTCAATCTAAGTGAAGCAGTGTAAGAAGGTAATCTCTCACACTAGGAGATTTGTCCTCTTCATGATTTTGTTGAAAGGTGAATAAAATATCACTACAACAATCATGGCCTCCACATGGGGTCTCTCTACACATTAGAAACATTCTATGGATAAGCTAGTGAAATAATATAAATATATATTCGCTTCACCTATAGGAGTGCATCTGCACTGCTAATTCAAGCATTCAATTGATTTGATACCACGTGCTTCTTTTCCCAATACATGTCCCTATACATATATTTTCTCTTCTAGAGAATGGTGTAATCAAACAATAAATTTAAGAGCTAATCCAAAAATGCCACATCCAAGCAAGCTCCTCATCTTGTGGAAGGCAAATTGTGTTGGTTCATGAGAAGGATGGGACATTGTGGCTTTCTATTGAATATAAGGATCTAAACATAATCACAATTGAGAATTGATATCTAGTTCCCTAGAGAGACAATCTTCTTGATCATATCAAGGGTGCCAAGATTTTTAGTAAGATTGATATGAATTCAAGCTACCACCAAGTATCCACTAAAATATTTAATGTATGGAAGACCACTTTCAAGTCTAAAGAAGGTCTTTTCAAGTGGTTGGTCATGGATTTTGGCATAATTAATGCTTTAGCAATGTTCATGAGTATGATGAACAACATATTGTAGTTGTTCACAAATTATTTTGTGGTTATATATTTGGATGATATCTTCATCTTTAACAAAACTTAGGCATAATATTTTAAACACATTCAACAAGTCCTAATCCCCCTTGTGACAAAACAAGTTATATGCCAATCTATATAAATGCTCATTCTACATGTAGAGAAATCAATATCTTAGATACATCATGTATGGACATGGTGTGCATGTGGATCTAGCCAAGATCCAAGTTATTCACAATTGGCTAGCCTTGACAACTCTAATAGAGCTCCATACTTTCTTGGTCCTTTCCATCTTGTATCACAAGTTTTGCTGGTGTTCTCTCATATCGTTTAGCCCCTAATCCAAGTAACCAAGGGTGGATACAAAACCAATTTCACTTAGGCCAAGTCACAACATAAAACATTCAAGGGTCTAAAACACCACCTTTGTTCAACACTAGCACTCAATCTACTAGACCTACAATTTTTTTTCAAGATTGAGATAGATGCTTCAAACTACATTGTCACTATAGTCCTCACTTAGCATGGACATTCGATGGTCTATCATGGCAAGACACTCTCATATGTTGTTCACAAGTATCCCACTCATGAAAAGGATATCTACTACATTATGCTTGCATATCACCAATAGAAACATTGCATTTTGTGGAAAGATGATCATCCACATTGATAGCCAACCTCTATAATCCATGCAAATGTAGGGAAAGTTACAAAACAATCGCCATTAGAAGTGGTCAACATACCTACAATAGTTCCACCTCAACATTAAGTCCAAGAAGTGTAGAACAAATCGAGTTGTGGACTACCTTGAACTCTAGTTTTGGGACTAGCAATAGTGCTAAATTCTAGTGGAGATGAGATCTCCAAGCAACCCTAATTGTATGATAATGATCCCAACTTTGTTGCCACCTATCCAACATTAGGCACAGGTACAATGGTCTCATATTTTCATCTTTGAGATGAAATTTTATGCCATATGGGCCATCTGCATGTTCCTTCAAGTGAGCGTGAAAAGTAGATTTAGGAGGTGCATTGTAGTTATATGGCAAGGCACTTCAATGTGGATAAGATATTGGCAGAGCTACAAAAGTACTTATACTAACCAAAGCTCTAATGGAACATTAATAGGTATATCATATCATGCAATGTTTATTCCATCAACAAACTTGCCATCAAGAAGAAGGGGTTGTACACTCCTTTATTGATAGGATAGGCCCTAGGATTTTGTCTCCTTGGACAACATGTTAGGCCTACCTTCAACCAAACATGGCAATGACTATGTATTTGTGGTCATTGATCGGTTCTTTAACATGACCATTTTTAACACCCTATAAGGAGAGTATCATAGCAGAAGCCACTACTAAGTTCTTCTTTGAGCATGTCTGGGTTCATTACGTGCTCCCATAGACCATTATTTCAAATAGGGAAAGTAGGTTCCTAAGTACATTTTGGTCAAGGTTGTGGCTAATGATGAACACAGAACCAACCAAGTCAATTGCCTTCTACCCTAACCAATGGACAAACAAAGGTAGTCAAATGGATGAGTATGCATATCTTAAAAATGTAGAACTCCAAACATCCATGCACATGGGATGAGAACATTCATTGTGTTCAACATAATGACAACATAACCCTTAATAACTATGTTGAATAGATATATTTTATAAGTATGCTTTGGGTTCCAACCATTAACAATAATTTTGGATGGTGATTTGTATTGCTACTAGCAAATTCTTTATGTTCCACACAACTATAGTCATGGAAGTGAAGCAAGATCCAAAATTTTGAGATTAAGATAATAAAATATTGATCATAAAGAAAATTAATGTATCATTTGCAAATTCCTTTCTATTGAGTTCAATTGATGTAATATGATTTGCAAAATTTTGTTGTGAAAAGTTAAAATGTTATGATGGAATCTAAATATAAATTACTTAGAACAAAATTTGAGTTAGATATAATAAATTATGTATAAATACAAAAAAAGAAGATCCTCATTCAAAGTTGTAATCATTTATGTATATGTCAAAAATTGAATTGCAATATAAACTATGATCACTTATGGAAGCTAGTGCAAATTATGATATTTAACATGTTTTGGTATTACTCATGAAACATTTAATAACAATTTATGCTCTCTTTTTTTAATCATAGAAAGTTTACGCACAGAGGGCATCATATAGTGTTTTGGGGATTGAATATGGGTGGGGAGTGCCACAACCAATTATTCTAACTATTTGACCCACAATCCGTCGACAAATTTATGTCTTTCTTATGCTTTTTATAACCATGGGAATTGAGTAACCTTCGCAGGGTATATCTAATAGCCCACAAGCCAGATATACCAGTAACTTGTGACTCAGTAGGGGTCGAGATGTCCCGAAGCCCACCAAGGTAAACCTCTATCCTAGGGGTCGCCTACCCTTCGAGCCTTGTCACAATGAATCAATGAACAACCCTACCCCACCGATTTTGAATCTGCAACCTCCATAAAGATAATACATCTTCTTAAAAAATTTTAAATACATAATGATTGGATTGTAGCTTTATATAGAATGACATTTCAAAAGATTTACTAAGATTTATTAAAGTACCAATGTTTCAATGAGTGCTGTACGTTAAAATCAAACAAAACTTAATTATTTTTTTCTTTTAAAAGGTGAGAGGTTTACGAAAGTACGTACGTGTTTGAATGGATGTTATACTTTACAATCAAACAAAACCCAAAAAACCCATTACAATCAAACAAAACAAAAAAAAAACCCCAAAAACCTTTATTGTATGAAAGATACGAAAGATCTACATTAAGAGGATTGATTGAATCTTATGAAATATAAACTACATACGGAAGATTGATTGATTCAATCCTCTTTGACCCTATTGTATGAAACATACAAGTTTCAAATTAAAAATATTAAACTACATTCAAAGGATTGATTTAATCTTCTTGATCTTTATTGTATGCAAAATCAGTTTGCAACAAGTTCCTTTAATTCAATGTTTTATAAACCACATATTAAATTAAAAAATCATTTTGGAACACGTTGAACATATTTATTTATTATTATTATTTAATGTTATTAGCTTAATATATGAAGTATTAAAATAAATTGAAATTGAAATGAAATAAGTTAAGCAAATAATACATTATCTACATAATGAATATAATATGTATTTTTGGGACAACTTAATATGAAAAAAATCTAACTAAAAAGTGAGGTTTATGTTTTGCTCTTTTCTTCTCAATCATAAAATGCAAATGCAAAGAAATGGTTACTCATTATGGAGCTGCCATAAACACAACGACCAATATGGTTGCTCTAAGATCTTTTATTTACTGGTTCTACTTCAGTATCCCACTCTTGGATGCCTTGTTCAACTATAAAACAATCAATATTATAATAAGAATGGAAAACCCTTCTTTTCTAGCGGCCCAATATTTAACATGATCCACAATCCTCTAGGGTTAGGGTTAGGGTTTTTGCATGCCTTGACTCTTCATTAGTGTTTGGGTTTTGGACCCTTCAAAATTTTCTTGAAAGTCCATATATGATTAGCACCACATATGTGATTAATGGGAATTGATATGGCATCCACTCAAGATCATGGTGATTAACAAGTCAGATCAACTTGCAAGAGACATAATTTATTCATATAAAATTTGATTAACATTATCTTCTTATTATTGAAAAGCTTTTGATATGTAAAATAGCTGCATCAAGAAGCTAAAAATTTTGTTCACAAAACTTTGACCATAAAAATAATCATTTAAAACCTCAAACAAACATTGAAAAATTATAAACCTCAGATCATCAAATAAATACCTACCATTAGAATAAATCCCACAAAATAACAAAATAAATAACAAATCATAAAATAATTTATTTTACATTACTTAAAATTAAAAATTTAAATCATTTCTCTACAATTTAAATAAGATTCCAATTATCTTAATATTTGATTCGTATGCTTTTTAATGATATACAACAATCATATTAATCATGATTCAGGTGAAAAGTCTCCTTTATAGAGAAACATAAATCTGTTAATACTTAAAAAAATAAAAAAAATAAATTTCTAATTGTAGATTCTTTGCTTCACCTAGTGAACTTTGAATTATTTGTCCACATACGAATGCAATATTCTTTTTACGATCATGATATTTATTAACAAGACTATATTGAATTTTAATTAATTTATTGCAATGTTCCTTTGCTATATTTTTGCCACGGTGAATTTTCCACATTCAACATACTTGGCAATATGAATCACGTGATACAGAGATCTCTTCGTGTCAAAAAGACAACTAGAAAAGTGCATTCTTAATTTATAAAGGTACACATAAGTCAAAATAGAAAAGTAATTTATAAAGAGATAATATAAATGAAAGTTATTTATGATTAATAAAAACATATCTAAAATGGAATACTATGATATAAAATGACACACTATATAATATATAATTGGTCACTCTATTTTAATATTTTTTGGTTTGTAGGACGCATTATTTTTTTTTTTTTTGGTTTGTACGACTCATTTTTGGGAGCAAGTCTTGTTTTAGTGAATGGGTTACAGAAATTTCTAGTAGTATCAAATGATATTTCAGGGTAATTTTTTTGCAAATGTAGTTTATAGTCTATCTTGTGTAAGGTCTGTAAAATAGCGTTGAGAGGTTCGGAACTTTGTTTTCAAAATTTTGATTTAAAAAAATTCATTTGATGTTCAATAACTTTAATTTTTCCATTAAGAAAGTATCAAAATAAATGATATATATTGTAATTCATTTTGGTTCATACCTTCCCATTTTGGGAGGCTTTTGATCCCACAAGCTTTTATTAAAGGGGGTGAGAAAATTTTTCTTCTAGATTCTCCTTGAAGTATCATTTTGCTTTGCTTGTAAGTTATCATTTCAACCTAACTTGCCATAGTCCATGCTACCTTTGTCTAGTTGTTTTGGACTTTTTCTATGGTAGGTAAGACTTGCCTATCAGTTTCCTAGTCTAATATGGAAGGCTCATAGAGTTTTAGATTCTCCACATTCATTACTAAGTAAATGTGCATATATGGAGGTAGACTAAGTCTATAGGCATTATCGCCTACCTTTTCCAACACTTCAAAAGTGCCATACTACATAGCGTTGATCTTCTTACCAAGATCATGTAGCCTTTCTTTATTCAAATGCATCTAGATACTATCTATTAAGCCATATATATTGTGGCATTACAGTTCTATTGTTATATTAGTATTGTCATTATTGGTCATCTAGGATTTTAATTGTAATTGTATTGTCAGTTAGAAATTGTAATTGTACCTTTTGTCTCCTATATATATATATATATATATATATATATATATATATATATATATATATACTAGGGAGACTTAGCATTAGGATCATCTCATCTTGTCTTATGCTTTTGATACATTTTATAAGGATATTTCCCCCTTGAAGAGGATTCTTATTCATCTTGTTAATTCGTTCTCAAGGCATTGGGTTACTCTTCCTTTCTATTTTTGTGCCATTTTTGGAATTTGGTGCATAACATTTGGTATTAGAGCAAATTTTTTGCTATAACTTTTTCCAGTGACATTTCAGATAACAAAATTTTGAGGAGCCTCATAGGACATTGAGAAGTATTTGTGCTAAACATTTCATGTCCTTGTTCATTATAATTTTAGAGTTATAGTCTTTGGAAGTTATGTTTTTTTTTATAGTCCAAAAACTAGTCTCAAATACGTCTTCTAGGTAAAAAAATTATATATGAAGCTTGAGATATCCAAATTGAGTGCCACCTATTGCATAATAAGGAAGATGGACCATTTGGTATCAGAGACAATTTTTTGCTATAGCTTTTTTTGGGGGACATTTCAGATAGTAAAATTTTGAGGAGCCTCAGAGGACATAGAGAAGTATTTGTGGTAAACATTTCATGTCCTTGTTCCATTTAACTTTCGGAGTTATAGTTTATGGAAGCTATGTTTTTTTTACTAGTCCCAAAACTAGTCTCAAATAGGTGTTTTGGGTAAAAATGTTATATTTGAATCTTGAGATATCTAAATTGAGTGTCACCTATTGCATTAGAAGGAAGATGGGTCATAGTGTTTTTGATAAAAATTTCAGTCATGGAAAAGGAAAATCAAGCATGTGTCATTACATACAAGTTCGCTCTCCACAAAGGGAAAAAATAACAAGTTTTGGTAAAATTACCTTAACTCTCTCTTGACACATTAGAATTGGGACAAATTTATGGAATTGTAGAGAAGACATAACGGGATACTGCAAGCAAAAATTCAAAGCTCATACTTGGCCGAAGTTTGAAATATAATTCAATGGCAAGGTCAACCAGTAAGACAGCCTACAAACCAAGTTTCTTGAAACTTGCATAACTTTTGATTGGAATATCTATTTCGGGTGATTAAAAAATGTGATAAATATTAAATTGAGAAAATATGTAAATATCAGTGGGATCAAATTGTAAGAGGTGGAGAAAATATTGACACACCCGCTAAACCTATGGAAGGCTCATCCATAACATAAGATAAACACGATGATGTGAACTTTCTAGTGTCCAAGCTAACTAGTAGAGTACAAAACCTTGAAAATACAATGCTAAGAAAGGTGGACATTATGAATATTATAAACAAGGATGAATTCCAAACATTCAAAGGGGATATGCAAGTTGAATTCCAAGCATTCAAAGGGGATATGCAAGTTGAATTCCAAGCATTCAAAGAGGATATCCAAGTTAACCTAAAAAAAACCTTGAAAACATGAGGGGGGGACTTGTGAAGGATATTAGGAACCTACTTACCCAAAACTCGACTTCTTGAGAAGAGGATAAGGATAACAACATGCTAGAGTCCCGATCATCCTAAGATAAAATTCTATTATACGCATAGAACAAGAGCCCTAAGTCCTAGAAACTTGATGGGTCATTAATCCAAGATTCACATAATCATGGTTCAACTTGAGACTAAAGAACTACTTCATTGCCAAGATTGATATGAGAAACTGTGATGGGAATGATCCAATAACATGGATATTCTAGATGGAGCAATTCTTTGATCTACACCAAGTTCCAACTTTACAAAAGGTAACTATTGCATCCTTATATTTATAACTTGATCAATTGTATGGTACCAATGGCTTTGTGATCATAAAAGGGATTTTTCTCTCTTGGTTTATATTTACAGATGAATTAATAACATATTATGACGATACTAAGAGAAACACCTTCTTTAGACAATTGATAAATACAAAGCAAAAAGGTCTAGTTACATAGCACATTAATCAATTTCAGAAGTTGATTCTTAGAGTGAAGATAATTCCAAAGGACGACTTGTTGGATTATTTTATGGTCACTTTAAGGAGATCATTCAACATGAGGTACATCTCTTTGAACCTAAATCATTGTATACTGCTTTTAGTTTGAAAAGGAAAGTTGAAATTAAAAATATGGCTACTAGAAGGCATACTACTAACACTTATAGAGAGGGAAATCCCCCCCCCAAATCTCACTCAACCTACAAGGTTTACACCTCAACAAGTGGAGGAAAGAAGAGCAAAGGGACTATGTTTCAATTGTGACAACAAGTATAGTAATGGGTTTAATCGAAATCACGAGAATACATTATTCTACATAGAATGTGAAGAGGAATAAGATCCAGAACTGAAACAATCTTAATAAGTAGATATAGAGGATATTACCCAAACCATATAATTCCATGCATTGGTTTGTTTTATCACTGTTCAAACTCTCAAGATAGAAGGATATATAAAAAATAAAAAGGTAATAGTGTTGATTGATTTTTTCGTGTACTCATAACTTCATTAATTGCAAATTAAATAAACTTCTCAATTGCTTTGTATATCCAACACCATAATTTCAAGTAATGATTGTAGGCAGAGGTACCATAAATTGTTTAGGAAAGTGCCATAATATTAATCCTACTATGGGGGAGTATTTATTGGATAGTCCAATGACTACAATCCAAATGGGTGGTGTTGATGTTGTACTAGGGGTCCAATGGCTACAATAATTGGGAACAATGGATCTTAATTTTCAGTAAATTTTCATAATATTATCTTCAGGAGGAAAGGAAATTAAACTCAAAGGTATTCTGGGGAAATCCTCTAAAATCATAATCTCTAAAAGCATGACAAAATTGCTAGAAAAGGGACACAATGGAGTAATTGCAAAATTGTGCTCACAGGTCGATGTTCAAGTATCTAAATGCTCTATTCCAATGGATATCCAATAAGTTATTGAAAACCATTATAATATATTTAAAGATATTCCTAAATGTATTCCACATGCTCGATCTCATTACCATTCTATTCAGATGCAATCAAGAAGTGTACAACCTAACATCATAACCTATAGGTACCCATATGCACAAAAGAGCACGAGATTAAAAATATGGTTCAAGAAATGTTGGATGGAAACATCATTCAACCAAGCCAAAGTGATTTCTCTTTACTAGTGATGGTGGTTCACAAAAACAGGATTCATGGCATATGTGTCCATATTATACAAAGATGAATAAGATGACCACTAAAGATAAGTTTCTTGTTCCTCTCATTGATGAATTATTAGATTAATTATAGGGAGCAATTTTCTTACCATGTTGGATATCTATTCTAGATATCATCAAATCAAAATGAGGGAAGAAGACATTATGAAAACAATCTTCATAACACATGAGTGTCATTATGAATTTTTAGTGATGCCATTTGGCCTTACCATTGCACCTTCCACATTTCAATGCTCGATGAATTCTATTTTAAACACTTCCTCAGAAAATTTGTGTTAGTATTTTTTGATGATATACTAATCTATAGAAAATATTAGGAAGAGTGCAATAGCTTGATAAGGTATTAAAACTATTGGAGGAGCACCAAATATATGCCAAGCCTTCTATGTGTGTCTTTGGGGTTTAGGAAGTGGAATATTTGGGTCATATTGTATCTCATGAAGGCGTCAAAGTTGACCCTAACAAAATTAATGCTATCATGGAATGGCCAATTAGTAGAACCTTGAATAATATTAGAGGATTCTTAGCATTGGCAGGATACTAGCACAGGTTCATTAAGAATTATGGTAAAATAACAACACATCTAACAAGTTTATTGAAAAATGAGGCATTCTCTTGGACTAAAAAAGCAACCAAATATTTTGAAAAATTTAAAGTGGTTATGTGTACAACTCCCATATTAGACACACCCAGCTTCACAAAATACTTTATTGTGGAATGTGATGCCTCAAGGCATGGCATTGGTGCATTTTTAATGTAATAAGGAAGTCCCCTTTCCTTTGAAAGTTTCCAACTTAAAGAAAAAAACTTAATCAAAACAATTTATGAAAAGAAAATGTTGGCCATGATACATGTAATTAACAAATTCCCCCCTTAGCTGATAAGGAATACAATTCAAGGTAAGAATAGATCATGACAATATTAAGTACTTCTTGGAACAAATATTATCTTCAAAAGAACAACAAAATTGAGACACAAAGATGCATCTAGGTTATGACATTGAAATTATCTACAAAAAAGGATGCCATAATGTTGTGGTATATGCACTTTCAAGAAAAGAAGATGATATAGAGGGCTTACTTTGTGTTATTTCCATTATGAAATTTGATTGGGTGGAGGAAAAAAAGACAAAATGGAAACAATATCAAAAGGCATGCAAGATAATTCAACATCTACAAGAGGGCCCTAGTTCACTAGAAAAATTTGTGTGGAAAAACGATTCACTATGGTATTAGACCAACTATATTTATGTAAGAATTGTCAACTCGAACAAAATATCCTTTTGGAATTGCATGCTTCTCCTATAGGAGGACACTAAAGGTTCTTGAAAACTTACCACAAGATCAAGAAGGAATTTTTTTAGGAAGTTATTAAAACTAATGTCCAAAACTTTGTGGTAGAATGTTTGGTTTTCCAATAGAAAAAAGGAGACATAATCAAGACATTCTGCCTTCTACAACCATTAGCCATACCAAGTTAGCATTGGGAATAGGTCTCTATAGATTTTATCATAGGTCTACCAAATTCAAAAGGAAATACTGCCATCATGGTAGTAGTGGATCGAATCACAAACTATGCCCAATTATGTTCTCTTTCTCATCTTTTTAAATCAAGTGTAGTAGTTGCATCATTCATGGAAACAATTCAGAATCTACATGGAATCCCCAAGATTATTGTAAGTAAGAGAGATCCAATTTTCAATAGTAAATTTTGGAAGGAAATATTCTCTTGTTTAGGAACTCAATTGGCTCACAACTCCTCTTACCATCCTCAATATGATGGGAAAACTGAGATTATGAATAAATGCCTAGAGGGACATCTTCATTTCTTTGAATCCGATAAACAAATGAAATGGGTTAAGTGGTTTCCCTTAGCAAACTTGTTTTACAATGAATATTTCCATACTTCATTAAAAAATGTTACTAAGTTTATGGAACTTTATGGCTATCATCCTACCTCCATCACATCATACTTGAAAAGAAATATAAGGTTCAAGCAATGGAGGATCACATAGAGCACCAACAAGAGGTTCTCCAAGTATTGAAATATATCTTGGTTATAGCAAAAAATAGGATGAAACAATAGGCATATCAACATTGTAGTGAAAGGATTTTTGAAATGGGGGATTTTTAGCCTACAACCATACAAACAAATGTCCCTCAAGTAGAAAAATAAGGATAATAAATTAGCACCCAAGCACTATGGTCCCTATAAGGTTTTTCAAAGGATTGGAAGTATGGATTAAAGATTGGAGTTACCTTGATCTTCACATGTACATCTAGTGTCTTCCATGTGTCTTGTCTAAAAGAGGTAATTTGTGACAAGATCCCAGTCTGGACTATTTTACCAAATATTGATTAAGAAGGGAAATTGATACTAGAACTTTAAACAATCCTTAACACAAAGACCAAGCAACTGCAAAATCGAGAAATTACTAAGTACCTCATCAATTGAGTATTTTTCCAATATAAGAGGCAACATGAGAAGATGAGTTCTTCATGCGGAAACATCCATAGTTAATCAAGCGTTGATGAGAACATTTGTTTGAATGAGATGGGAATGTTAATCCCTATATATTGTTGCATTACATTTCTATTTTTATATTATTATTGTCTTTATTAGTCGGCTAGGAACTTACTTGTAATTGTATGGTTGGATATAATTCTAATTGTACCCTTTGTCTCCTATATATATACAGGGGAAGCCTGGCTTTAGAATCATCTCAACTTGTCTTGTTATTTTTATACATCGTATAAGGAGGTTCCCCCCTCAAAGAGGCTTCTTATTCATCTCTTTATTTTATTCTCAATGCATTGGGTTAATCTTTCTTTCTATTGTTATGTTAATTTTAAAATTTGGTGCATAACATTATCTCACACCTTGAATGCTTTCACAATTCTTTGTCGGTTATGAATTAACCTTATACTTTTCCTATGAATTATTTTAGGATGTCTCTTATACTTGCAACTTGATGCGCCTAATTTTATCAATGATTTTTCAACCATCAATGCTTTTTATATGGTGTCTTCCTTCACTCCTCTTTGTTATCCATATGCAACATCTAAGGGTGAAGGTGGAAAATATCTAACAAAAGGGGAATTACTAGTAGATGTGTGTGGACTACTCTATTATAAGAGTGTTGAATATAAATCAAATTCCCATCCCATGTCCTTGGATGCTTTTGATTGTAACCCCCCAGTTCACTACTTATGTATACCCATCTATATGTGTATAAATTGCCATAAATCTCTTCAACTTGGTGCCCACTTCTCCTAAAGTGTAGTCCAAAAGGTATTGAGAAATATGGTATCTCTATCTGATATTATGCTCCTCTGTATTCCAAAGTGCACCCAAAAATTTTCAAAGAACATGTTTGTTGCATCATTTCCCTTGAAGGTATTTTTAGAATGCATGAGAAATAACAGTTACTAAACATATCAACTACCACATATAGATAGTCATATCCCTTACTAGTTCTTGGAAAACCAACAAAATACATGGAGATGGTATCCCATGGTATAACAAACCTTGCCTCCTATTATTGGGCTTGTTCGTATAACAAAGTATACATATTCTAATAAGCCAAGCTACATCTATATTCTACACCAATACACATACCTATGCAAGTTGGCAATTTTCGTCCCAACACAAGATTCCCTATAATTTTAGAGGTGTCAACCTCTCTTATAACCTAAAATATCTCACCTTCAAGAAGAAAGAGCTTTCCCATAATAAAGAAACCCATGTTGGGTATGATAGTCAGCATTGTTGTCACCTTCTTCTACATGAACATGGACTTGTAGCTATTGAAACACCTCCTTGAAGTCTTCATATTTTGTGTATGCATCATGGATGAAAGGATTCATGTGCATAAGAGTACCCAAAGTTATGATATTGGATGTGAGTGCCTTTGAAATTATGTGTACCAACTTACTAGTGTTTCCCTTCTCATATTTGATGATAAGATGAAATTGTTGTAAAATTTAGTAGACTTGTGATGTTTGGTTGTTGAATATTAATTTCGACTTGCAAATATTATGGTTCCTAGTGATTGATGTGGATGATGGTCTCCTTGCCCTTTTATCATCATGAGCCAAAGCATAGATTTCCTTTTCATTAATAGGATAGTTTAATACCATAGTATGGAAAATTTTAGAATGATGGTATATCAACTTACATCCTTGGATCAAGACCACTCCCATAGAATATCAAGTTGCATCTATTTCCAATTTGAAGGTCTAAGGAAAATTAGGAAATGTGATAGTTGGCATTGGACAAATATATCATTTTATCTATTCAAATTATTTTTATTGATTCCATCCCCACTAAAAAACCATGCCGCTAGTTGTGGCATGGAGTGGTGTAGCCACAAAATAAATGGATTCTATACAATTTGGAAGGTACTATGATATCCCACTAAGATCCTAAATTCATTGAATTTAGTAGGAGTTTCCCACTTGAATATGGACCACCTCTTTGCAAGATCAATCTTGAGTTCCAATCCACCGATAACACACCCCAAATACACCAAGGACTATTGGGAAAATTCACATTTCTTAAGGTTTTCTAGCAATTGATGATTTTTCAAGGTCTCAACACCTGCAAGAGATGTAAGATATTCTCTTCCCAAATAGATATATAAACCAAATTATCATCTAAGTACACTATTACAAATGAATCTAGAAATGTACATAATACATCATTCATCAAACACATAAATGTAGATGATGCATTACTTAAACCAAAAGGTATTACTTATCATTGATATAGACCTTGCCTTGTCTTAAAGGTTGTCACCTAAGTGTCTTCTTATTTTACTTGGTTATATCTTGATTTAATATCCAACATGGTGAAGTACTTGCATACTACAATCAAGCTAACAATTTGTTGATATTGGAAAGAGGGTATCGATCCTTAAGAATAACCTCATTTAGAGATCTGTATTTGATACACATTCTCCAAGCACCATCCTTCTTGGGTGCTTTTTTATTCTACCTAAAATTTTGGAAAAATATTTTATAAATTCATCTCTTGGTTTTGGTGTAAACTAAAACCCTAGGTTCTAAATCATAAACCAACAATGCCCCTATGAGAATTGTTGGTTGTGGAGCCTAATTTTCTTCCTAAGTCAGAGGATTATTTCAGCCATGTTTGGATCCTAGAATAAATGATTGAGCTATAAGGGGGTCTAGCGGGGTGGACCACCCCAATTGGCTTGAAGGTTCGCAGGGGTTCGGGGGCGAGAGCCCCCTAGAAAAAATTTGTGGTCCATTTTTTGCCATCAAAATGTGGTGGAAAAAAGGTGATTGAAAATAATGTAACATCGTAGTCAACCTATATCATTCAGTATTATGTTACATATATGTCAGTAGAGATTATGTTTGTGCATTTTTTCCCTAGAAGGAAACCCTCTTTTAAAGATGAGATTGTATTACGGTTGTGTGGTAGTGCGTGTGAGAGAGTTAATAGGAGGTTGTGGAAGATATGTTGTAATGTACAATCATATTTGATTGTACACTAACTGAATCTCCTACAAGACTTAAGGAAAAACAGTGAACTCTGGTGACTTGTCTAACTACAGGAAGGAAAATTCAAACAATTATATAAGGGATTAGGATCATGATAGATTAAATAAATTTTTCACAATGTATTGGGACCATTAATGTTTCAAACATCGGTTAGGATGAGGTCTACTCGAAGGCTCTTGGGCACCCCAACATATGCAAACTAGAACTTCAACTTGGCACTACCTGAGAACTAGTGGTGAAGGATTTAGACTTAGGAAGGATTAAAAAATTAAATTAAATTCAAATATCATTCTAGTTTATCTCCATTAAGTTTGAATAAGTTATGAGGAGGTTTCACAAACAGACAAGTAAAATTGTCTCCCATGATTGCACAACTAGTTTAACTTCAGGATTTTCCAAATAGTGGGAGAAGGTTTCCAATTATTTGTTTAAGACCTGGTATGATTTAATTGAAATGATAAATGATAGCAGCAACTGAATGAATTCAATTTGGAGTTATAAATATTCATCTATCAATCAAACAATGAAAACTAGCTCTTTTTCATGGCAATCTAGACTAGGTGCAAAAGATGGATATGAAAGGCATAATTTTCTTTATTCAAACTGCAGAATGGAATTCATAGGTTCAATTTTATATCAATAAAAACCATGTGATGAACCTGCAATAATTAATTAATGAAAATACACAAGATATCAGAAATAATAGAACAGAATCACTTTTATATTGATCACGAACCACTTCGAGGGGGCAACCTCCTTTGAGCAAGCTCAATACAATTAACTTCACGGTGCCTTCAATGACCTCAACACACACTTATATACTAAGTCTATGCCCAATACTATGAGTCAAAACCATGGGACATATAATACTACGGGACAACTTACAAAGCATATGCATCCAATACTATGGGTCAATACTATGGGCTAATATAAACTACGGATCAACAAATACTACGGGACGACTTACAAAGCATATGCGTCCAACAACAATATACTAACATAGTAAAGAGAAGGGTTGACATAGGTTCCTAACATCCCCTCTCCCTTAGAAAAAGCTTTGTCCTCAAAGCTTTGGTTGGAGAAATTGCTGTAGAATCTGAAGGAGTGGTTCCCCGGTAGCATCCTCGGTTTGCATTTCGGGCCACTGACGCCTTTGGAGTGTCAAGGAGGATTGCTTGGAAGGCTGTAGATGAAGAAGAACCCTGTCAGCTGCGTGGAAAATGCACTCAGAACGGTACTGATTGGCTTGTTGTTTCAGGCAAATTATGGCCATGTGAAGATTGTCCTACAAAATGAGAAGAATCTGATCGCGGTTGTGAAGAACTGAGTTAATTTCCTGAACTGGGGAGCTGCTAAGGGTGTATGGAAGAATAATTGGCGGTGTTTTTCCATAGACTGCTTCATATGGTGTCCTTTGAGATGTGGTATTGTACCACCAGAGCGCTTCTAGGAAATCCATAGAAATAGTTGGCCAAAGCTGTGTAGGGATGGGCAAGGGTTTGAGCAATCCCGAAAGGAGTGTCATTTCCCCCTTATTGACTTGTAAAGTATCATCGTCAGCCACCATCTGTTGAATTGTCATTTTTAGTTCCGGCCAAAAGAAGTTACATTGTTCCTGGTCATACATTTTGCAGAACCCAGAGTGCCCTGTTGATGAAGAAGCATGGAGTTCATAGAAGAGATAGCCCTGTTGAACACATTGCAACCAATTTGGAACAAGCAGAGAAAGAGCTGTAAGAGAAACTGGGTCATCAATTGTGCGAGAAGTAGCATCTTCCACCATATTGTCCTTACCCTTCTCGTAAGTGATCACATAGGGATAACCCATTGTAGGTGTGTTGGGGAGGAGACCCATTGTTCCAGAAAATTTTCCAGACTCGGGAGATCAGTCTTGATGCAGAAATAATTCCCTAATAGGTATGGTTGCCACTTCTGTACTGCATACAAAATAGCCATCATTTCCTGCTGAGAGGTAGATGTGGCTACATTCTTACTGGAAAGGTCTCTTGAAGGCAACAAGCGCATTGGTTCAACAAAGATACCTGCATATCTATCCAAGGAAGTAGTGGAGACTGTTGATGGGTGCATCTGAATGGAATTGAGCTGAGCGATGACACCATGTGAATTCTTCTTAAGGATTTTTTCCAGGTGATGTGAACTGATGATGCAGAGAGACCCTGTTTGTAAGCCCATAAATTTGTGTTGTGCCCCATTGACTTTAAACTGCATCCAAAGTTCAGCAAAATCCCATAAGATGGGGCCAAGTGTGCGTAACCATTGAACGCCCAAAACCACATCACATCCGCCTAAGGACAAGGAAAACATGTCAGAGCGTAGGTTATAATCTTCCATAGAGATACGCACATTGTGACACTTCCCCTTGCAAGGTAAGGTGCCCCCATTAGCAACCATGACTTCAAAGTTGGAGCAAGGATGGACAAAACAATCAGCCTGTTTGGCAATCCGAGGGTCAATGAAGTTATGAGTGCTACCAGAATCAATGAGGATGGTAAGAGGGAGCTTCTTGAAGTATCCTCTGACCTGCATTGTTTGTGGGGTGGTGACACCGGTTACAGCATGGAGAGAGATCTCGGGTGGGTTGTCCTGAGATGGGGTGTCAACAGGCGGGTGTTGCATGTCGACCTGATCATCTACTATATCTGTAGCTTCTTCACCAAGTTCTAAGGCAGGCGAAGAATCCACATCCAAGAGATAGAGCTTTTGTTGAACACGTATATGTCCCCGAGTGAATTTCTCATCACAATTATAGCAAAGCCCTTTTTCTCGGCGTGCCTGCATTTCTATTTCAGACAAATGCTTGATAGGAGTTGGTTGAGGAGCAGGTGTGATGGGAGGTCGTTGGGAACCCATATTTCTGAAGGGAACAAAGGTGGGTTTGGAGCATTGTTGAGCTGCGATCTTGTCCTCGGCCAGCTTAGACAACCCTAGGACTTCCATCATTGTGTTGGGACAAAACATTTTGACCTCTGAGCGGATTTCATCCTTGAGACCACTGATAAAACAACTCCTGTAGAATTCATCAGACAATCCTTCTGTGTGATTGGCTAGTTTCTCAAATTCTGTCTGATACTCTCTCACTGTGCTAGTTTGGTGAAGTTTAGTGAGTGCTCCTGTGAAGTCATCAAAAGCACCAGGACCAAATCGTGGCAAAATGAGTTGGCAAAAATCTGTCCAGTTTGGCTCGGGATGAGCTTTGATGTACCAACGGTACCATTGAAGGGCTTCCTGTTCCAAATGAAAGGATGCAAGTGGAACTTTCTGAACATCAAAAGTATTATGCAGACTAAAATATTGTTCTGCTCGGTATATCCATCCAGACGGATCAGTACCATTGAAGCGAGGAAAATCAAGCTTCAACCCACGAAAATTGCTAGAAGAAGAGAACCCGGTGGCTACAAAAGATTCTGGCTGTCTGGTATTGTTCATGGCTGAATGCTGAAGATGGAGGCTGAGAAAATTTTCATCCAGATCTTGGAGTTTGGTTTGGATGGCTGCAAGTGCTTCCTCCATGGTGTGTGCTCCTGCACGGGTGACAACCATAACCAGTTTTTGTTGTTGTTGTTGGTGGAATGGGTAGAAAAACACAAACAGAAGCTGATTTAGTAAAGGGAAATTTGGATTGGGGAAACAATCTGATGGGTAATTGGGGTTTGACTAGAGTTTGGACACTGTCGAAAGGACAAGAAAGCAAAAAGGGGGATTTCAGAAGCGGGGTGATAGAATGAGAAAATTTGGCAGAGAGGGACAAAGAAGCAAAATTCAGAAAGGAACTCTGTGGTAAAATTTGAAGGTGATTGGGTGAAATCTGACGAAGTTATGGCAAACCGTAAAAATAGACAAATGTGGGATTTCGGGCTTTGGGAAGGGGAATTGGGGATAGGGTCCTCAGGAATGAAATATGTAGAATGGGATGACAGGGGTTCCCCGAAAATTTCAAGGGAAACAGAGTGAAAACAAGGGAGATAAAAAATGGCGCAACGACGCAGAAGGGATAAAAAACGACTGGATTTGAAACGACGACTGGATCTGGAACGAATTTCAGAATAGATCTGGAACAGCTGGATCTGGAGTGGAAGTGATCGGCAACAATTCAACTGAAAATAGATATGGACCCCAGGTATGTATGGCTTCCTAACAGTTCAGGTGTTTCACTCAGCCACCAATGCTGTCTGACGGCTTGCGTATTGGGGCAGTAACCCTCACTCCATGGCTCAGGTAAAACTGATAACCTCTTTGCCACAAACGATAGCTCTTGGTTTACCTCACGGGTGGGAACTAGTCAATCAGGTAGGGGTCGTTTCCCTTTTCGCTGGCAGGTCCTCTCAATGGGCCAGCTACTTTGGGGTTCCTCTGGTACTCCTCACAATGAGTTTTAGGGCTTATGCCCAAGTACTTCCCACAGTTAAGCGGATATGGATTATTCCCAAATCCGAAGCTGCAACAGATGCGAAAAAAAAATTGGCAGAAATTCCACCCAACGAGCGCAAGAAAGTGCTCTGATACCAGACGTGATGAACCTGCAATAATTAATTAATGCAAATACACGATATATCATAAATAATAGGACAGAATCACTTTTATATTGATTACGGGCCACTTCGAGGGGGCAACCTCCTTTGAGAAAGATCAATACAATTAACTTCACGCTGCCTTCAATGACCTCAACACACACTTATATACTAAGTCTATGCCCAATACTATGAGTCAAAACCATGGGACATATAATACTACGGGACGACTTACAAAGCATATGCGTCCAATACTATGGGCTAATATAAACTACGGATCAACAAATACTACGGGACGAATTACAAAGCATATGCGTCCAACAACAATATACTAACATAGTAAAGAGAAGGGTTGACATAGGTTCCTAACAGACCATCAGTATTCTCCACCATAGAAAGACTAGAAATCGTCAGAATTATGAATGGAATGCTCTCTAATCTCCGCAACAAGCTTGAATTTCACTAGATTGGACTTCAGGACCTGAAATGAACTCAATTATGAAGACTCAATGTCATCATCCTCTCAAAATAAGCAAAGGAACATCTCCCAGCTTGGACTAGGTGTACATATCCCAAGTCAAAGAGGTAAAATTGCACTCAATTCAATTCTCAAACTGTCAAAAGATGGGAAAGTGGTGCAAAATCCTTCTTTTATAGATTTAAGGTGATTTGTGGATCAATTCAACTAGACTAAAGTGCCCTCATGGAGTGTATAAGGATAACTTGCTTTCAAGCTTTTCTTTTTTGCTTTGCTTTTTGCCTTTGCTTTATCCTGCTTTTGCTTTTCTATCCTGCTTTTGATTTTTCTTTTGCTTTTGATTTTCTACCCCTCTTTTTTCTTTTTACTAATTTTTCCTACTTTTCTTTCTTATCCGTATTTTTCCTGCTTTTCTACCTTATCCCGCTTTATGCTGCTTTTCCTGAGCTTTACTGCTTTTCTGCCTTGTGCTAGCTTTTCCTTTCTTTTTCCTACTTTCCTAGATTTAACTACTTTCAGCTTTTCTTCTTGTGCAAGTTATCTCTTGGTAAAATCTTATCCTATAATGATCCCTTATGGATCATTATCCACTTTTTTCCATTAAAATAAATATCTACTAATGAAAAATAACTTCCTTCAAGTGCATCTGAAACTTAAGGAAATACAATGAAATACTTTGGCAATTAATGACTCAAAACTTAAGCCCTCATTAATTAATTAATTCCAAACTATCACTAGGAGCCATGGGATTGAATGGGTAATGGTGGACCATGGTGGTAAAAAAAATGGAGACATTACATATATTGTGGGTTATATCCCTTCATTTTGTTGGATGGATTAAAATAAATGACTAGTTGTTTTTCCATGGATGTAGCCCATATAAGGTGAACCACGTATATTAGTGTCTCTTTTGTATTTTGTTCTTATATGTTTTATTTTTGCATCTATTTTATTTTATTGCTTTGCGATCATGTTTTTATAACAATTGGTATCAGAGATGAAGGTCTATTTGGATGATAGACTCACTGGAAGGGAGGGTTCCCGGTCTGAGTGGGAGCAATGGCAGAGGAAGGAAAGTTTAGGGTCGAGAAATTTAACGGCCAAAACTACCATCTATGGAAGATGAAAATGGAAGACTAATTATATCAAAAGGATATTTTCCTACCATTGGGCAGAAAAACAAATAAGTAAGCAACTATGAAGGAAAAATAATGGGAGTTTCTTGACAGAAAGGAACTAGGAACGATATGGTTGTTCTTGGAAGCATGGGTGGATTTCAACATTTTGAAATAAAATACAATAGAGGATCTGATGAAGCCATTGGATAAACTTATGAAAAAATATTTGCCTCCAACAAGGTATTTCTAATGAATAGATTATCTAATATGAAGATGTCAGAAGGTGGTTCTGTTGCTGACCATTTAAATTAATTTAATATGGTTAATAATTAGAAGTTATGTAGGAGTGAACTTGGATGATGAGGTTAGGGCTCTACTAATATTGTGCTCACTGCCAAAAACCAATAATGTCTTGGCCATGGATTTAATTAACTCTGTCTTTGGTTCAAACACTCTAAAATTTGATGATGTTTTTGGTGTTATCCTTAGTGAGGTAATGTGTTGGCCATGGAGAAAAAGGGAAGACAACGGGAGAGAAGAAAGATCCTAGGGAGCCATGGGAAGTATAGGAAAGGAAGATCCAAATCTAGACTAGGAAAGATAGAGTGTTAGAATTGTGGGGAGAAAGAACATCTAAATAAAGACTACAGATCTCTAAAGAAACAAGGAGATGGAAAATAAGAGAATAATCAAGAAGCAAATGTAGCAGGTGATGTGTTACAAGATGCTTTCATTCTTTCTTTAGATAATATTACTGATTCTTGGGTATTAAATTCAGGGGATTCATTTCATGCCATACCCCATAGGAAATATTTTCAAGATTATGTTCAAATTAATTTTGGATAAGTTTATTTGGGTGATGATGAACCATGTGAAATTGTTGGAAAGGGTAAGATACAATTATAGTAAAAGAATAGAGTCCAATGGTTGCCGAAAGAGGTAAAGCACATTCCTTCTTTGAGAAGAATCTAATTTCAACAAGGAAGTTGGGAAGTGAAGGCTATATATCTACATTTACAAAAAAGGCATGGAAGGTCACTAAAGGGTCACTAGTAATAGAGAAATGAGAGCAGGTACGTACATTGTATTTATGTATTGGTAATGTTGACTCTTCTATCTCTTTATATTGTACATGAGTGGATATAGAATTATGACATCATAGGCTTGGGAACATTGTAGCGTGTGTTTTCACACATGCTTGTGTCGAAATTAGGAACCTACAAAAGGGTTGTGTTGCTTTGGAAGAGTTTCAAAGAATTAAATAAATAAATAACTAAACTAAGAACAAAAACTAAATAAAAGTGTTGGCATGAAAGCAAATAAATAATATTTTTTGTATTTTTCATTCAATCAACATGAAATAAAATAAATAGTATTTTTTGTATTCTTTTCATTCAATCAACATGAAAGCAAGACAATACTTGAAAGAATAAAGAATATTTTGTATTGATGTCAAAACATTACAGGAAATGAATCACTTGAACAATAGAAGTGTAAGAGGCCCCTACAGTTGTCCGAGGGAGGGTCTATTGGTTCTCCTGATGATATTTTGATTCTCCGGCCATGCGTCATAAGAAGAGGATCTCCGAAAGGTGAGAAAGAAGTTGAAAGAAGCCAAATTTGAACTCAACAAAAATACATTATAGTCTCGGCTTGAGAAAATGGAATGGAATTTTGTCTGGAATGAGGGACCTTGGTGTCTCTTTTATAACTAATGATGAGAGTATAGGGTTGATTTTTGGAATTTAGATTTATCATTTTACTTAAGCGACATAGATACTCATGTCCATTTCACTTTATGTTTGTCTGACACAAAGTAGAGACAACTGAAAGACGAGCCAGATGTTGGGTTGCACTTTTTTTGTGCTTTTATGCGACATGGGATGCTCAGATTGAGGGATTATGAGCAACTTGGGTCACTATTATCGAAGGATTAATAGAAACCTAACTTAAGAATACTTTTTTGAGGTTTCTCTTACATGTTTTGGGATTTGGACTGATTTTCCATGTTCAAATGGATATGGGTGAGGTGGAATGATGATATATGAAGGTGATGGTGCTGATGACATGTCATATGAGTAAATTTTTTTTCTTAACACATTCCCCCCTAATGAGTGAGGTCAGGAGCTCACTGTATGGTCGAAATACATCATTGGATTCTCTTGTGGTTTGGAGATAAGTGCGACGATGGCGCAGATAATGGAGACCACTTCAAAGAGAACTCACCTTTCGACGGGATTACAGGGGACCTTACCTACATATATAATGCTGCATATAATATCAAATATATATGGATGAGGCGGGCATCTCCATGCTCGTATCAATGTCTCAAATATAGAAAAGAAATCTAGACCTAGTGGGGGTCAGATCAATACATGAATAATCACCGTGTACATCATAATGGATATCTAGGCCTAGTGGGGGTCTGATCAATACATGAAAAATCAATGTGTACATCATAAGTGTCCAAAAGGGACTCAAGTCAAAGAGTACACAAGTATGGTACAACCATGGGTGATTTAAAGAAATGATATCATAACATTGATATTATGGAGGAATGTTGGATCACAATAATTGATGCTCTGTTGGTACTGAAAAGAGTCCAAAAATATGGGATGACTGAAACAATTGAAATTTTGAATCAAGCAATCTCTAGGAACTACATCTGTAGCTGGATACAAAAGGAAGCATGAAACTGGGGCTTCCATAAGACTGTCACCAACACAACCCAGATATCGTGATAAATATATAACTGGAAGAAGACTCCTGCAAGGATGGGAGCCAATAATATATAAGGTCTTCAATCGAATAATAAAAGGACCATCATCATGTACGAGTCTCAATGTTACGCCTAAAATCCTACCATCGTGTGATTCAGTGTATACATCCCTAAAGTCTCATTGGCTACGTGATTAACCTGGAAGAGGTATTGTAGCTAGGGTTTTACCCCTAGCTTGTGCCAATGAGCACCTACTAAGGAGAATGGACTCCTTAGTAGCAGTTCAGTATATTAAACTAATTATGCAATAAACAAAACATTAAATTATTTCTAATACAAGCATGAAGCATAAACACCAAAATGAAAGAATGTCTTTGTATTGATGTTACCTTGAGTGTCAAGGTTGGTGAATCCCTTTGCAGTGTCCAAGAGGATGCTCCAAGCTTCAAGAATGCTCCTTCTCCTTCTCCAATGTTGGGAATGGGCCAAAGGTGGCTCTCAAGGTGAAAATAGTTCAAAGGTGAACTAGGGTTTCGAGAGAGATTTTGGCAGAGTAAGGGTGCTTGTGATTGTGGATATGGAATAAGGGATCTCCATCACCTATTTATAGTTTTTTGGTGGTGGAGTGCTGACCCATGGTTTTGGGAAACACATGGTTTTAGGCAGCTGTATAGGGTTTTTTCCTCCTTTTCCTCATTATTTTATATTTTTATTCCCTTTTTAGGGGATTTTTGCTATTTTTGGAGGAAAAGGGGGTTTTTTAGCCTTTTTTAGGCTATTTTGAGGGTTTTGTGGCCTTTTGGAGGCATTTTAGGCCTTTTGGAGGCTTTTTAGGCCTTTTGGAGGCATTTTAATGGGAGTTTTTGGGATTTTAAGGGAAAAATGGTAGGAAAATGGACAAATGAGCCATATAATGTGGTAATGAGGTAGTGAACACTTTTTGGGTGTTAACAGATTGCCCCCTGATGTGCGAGGTCAGGAGCTAATCGTATGGCCGATGGACATCATAAGTCATGAATGGTTTTCCTGGGATGTGGAGAGAAGAGAAGAAACAAACTGAAGCCCGGAACAACGATCCCGAACAACTGCAAGGACTAAAAGTACATAACCTCAATAATGGATGAGGAATCATCTGATCATATGGACGAGGCGGGCATTCCCATGCTCGTATCAGGATACAACATAACAGTAACAATGGGGTCCAAAAAATGGGGACCTGAAATATACATGACCTCAAATACTGACTGAGGTATAATCTCAATATATGGACGAGGCGGGCATACCCATGCTCGTATCAAGATACATAAACATAACTGTGAGGCCCGAAAAAAGGGGACCTGAAAGATACATAGCCACTGTGTACATCATAAGGGTCCAGAGGGGACACAACATCTGGGGCATACTGCTGAGCTGACCATGTCTGTGCTGAAAAACTGATACACTGGAATAATCAACAGTGCGACTGAATGTGGTACCGAAGGAGCGAATGAGCTGCTGGATCAGAGTGACAAGGGGTACACTCGCAATGGTACACTGGACTGGAACTGAAAATGGGTACTCAAGGAAGCAGAGAACTGGATGGCTTCCGAATACAATCGCCAACGCAGCCTGGACATCCACGGGAACATACAACTGGGCGTTCCTGAAGTGACTCACCAATGTGCTAGAGTCAAGGGAAATCCGGGGTCTTCGACTAAAAACTGATGGGATATAATCCTACGCGATCCTCAACGATGCGATCAAGGTGCTGAAGTCGAGCATGTGAGGAACAACCACTCGGAGAGGCAATGATGACTCCTCTCAGAATGATCCGTAGGCACTTACCACAGATGGTGATAAGTCCAAGGCGTAGGGACCTCTGGGCCTATCCTCTGGAATAGAGGAGCTGTCGTCGACAGAGGGAGACCTGCAACTATCAAGGCAATGATGTTTCCTTGACAGGAGCGCGAGGTACAAGACCGAAATGTGATAGTGCTGATGGCAGGATTGATAAACTGTGGGGGGAAAACTGGGCAATTAGAGTGAAGGGACTCAAACTTCCTTTGTTCAGAGTATGATAATGGGAATGATCTGGCAGCATATGAAACTGACTGAGGAGAAAGGGATCATAGCTGTAATGGATCTGGGAGGATAACTGGCTGAGGGAGACTCATGCTGGTATACAATGGCAGGAGACTGCAGAATACTCTGAACAAAGGCGACCTGATTGGGGGTGCTGCCGAGATGATCGATCATAGTGCCATGAGGCACGGGAGGATACTTCTTCATGGGTTAAGGAACTAGAAGAAGTGTGTGGATAAAATGATACTGTCGTGTGGATTTTACGAGCCCAGGACAGTTCATGCTCGTGGTTGCTTTCAATTTTAGAGAGTCTGAAAGCAAGTAAGAAGACTCCAGGGGGTTGCTTTTTCGTAGATTTAGTCTCCAAGGCCCAAAGAAGCATAAAAGGATGCAATGAAGAACTCTTCTAGCCGGTGTGACTAGAGTATTCCTTTTTCGTAATTAGTCTACCAGGTCCGGAAAAGGGTTAAACTTATACCAGATAGACGCCCTTTCAGGTACTTTAACGAGCATGAAAGGAAGCAAGATTGCTCGGCGATCTTTTCATTCTTTTAGGAGTCAGAAAAGAGCTTAACGGAAACTCCCTAAGTGCCTTTTTCATAAAGGACTTGTCCGGCCCGAAAAAGGGATAAAATTATACCGAACAAAGGAAATGGCCAGGCAAGGAGGAAGTGTTCAATCAAGGATCAATAATGGTGACCGAGAACGAGGGTAGGTAGGAACACTGATGGGCCTCCTTGCGGGGTAGATGAAATGGTGGCAAAATAACGAAACATTTGCAGTGTGACAGGAGTGAATGGCTCATGTAAACATGTGGAACAATCCGATAGCGGCCGATGTGGCACGCAAACCGAGGCAGCAAGGTGTTGGGACACAATGTTGAAATTGTACCAAGTGAGAGCGAGAAATGATCTCAAGCATCATCACGAGCTCGGAAAAATGAATCCGGCGATATAAAGGATGTCAAAAACGGGTAACGGCCGATGTGGCATGCATACCGAGGTGACGAGGGCATTTTGGAAAAAATACCCTAAAAATCTGGGGGTGAGAGCGAGAAATGATCTCAAGCATCATCACCAGCTCGGAAAAATGAATCCGATAGTGCAAATGGTGCGAAAAACGGAGGTCATAAAGACTCCGGAATGGTAAAAGGTGAGCCCACCAAGCCAAGGATGCAGTGGTGGGGAGAAATGATGACCCGTGGGGGAAGAATACTAGGTGTATCAAAGCAAATCAAATCTACAAGTGATATGTGACCTCAAAAATGGTTGAGATCACAAGTGTGAAAAAGTGAGCAGGGTTAATGACTTGCCCCCATGCTATGGGCATGGGGTTTGTGATTATGGATCACATATGTATGGGTTTGAACAATGGGTTCACGGACGTGCTGAGATAGATGTGATGGGGAAGGTTCAAAATGATTGATCATGCCCCCTATCCCAGGGTCAAGGGAATCTATTATGCCCCTTGACTCAGAGGGGTCAAGGTGGTGTTCTATGATAGCGGGGTCCAGACCAGGCAGTTCGGTATAGGACCAAGCAAAGACATCACGGAATTCGTGGAAGAGTTGTTGGTAGTTCTCCATCTCATGCTTACTGCAGGAGGCTCCTAAAGGGATGAGTTCAGGGGCACATCCTGAGAACTTTGAGGGAGGAATAGGATGTTGTTTCTGACGAACGGGGGGTACATCAGGCCATGTGTCAATGTGGTGCTCTATAATTGCGGGATCAAGAGCAGGCATTTCGGTATAAGACCAGGCAAAGACATCACGGAATTCTTTGAAAAGGTGTGTGTAGTCCTCAATCTCTTGTTTACTGCAGAATGCTCCTAGAGTAATGAGTTCAGGAGCACGACCTGGAGCAGCAATATCAACTTGGATGACAGGTGAGATGTTGGCCATGTTGCCCTCCTCGAAGGCATCAGGAGCAGGAATAGGGTCCTTGAACCAGTCAACCTTGGTGGGGAGGAAGTCTTTGGATTCGACCGCGTATTGGGTAGCGGTGCTAGAGGAAGACGCTTCTGGGATGAAATAGGAACGGTGGTGCATAGCATCCCAAGGATAATCCGGGGCAGTTAGGGCCTCAAGAATCTCCTCATCAGTACGGAAAGTCTGCGTCGTCAAATCGGTTGACGAGGGGGTAGTGGGAGTGTTGGTTGAAGAGATCATGTAGATGATATTAACCTCTTCAGAAGGGGGAGAGACCGGGGGGTAGATCTCCTCAATGGTAGGTGGTGCCGTCTCAAGGTCCAGATTGTTCATCTCATAAAGAGCTGCTCTGTAATCCGGGAGATCGGGACAATGATGTGAATAGTGCCCGTAAATACCGCATATGGCGCAGGAGTGGTTGGTACGTAGGGACTTATCTTTAGGCTTAGGAGTAGGGTTGAGTTCGACAGTTGGGATGTTGGGGTCATCATCGAGCATTTGCATGTGCTTCTGCAATGCGGGTAACTGTGGGCATTGGTGGGTCGCATGGCCCAACTCGTCACACAGCGAGCATTTGGGAGGAGCACGAAACACTGGAGGGTTCTTGACTGTCTTGGGAGGTGGGACAGCAGTGTAAGGTTGTGGACCTCTGCCCCCAGTGGGTTGAGGAGGAAGAGGAGTTGTCGTGGAGGACGAAGGGGTAGAGACACCGGGAGGTGGCTGAGTGGTAGTAGCCATGGGTTGCACCGGCTGGAGGACGACATCTGGTGTCGGCGGGCGAACGGGAGGCGAAAGATACCATACAGGTAATCCCAATGTTAACCCAGGGAGGCTAAGGGTAGCCATGACCGGGGCGCTTACTACTCCTGCTGGAGGAACTAGGAAGGGGATCGTATGGATCGGTGTAACACCAATGTGACTAGGTACCAATGGTGGTTTAGGCAACAAGGATGGTTGATTGTTAGGTGGTAGGATGTCATGGGACAAGGTACATAAGTCAGACATTTCGGGCGTAGATGACGGCGGAGGAATGGATTGAAAGGTGGAGGTCATCGGCGCGTCTGAGTAGACTCCAGGCCCCGTAGAGGAAACAAACGAGGTGGTGGCACTAGAAACAGGTTGTTCAACCATGGGGAGAACATTTTCCGGTGCCGCCGGAGCACTGGGATCATAGTAGGTGAGTTGGTCAATCTTAACCACGCGTCCCTCATGGGGGAACATCATGGTGCGAAAGACAGAAGAGGCAACCGCCCGCATGGCATACATGTAGCTGCGGCCAAGTAGAAGGTTGTAATCCAACTGGGCATTGATTACCTCTATGTCAATAAGGACTGTTTTACCACCTAACTGGACTGGAACGTTGGGGAGAAGGCCTTGGGGCTGGGCCGAACGACCGTCGTAGGCACGTAACGCAGTGGTGGACTGCTGGAGAGGAGGGGATCCTAGCTTCTGCCATACAAATGTAGACATAACGCATGTGGAAGCACCCTCATCGATGATGCACCGATGGATAACAAGATTCCTAACGGAGACTGTAACTTGGAAGGCTAAGCTGGAAGGTAGGCGTGGTTCAGACTGGTCTAAATCAAACGCCATCAAATGTGAATCAGTTGGGTCAATCCCCCCGATGGCGGAAAGTAAAGTCTTGCGCTGGGAAGGGCAGTTCTTCAAGACTTCCAACGCAGACATGGCTGCGGGAGATTGGGCTAGGTCGTCTACAATGTTGTAGTTTGACGCAGCGCGCGTTAGGGTTATTGTTGATTCGGCGCAGTGGGAAACGAGGTGCTTTCGCAGCGCCGTCTGTGGGAGGCAGAGGGATACGTAACGCCTGATCGGTGGGGTGGGCGTTAGTAGTTTTATCCATGGGAATGGCTTCAGAGGTGGAGCCATATTGGTTCCGACGGGTCTGGAGGTTGACGTCAGCTGATGACATCATCAATAAGTGGTGGGTACCTGAGTCAAACATGGGTTGATCAGGGGCAGCGTAGGTGATCTGTTGTTGTTGGGGTTGCACGTTAGCTTGAGGGGCCAACGGCTGAGTGTTCACCACGCCTTGGGTCGGTAAGGGGTTTTGCAGCACCAAAGGGGGTTGCTGAGGTTGGGGGGGGTTGGGTGGTGCTTGGGGAGCCGCATGCCCTTGGCGATGGGCCTCGTCAACCCAAAGCTGCCGAGCTCGCTCCAAGTGTGGGCAAGCATGGGTGTAATGTCCATAGACCCCG
This sequence comes from Larix kaempferi, assembly GCA_027924585.1. Taxonomy (NCBI): domain Eukaryota; kingdom Viridiplantae; phylum Streptophyta; class Pinopsida; order Pinales; family Pinaceae; genus Larix; species Larix kaempferi. Next base: position 3,985,237 of record BSBM01001041.1, on the reverse strand, counting down.
CAAATAGAACAAGGGTGGTTCGTTCGCAGATTGGGGTTTTTGGCCTGCTTGGGCGGGCGATCAGGGTTTTGATTAGCGGGGGCCGCATTATTGTTGTCGGGGGGATTAGCCGGTTGACCAGCTTGGTCTGCAGGTTGGTTATTTCCCCGATTACGGCCTTTGCCGCGGTTCTGTTGGCCCTGGTTACGTTGGTTATTCTGGTTTGGCTGCGGGTTATGTTGGGCGTAAACTTGCCCTTGGGCAGCAGGTGGATTTTGAGGTTGCGCAGGTGCAGGGGCAGACTGCGGAGGATGATATGTAGGTTGAGGCTGAGCAGGTGCAGCAACTTGAGGGGGTTGCTGATAGGACTGCGGAGCAGGTTGTGGATGTGCCGCAGGGGCTGCCTGGGGTGGATAATAAGCTGGGGGGGCTTGGGAAGGCGCGGGAGCCGGGGCAGTCTGCTGATGGTAGTAAGGCTGAGGGGCGACTGGAGGAGCGTAAGCAGGAGTCGCATACCCGAAGCACTGAGGTGGACATGAAGGTCCATGGGAATGGTGATGTGTCATGGGAGCATATGAGTTGGTTGCTCCAGACTGGGAGGTAGCCCTCGACAGGTCGGGGCCAGGGGTAGGTCGTGCTATAGAAAATGGTTGGGGATGCGAAGAAACACGGCCAATGATACCATCTGCAGCGTGGGATGCCCCCGGCGCATCATGATGGGAGGACTCGCCGCGAGGGGCATCAGGTATAATGGTATAAAGGTAACCCGACTGGGCGTAAATGAGGTCGAACTGCTGTGCCTTAAGGATGGCCTCTTCTTCAGACTGGGGTCTTTCTGAAGCTACATCCTTAGCGATGACAGGAAGCAGGGACTTGAGGAACCAATCGAGGAAGATACGGTCATCTAGTTTAATCTTGCATAAGCTACGGCGTCTACGCCACTCATGGATGTGGTCCGTGATATGGGTAGCCGTGTTTTGTCTACAAGATAGAAGGATCTCAACGCCCGCGTCATAGCGGACTGGCAACTGGAAGAACTGCAGGAAGGTCGAGTCCAGGGAAGAAAAGGTGGCGTGGGTCCCATGAAGCTGCTCAATATACCACTTGGCTGCAGAGCCAGTAAAGGTGCGCTGTAAGAGACGGAGGCGAACAGAGTCGTCCACTATGGAGTTAGAGGAACACCATAGGTGGAAAGACATGATGTGGTTCTGTGGGTCCTCACCGGCCTTACCCTCGAATTTAGGGATGTCAGAGGGTAGTTTGGTAGGCATATGAGGCCACATAGGGTCGTGTCGAATAGGATCATTGGTCAATCTGGCCAGGTCAGGTAGGTTGAGGCTAGCCATGAACGGCAAACTGGAAGAAGGCTGTGACACAGTAGTGCTGTGGACCAAGTTGGGGCCAGTGCCCCCAAGTGGAGGGACAAGATTTAGGGTGGTGCCCCCAAGTGGGGGAACTGAGGTAGTGGAGGATGGTCCAGTACCACCATGGGTATTGTGAGCCACTGATGTAGTGGGGATAGGTATTCCCGCTGTGGGAATAGGTACCGTGAGGGGAACGGTAGATGGTTGCCCCATGGAGGGCATACCAAAAATAGGTGTAGTAACTGGTGTAGTGGTGGATGTGCCACCAATGGTCCCTATGACAAATGGAGTGGAAGTCGTACCAGCCATGGGGCTAGTAGGGGCAGTATAAATAGGGTTCTCAGACTCTTCGTCAGAATCAGAGGTAAAGTAAGGTGCGTCACTATCTGGTGACGGAGACCTACGTCGCTGACGGGTGGAGTCAAGTGACAAGGCTCTAGATCTGTGATGAGTGGTATCAACGGACAATGATCGGAATCTATGACGAGTGGTGTCGAGAGAACCGTGCTGTGGGGGCTCGCCCCTGAGGCGCCGAGAATGTCTCGGGGACTCAATGGTGACAGATGGTGTCTAAATCTCTGTGGGTTGAGGTGAGTATAAAAACAGCTCAAAAATCCTAATGCAACCGAGTGTGCAGAAGGAGAGCTAAAAAGCAAGGCACTCAGGCCAACAACCAACTCAAAACACCCACTGCAACAGCTGTGCTACAATAGGTGGAGTAACAACAAAGATGGTCAGAATACCAACAAGCAGCAGGTTTCCTAAAAAAGAAAAATGGTGGACTCACTAGACCAAAGGGAGGTAAAGGAGCATGCAAACACCTAACTAAAAGTATTCTGACTTAACTAAACATATCCTCTGCAAGGTGATGAAATCCAAGTCAGACAATATGAGTAGGAAAGCCAAGTGGCTATGATATCCCCCTACCGGGAGGGACACCGGGTAGTCAATCCTAGAAGAATGGAAACTAAGATACCCCGTTCATGACACGTCCAGAAAGGTGAATCTGCCGTTTAGTTCGTTGACCGCAATACCCCTATACAGGGATATCCCGCGAACCGCGAAAGGTAGCCCTTCGGTTACTGAATGGAGTGCGGTATTCCACTCAGGCCTCCGGAACCAGTCTCCCGACTTCAACCCTCCTAAGGGAGAGGCCCTCTGATAAACTGGTCGTGACCGTGCCAAAAAGTACTAGGGGATTTTGGTTCCCTAGTTGGACAACAACTATGTCTCAAGTGAAATAACCAAGGGGTGTTATTGGAAGCCTATCCCCCTGATCCTACCTAACTACAATGATTCTTTTGTGTTCCCCAAGTGGGGTTAGAATGTTGGTTTAGTTAGGTACTTTTTAAGGCTCACTTGATTTAATGTGACAGAGTGTGTGCTCGTGAGGTGTTGAACCCAAAAACAGAAGTGCCACAAGGGAGGGCAACTTCCAATCTATCAATAATGCTGAAATTGATTCTTTTAATTTGCAAAATTTTCTGAAAATAAAAATACTGAAATTTTAAAAAGATTCTGTAAAAGGAACAGAAATTATGTTGCAGAAAGGCTGTAAGGAAGTAGGCTGCAGGTGGGACAGAGGGCTGTTCAAATGCAGAAAATATTGCAGCAAGAGGGGCTGGGCTCAAAAACAGAAAAAGAGCAGAAATCAGACCGCGGGTCTGTGGCGGGTCAGAACAGGCCGACCGCGGGTTTGAATGAAACAGCGGCGGTCAGGTCGCGGCTATCGGGCCAATAGTTGCAGTCGGGACGCAGGAAACGGGGGAAAAGGCACAGTCGGGTCGCGGCTATCGGGCCAACAGTGGCAGTCGGGACGCAGGAAAACTGGAAAAAGACACAGTCGGGTCGCGGCAAAATGGCTAACAGGCGCAGTCGGGACGCGCGAAAGAGGCAGGAAGCCGCAGTTGCGACGCAGGAAAAAGGCCGACATGCGCAGTCAGATCGCGGCAAACAGGCTGATTAGCCACGGTCGGATCGCAGGTAACAGACTTGAATCCGCCGGCAGAGCGTCGGAAGCAGTCTGAGAGCCACGGTCGGATCGCGGGTAAAGGCCTGAAAGGCGCGGTCGGGACGTGACTGCAGAGGAAAAAGACGCGGTATGCAGCGGCCGAAAGGGACAGCCGAAAGAAAAAATTTAAAAACGGAAACCAGAAATTCGAAAACTAGGGGAGTCGCCAAAACTGTAGCTAGGGTTTTACCCCTAGCTTGTGCCAATGAGCACCTACTAAGGAGAATGGACTCCTTAGTAGCAGTTCAGTATATTAAACTAATTATGCAATAAACAAAACATTAAATTATTTCTAATACAAGCATGAAGCATAAACACCAAAATGAAAGAATGTCTTTGTATTGATGTTACCTTGAGTGTCAAGGTTGGTGAAGCCCTTTGCAGTGTCCAAGAGGATGCTCCAAGCTTCAAGAATGCTCCTTCTCCTTCTCCAATGTTGGGAATGGGCCAAAGGTGGCTCTCAAGGTGAAAATAGTTCAAAGGTGAACTAGGGTTTCGAGAGAGATTTTGGCAGAGTAAGGGTGCTTGTGATTGTGGATATGGAATAAGGGATCTCCATCACCTATTTATAGTTTTTTGGTGGTGGAGTGCTGACCCATGGTTTTGGGAAACACATGGTTTTAGGCAGCTGTATAGGGTGTTTTCCTCCTTTTCCTCATTATTTTATATTTTTATTCCCTTTTTAGGGGATTTTTGCTATTTTTGGAGGAAAAGGGGGTTTTTTAGCCTTTTTTAGGCTATTTTGAGGGTTTTGTGGCCTTTTGGAGGCATTTTAGGCCTTTTGGAGGCTTTTTAGGCCTTTTGGAGGCATTTTAATGGGATTTTTTGGGATTTTAAGGGAAAAATGGTAGGAAAATGGACAAATGAGCCATATAATGTGGTAATGAGGTAGTGAACACTTTTTGGGTGTTAACAGGTATTAACCCATTTAAACTAGGTTTTGAGAGGTCGTCGTAGGCTTCCCTCATGCAGCCTGCGACGTCGCAGCTTGCTCTCTTGTAGGGTGCGACGATGCCAGTTAATGGACAAAAATAGCTCCTTCGAGACCATTCTCGAAGCTAGCTGACATGGACCCTTATCCCTGACCTCTTGGGAGAGTTGGTACTCGGTTACTAACCTCTTGGAAGGATCCCATATCTCTCTCCTAGCATATCTCAACCTACCCTATCCATACCCTATCCACTTAGTCCTATATAAATGAAGCTCTATCCCTCTCAAAAAGGAGGAAGTCTATAGTGTCTACATGCTAGTGAAATCATCTTGGAGAGATCTTTACTCATCCATTGAGAGACTCACACTTCCTTGGGAGGATATGGCATTGGCTTGGATGGAGAAGGGCTACTTTGTTAAGCTCTGGTTGTAGTCATTCTTTTCTATGTACTTTCCCTATATTTACAGTAATATAAACGCTTTCCACCAATATTGTTGTGATTGATGATATTGTGTAGTTTACCTGCTTAACTGTTTACTTAGATCTGTTATCATTTGGATGCTTTCATTTGTTTGTCTTGTTTTGTGTATCTTGATAGGTCTTGCAACTTAGATCTGATGACTGCAAGGCATGGAACCACATCCAGGAAAAGGGACTACAAACTTAAGGTAAGACATCCGATAACTTGATCCTTAACTAGATCTAGGAAAGTGGTTTATAGTCTGTACTATTTGTTCTAGACTCACATTGAGCTAGGGAGATCCGGCTCACGTCCACTTGAGTGGATTTTTCGTCAAACAAATCTGGAAACTCCACTAGGGAATAGAACATTGCTTTGTAGTTGTCAATTTGAATGTCATTCTCAGTTGATTTCTTGTTACAAGCCATATTATTTGTCATTTGCCTCTTAAGTGGTTTCACCATCAGATCTTCACTTTGAAGAGTTGATTACCTTCCTTTGAGTTTGTACTTCTCATTTTCAAACCATTTCATTGCTCATTGTTTGGAGAATTGGTTCATTTTTTAACTTAGATCTCACATGTCGCACCTGGTCAGTGGACTCAGAGCGACACCGTGTCATTTTTTATCTCTGTTCTTTGTCTGTGGGCCTATCGTCGCAACCTTTTCATTGGTATGCTGTGACATTCTCGCACTTACCGCATTGGTGAACTGCGATGTGGCACTGTGTACAAGCACAGACTGTGCCGATCTGCCAATTTTTTCATACAGGCATCCCTTCTCCATTTTTGATTTGAGTTTTGGTTTGTGTGCAAACTCCCTCTGTACTGTAAGATGTTGATGTATATGTAACTTCGGAATGTATTTCATATATGTATATTGTACTTCTATAGAGATGGTATTATTCCTCTATACGGAAGTGTTTGTATTCCTATAGAGATGTTATTATTCCTCTATATGGAAGTGTCGTAACTTATACTTGATGGGTTATTAGACCACCTTGTCGGGGTCGGCCTTGTATAAGTCATGTGGGTTGAAGGGTTATTAGACCACCCTATTGGGTGTTGGCCCAGTCAGCATTATGTTATGTGGTTAAGTTAAGGCCGACCTAGTAAAGGTTATTAGGCAAGTCAAGTCAAGTATAAATAGAGTGCGGGAGGCACTCTATTTCATCATTCTATTCTCTCACACACTCTTTGGAGAGTGGCGCACTTGTGGAGGAGGATATCTGCTGCTAGGAGATGTCTATCTCTTATGATTGGGTTGTATCATTGCTCTATCTATCTCTGAGGAATTTAATGGGGTTTTTCACCTTTATGGTTTTCCCCAAGTAAACTCTGTGTCTCTTGCGTGCTTGCATTATTGTGTCCATGATTGATATGGTGTAGATATGCTATACATGTTGTTCTCTCAGTTAAGATCCTAGATGAGATTGAAGTAAATTCTGAAAAATTAACATGGTATTAGAGCTAGCCTGAAAGAAGGCATGATATGGCATGTATGACACTTGTTGCACTTGCGATGCTAGGGCTTGATATAGCAAAAACCAGTCATGGTAGAAATTTAGCTATAAATCCATTTTGGAAAAGTTTTCAGATCTGAAACTTTTACAGGTCAAAGATCAGATCCCCATGTACCTTGTGTCCAAAGAAAAACTTCTAATTCGTTGTACTTTGTGATTTATGATATGTACAATATAGGGTTTTTGCCTCTTCCAGATCTCAGTCATAAACATGTGACCTTGGAAAAAAGGTCATAACTTGGGATAGGAAGCTCCAAATGAAATTTCATAAAATGTGATAGGTAGGGCATGGACTGTACTTTCTCAGGTAACTTTTTCAGAGGCCGAAACTGAACCAGTGTCACGTGGCACGCCGTACAGGTTTTCTCTCCTATTTCATCCCATACACAGGTCACGTTGCGACACTTGGCATAAATCTCTCTTAGAGAATCCATTTGAGGTTAGAAATGTGGGGTTGGAAAGATGACAGGTCAGGATATCACAGGAAAATGTTTCATACCCTGTGGATCAAAATGTTTGGAGTTACACCAGAAACAATCAGGTACATATTTCTGTCAAAACAAAATTATTTTTGAGCACCTTCATTCATGGCTTCCGGAATTTAGGGTTCCAGAGAAAGTTGGAATTTTTGTAATCGGAGACTATGGATGAATGCTACTCATCAAAATAGAAATTTAGAGACCAAGTTCATAATTTTTGGTTGGATAGAAGGTCGGGCTTGATCAGACCCTAGTTCGGGACTTTGATCGGAAAAGTGGAAAATTAGGGCTTCTGCAAAAATGGAAAATTTTGAAATCTGTGACCACGGCTGGAAGCTCCTCCGAAAAATATAAGCTTAGAGATTTGGATCGGACCTTTTGATTGGGAAGAAGGGTGGGATTTATCAAACCCTAGTTCGGGGTCATGTCTAGTGAATCCAGAAGTTTCAAAGGAAAATTTGAGGGGTGAAACTTTGCAATTTTAAAATTATGAGTATACCAACTTGATCAGCTCATCAAGGCACATATTTATATCCTTTCGGAAGTTTGAAATTCAAAGTTTGATTTTTTAGGGTTTCCCTGAGAAACCCTAATCCAGCTCCAGATCCAGTTCCTGCAAATCAAGTGGATTGGGTTAATCCTAGAAGAGAATGGATTGGTCACCTGCATAAGTGAAGAAGTTCCTGTTTCAGAGGGAGATGAGGCTAAGGCCTTACATAAGAAGATTACAAGAAATCTCGACAGGTATGGCTCATCTAGGTATGTTTCGAGATTTGTTCATGATTAAGTTTATGGCATGTTTGTCTTCATGTTATTACGGTTAGTATGATCTTGATTAAATTTAGACTTGTCGTATCACCTTAATAAAATTATGAATGCATGATAGAAGATATTCATTGATTAAGGTTTTGACACTTATGATTGTACTAATGCATTGTGATGTTGTATGAGGTTTATGTTGTTCGCTAACATGAAAGGTACATCAAGAAAGACAAATCATGTTCTACTTCAAGAACATATGATCATGGTGACATGAAGACAAAGATTCATCCATTGTCATGGATCACATAGAAGATCTACTTACGAGGTATGTATAACTTGGTTCTACAATGGTTAACTTATGAGACATGCAGGTTACTAGCACAAGTCATTGAAGAGAACCAGAAGACATCATGCGGGTATGTTAGACATAACTAGCTAACATAGTAATCCAGGTATGTTTTTCCTATATCAAGTTAGAATCCTACCTTGTGTTAGGATCCCTTATATAAGTATACTTGGTATGATTAGTTATGTTTATTCATAAAGTTAGAAATGTAAGTAATCAAGGGTTTATGCATTTTATGTCTCTTATCTCGATTGATGATTTAACTAACCAGAAGAGTCCTATGATCAAATAAGAATATGCATGAGTAAAAGAAGACTTCCCCGAAACCTTCAATACTAATGTTTATTATCTGTGTTTGAAATGATCATGACTATACATGTTTAATATTATTGTGTTTTGATAGTATTAAGATTATACTAATGAATGTGTGATTATGTATGAGACCATGAGGATAACACAATGATGATACTAATAAGCATGCATAGTGATAGATATAAGTTCAAGGATAGGTAATCCAGGAAGCAAAGATCAAGAGGGAGCACACTCCAGTTGTTCCTACAAGGAAGCAAAGATCAAGAGGGAGCACACTCCAGTTGTTCTTGCAAGAAAGAAAAGATTAAGATGGAGCACACTCCAGTTGTTCCTGCAAGGAAGCAAAGATCAAGAAGGAGCACACTTCAGTAGTTTCTGCAAAGATGCAGATATTCAGAGGGAGTTGACCACTTCTCATAATCCACATCAGAATGGAGTTGCAGAAAAGAAACAAAGACTGAGAGGGAGTCAACCCAACAAAAAAACAAAGATAAGTATTTGAATTATCATTCCTTGCATATTTTATTGTTTAAATAATACTGTTGAATAATGTATATACTCATGTTCCTAGAATTAGGTTGTGTATTATGCATATTAGAATAGTTGCATTGATGAACATTATACTACTAATTTACATGGGTAAGTGGCCTATGGCACTGTACAACATTCCATTGCTACTTATCTAGAATGAAACCTCTTTGCTGACATGTGGGGAGTTGTGCACACTCTTAACAATGTTCTGGTAGAGATTGGAAGGCATCTAGAAAGTTACGGGATATGGATAAATGTTGTATTGAAGCATTGGCTAAGATAATTGCATGACTGTATGACATATTTCTTTATGTGTAAGAATTTGTTCTGAAAACTATGAGATGTTTTCTAATCATGCAATTTAACTTGTTGTGTAGGAAAGATCATATGCCATCACCTACAAAAGAAGGACTACAACATTTGTTCAGCAACAAAGTTATCTATTGAAAATATTGAAGTTCCCAGGATCTGGGAAGAATGCCATGATTGAGGAGTACCAGTCGATCATGAAGATGTTTGGGATGCAGTCCCAAGACCTGAAGGGGAGTCTGTACTGACTTCCAAGAGGATCTACAAGATCAAGCATGTTGTAGGAGGTAGCATAGAGAATTTTGCTCCTGTAGCCAGATACACTTCCATTAGATCAATACTTGCTCTGGCTGCAGTGATGAAGTGGAAGATACACCAAATGGATTTCAAGACAGCTCTCTTGAATGGTGTAGTTGAAGAAGAAGTGTATGTCGAGTAGCCACTTGGTTTTGAGACACATGACAGGGAGTCATATATGTGCAGAAATTGGTATGGTAGGATAGACAATTTTCTATCCAGTTTGGGCTTTACCAAGAGTAAAGCGGATTCCAACCTTTACTACAAGGTTGAGGAAGGAAATCCAGTGACAGTAATTTTGTATATGGATGACCTGTTTATTACAGGTGAAGATAGATTGATTGCCGACACACAGCAGAATCTTTCTGCTGAGTTCGAGATGAAGAACTTGTGGATGATGCCCTATTTTCTAGGTATGGAGGTGTGGTAGAGTGCAGATGGAATCTTCCTTGGACAAGGGAAGTATGCAGTATAGATCCTGAAGAGGTTCGGGATGATGGACTGCAAGGCCATGGCCACACCTATGGCATCAAACCTGAAGCTTCTGTGTAATGCTTCATCTGAGCCGGTTGATGTCTCTATGTATCGTCAGATGATTGGGTCCTTGATGTACTTGACGAATACGAGACCAGATATTTGATTTGTAGTGAACACATTGAGCCAGTTCCTGACAGATCCGAGGAGTGTTCACCTGGTTGCTGTAAAGCATATTCTGAGGTACCTGAAGGGTACAATTGATTATGGGCTCAAGTATGATGCGAATCAAAAGTTTAACCTGCAGGTTTATGTTGATTCAGATTGGGCAGGTAGTGCTGCAAATAGGAAGAGCACATCTAGGTGCTACTTCAGTATGGGATCAGGTGTGATCTCTTGGTTTAGCAAGAAGCAGTCCTACGTAGCACTGAGTATAGCTGAGGCAGAGTATGTTGCATCCTGTGTGGCTAGTTGTGAGGCAGTATGGCTTCGAAAGCTACTGTCTGCGCTATTTGATCTCCCGCTGGAGACTACTGTTATCTTTTGTGACAACCAGAGTTGTGTGAAGCTGTCTCAGAACCCGATGTTCCACGACAGGTTGAAACACATAGAGATCAAATATCACTATATCAGGGATATGGTGTAGAGAGGAGTAGTGAAGCTCCTGTATGTTGCAACGGACGAGCAGATTGCAGATGTGCTGACAAAACCACTAGCTAGAGTGAAGTTCGAGTACTTCAGAGAGAGGCTTGGTGTTCTTCAGATTGATGACACTTTGAGGAAGAAGTGATGGATACGTTTGCAGGAACCATTCTGAGCATGGTGACAGGAGGATCCTTCCATGGCTGTGGATGTAAGCGCTGGATGATGAGCATCAGTACGATGTTCGAGTTTCTGCTCGATATGATCAGTTGGATCATTTATGTATGTATGCATCATGTTGGATGCTGGATATGATTAGTTGGATCATTTATATTTTGGTATATGCATCATGTTGGATGCTTGGACCATGTATCTGTATATGTATCAGGTGGATACGTTGTATGATCAGGTAGATCATGTATGTTGATATGTATTAGGTATGATCGGGTGGATCATGTATTTGTATATGTATCAGGTGGATACATTGTATGATCAGGTAGATCATGTATGATTATATGTATAAGGCAGATATTGTGTATGCATCAGGTGGATGCATTGTATGATCAGGATGATCATGGATGACGAGCTTGAGGATGTTGCTCCAGATGACATGCATCAAGACGATGCAGCGATGATGATCAGGATGATCATGTGTACATCAGGATGATGTATGATGATTATCAGGTTGATACTCTATGGCCATGGAACAGGTTGTGCAGATAAGCATATAATTTGTGCCCTGGGAGATTTACAGATAGTCTTTCGAGGTTTTTCCTATGGAATGTAATTTGTAACCTGGGATATCTGGAAAATGCTCTTTCAAGGTTTTGCTTGTGAGGACATATAATTTGTGCCCTAGGAGATTTGCAGATAGTCTTTTGAGGTTTTGCCTATGGCATGTAATTTGTGCCCTGGGATATCTGGAAAATGCTCTTTCGAGGTTTTGTCCTATGTCATGTAATTTGTGCCCTAGGAGATCCGATAGGTTGAGCCGTGTGCTCGTAATCAGTCCTGGGATGCTCTTTTGAGGTTTTGTGGTGACCACATGTAATTTGTGCCCTGGGAGATCCGATAGGTTGAGTCGTGTGCTTGTAATTAGTCCTGGGATTCTCTTTTGAGGTTTTGTGGTGGAGTCACATTTAATAAGTCCTGGAGATCTGGACAGGATGAAAAAGGGATCAGATGCTCTTTAGGGTTCTTGCTAGTCAAGAGACTCTTTTAAGGTTTTGCCACGCACGTAATAAGTCCTGAGGATTCCATAGTATGGCCAGTGATGATGAAGACCTGCAGGTGGTGGGCCTACATCTAGTATGAAAAAGGACTGGCTCTGTAGAACTTCCTATGATGAGTAGATTTAGATAGCAGTAGTAGTGACAATGACGATGACTCGATGACGATTATCCAATGATGATGATCTAAAGAAGAAGACTTGTGCTAGAAGACCTGTGTCGAGAAATACCTTCCTAGTTAAGAGGGAGTGTTGATGTATATGTAACTTCGGAATGTATTTCATATATGTATATTGTACTCCTATAGAGATGGTATTATTCCTCTATACGGAAGTGTTTGTATTCCTATAGAGATGTTATTATTCCTCTATACAGAAGTGTCGTCATTTATATTGTAAGTGTCGTAACTTATGCTTGATGGGTTATTAGACCACCTTGTTGGGGTTGACCCTGTATAAGTCATGTGGGTCGAAGGGTTATTAGACCACCCTATTGGGGGTCGGCCATGTGGGTCAAAGGGTTATTAGACCACCCTATTGGGTGTCAGCCCAATCAGCATTATGTTATGTGGTTAAGTTAAGGCCAACCTAGTAAAGGTTATTAGGAAAGTCAAGTCAAGTATAAATAGAGTGCGGGAGGCACTCTATTTCATCATTCTATTCTCTCACACACTCTTTGGAGAGTGGCGCACTTGTGGAGGAGGAGAAGCTGCTGCTAGGAGATGTCTATCTCTTATGCTTGGGTTGTATCATTGCTCTATCTATCTCTGAGGAAGTTATTGGGGTTTTTCACCTTTATGGTTTTCCCCAAGTAAACTTTGTGTCTCTTGTGCGCTTGCATTATTGTGTCCATGATTGATACGCTGTACATGTTGTTCTCTCAGTTAAGATCCTAGATCAGATTGAAGTAAATTCTGAAAAATTAACATAAGATCCAGTCAGAGACTCCATCTTTGATTTGTGTGTTGAGTTGTTTGGTTTTATTAGGAGTTGTTTTGGGTTCCATCTTGGACAAGTCCGAGATTTGGTAGTGGTGGACACTCTTTTCTCCCCCACTGTTAACACCCAAAAAGTGTTCACTACCTCATCTACCCCATTACATGGCTCATTTGTCCATTTTCCTACCATATTTCCCTTGAAAACCCTAAAAATCCCACTAAAAATCCTCCAAAAGGCCTAAAATGCCTCCAAAAGGCCGCAAAACCATCAAAAAAGCCTCAAAAAGGATAAAAAACCCCTTTTTCCTTCAAAAATATCCAAAATTCCTCTAAAATAGCAAAATCCCTCTAAAAAGGGAATAAAAAATATAAAATAATGAGGAAAAGGAGGAAAAAACCCTATACAGCTGCCCTAAACCATATGGTTCCCAAAACCATGGGCCAGCACTCCACCACCAAAAAACTATAAATAGGTGATGGAGATCCCTCATTTGACATCCACAATCAAGTATACCCTTACTCTGCCAAAATATCTCTTGAAACCCTAGCTCACCATTAAGCCACTTTCACCTTGAGAGCCCCTTTTGGCCCATTTCCACCATTGGAGAAAGATAAGGAGCACATTGGAGCTTGGAGCAACCCTCTTGGACATTGCAAGAGCTTCACCAACCTTCACATTGGAGGTAATATTAATACAAAAACCATTATTTACATCTTGTTGTTTATGTTTCATGCATATGTTTTAGAGTAGTTTATATTTCTGTTTTAGCATAATAATTTACATTTATTGAACTACTACTAAGGAGTCCATTCTCCTTAGTAGGTGCTCATTTGCACAAGCTAGGGGTAAAACTCTAGCTACAGTTTTGGCGACTCCCCTAAGTTTGAATTTCTGGTTACAATTTTTAAATCTTTTTTCTGTTCGACTGTCCCTTTCGGCCGCCGTATACCGCGTTTTTCCCTCCCACAGTCGCGCGCTGACCGCGTCTTTCAGGCACTTACCTGCGACCTGACCGTGGCTCTCAAACTGTTTCCGGTGACCTGCCGTCCATTTTCAGTCTGTTACCTACGATCCGGCCGCAGCTATTAGCCTGTTTGGGACGGTCTGACTGTGGCTATTACCCTCTTTCCTGCATCCCGCCTGCGGATTTCGGCCAGTTTCCCGCAACCCGTTGGCACCTTTCGGCGTCTTTCTTGCGTCCCGCCTGCGGCTTTCAACCAGTTTCCCGCAACCCGCCGGCGCCTTTCGGCGTCTTTCCCGTGTCCTGACTGTGACTTTCAGCCCCTTTGCTGCGTCCCGACTGCGTCTGTCTTCCAATAACCTGCGTCCTGTCCGCGCCTGTTTCCCTCAAACCCGCGGTCCGACTGCTCAATTTCGCCACAGACCCGCGGTCTGATTTCTGCATTTTTTCTAGTTTTTAAGCCCAGAACTTTGCTGCACTATTTTCTGCACCATCACAACCCTCTGTCCTACCTGCAGCCACCCTTCCTTACAGCATTTTTCTGTAGTTTTTTCTATTTTACAGAACCGTTTTTTCATTTTTAGCATTTTAAATTTGGAAAAAGAAAATTGTGCATTTTAAAAAGTTCATTTCTATATTGTTATAGCTAGATAGAAAGTTTCCCTCCCTAGTGGAACTTTCTACTTGGGTTCATCATCATCTCATGAGCACACACTCTGTCACATAATTCAAGTGAGCCTTAAAAACTATCTAACTCAACCAATATTCTAACCCCACTTGGGGAACACAAAAGAATCTTTGTAGTTAGGTAGGATTGGGGGGATAGGCTTCCAATAACACCCCTCGATTATTTACACTTGAGACATAGCTGTTGTCCAATTAGGGAACCAAAATCCCCTAGTACTTTTTGGCACGGTCAGAACCAGTTTACCAGAGGGCCTCTCCCCTAGGAGGGTTGAAGTCATGAGACTGGTTTCGAAGGGCTACCTTTCGCAGTTCTCGGAATATCCCTGTATTGGGGTATTGCGGTAAAAGGACCAAACGAGAGATTCACCTTTTTGGACATGTCATGAACGGGGTATCTTAGTTTCCATTCTTCTAGGATTGACTACCCGGTGTCCCTCCTGGTAGGGGGACATATTAGCCACTTAACTTTCCTATTCATATTGTCTGACTTGGATTTCATCACCTTGCAGAGGATATGTCTAGTTGAGTCAGAATACCTTTTAGTTAGGTTTTTGCATGCTCCCTTACCTCCTGTTGGTCTAGTGAGTCCACCATTTTTTATTTTTAGGAAACCTGCTGCTTGTTGGTATTCTCACCATTTTGTTGGTACTCCACCTATTGTAGCACAGCTGTTACAGTGGGTGTTTTGAGTTGGTTGTTGGCCTGAGTGCCTTGTTTTTGAGCTCTCCTTCTGCACACTCGGTTGCATTAGGGTTTTTGAGCTGTTTTTTACTCACCTCAACCCACAGAGTTTCGACACCATCTGTCACCATTGAGTCCCCGAGACATTCTCGGTGCCTCAGGGGCGAGCCCCCACAGCACGGTTCACTTGACACCACACGTCATCGCCACAGATCATCATCACTTGATACCACTTATCACAGATCTAGAGCCTTGTCCCTTGACTCCACTCATCAGCAGCATAGGACTCCATCACCAGATATTGACGCTCCTTACTTTACCTCCGATTCTGAAGGAGAGTCTGAGAACCCCATTTACACTGCCCCTACTAGCCCCATGGCTGGCGCGACTTCCACTCCTTTCGTTGTAGGGACCATTGGTGGTACGTCCACCACTACACCAGTTACCACACCTTCTCTGGGAATGCCCTCGATGGCGGCCACGTCCACCATCCCGGTCACCATTCCCATTCCCGTAGCTGGCATACATATCACCACTCCACTAGTGACTCACACTACCCATGGTGGTGCAGGCCCATCCTATACTACCTTAGTTGCCCCACTGGGGGGCAACATTCCTAACCCTTCCCCTCTACTTGGGGGCATGGGCCCCAACTTGGTCCAACCCACTACTGTGTCACATCCTTATTCCAGTCTGCCATTCATGGCTAGCCTCAACCTACCTGACCTAGCCAGACTGACCAACGACCCTATCCGACACAATCCTGCATGGCCTCATATGCCCACCAAGCTCCCCTTTGACATCCCTAAGTTCAAGGGCAAGGCAGGAGAGGACCCACAAAACCATATCATGTCCTTCCACCTATGGTGTTCCTCTAACTCCATAGTGGAGACTCTATTCGCCTCCGTCTGTTATAGCGCACCTTCACTGGCTCTGCAGCCAAATGGTATATCGAGCAACCCCATGGGACCCATGCCACTTTTACCTCCCTTGCCTCGACCTTCCTGCAGTTCTACCAGTTTCCTATCCGCTATGACGCAGGCGTAGAGATCCTCCTATCTTGCAGACAAAACACGGCTACCCACATCACGGACCACATTCATGAGTGGCGTAGACGCCGTAGCTTATGCAAGATCAAATTAGGCAACCGTATCTTCCTAGATTGGTTCCTCAAGTCCCTTCTTCCTGTCATTGCTAAGGATGTAGCCTCCGAAAGACCCCAGTCTGAAGAAGAGGCCATCCTTAAGGCACAATAGTTCGACCTCATTTACGCCCAGTCGGGTTACCTGTATACCATTATACCTGACACCCCTTGCGGCGAGTCCTCCCAGCACGATGCGCCGGGGGCATCCCACACTGCAGACGGCATCATTGGCCGTGTTTCTTCGCATCGCCAACCCTTTTCCATAGCATGCCCTACCCAGGGCCCTGACCTTTCACGGGCTACCTCACAGTCTGGGGCCACCAACTCATATACTCCTATGACACATCACCATCATTCCCATGGACCCACCTGTCCACCTCAGTGCTTCGGCCATGCGCCCCCTGCTTACACCCCCCCGGTCTCACCTCATCCCTATTACCATCAGTAGGCTGCACCAGCTCATGCGCCTTCTCAGGCCCAACCAGCTTATTACCACCAGCAGGCTGCACCAGCTCCTGCGCCTTCCCAAGCCCAACCAGCTTATTACCAGCCACAGGCAGCCCCTGCGGCAAACCCACAACCTGCTCCGCAGACATATCAGCAACCTCCTCAAGGTGCCGCACCTGCGCAGCCTCCACCTACATATCATCCACCGCAGCCTGCTCCCGCACCTGCACAACCGCAAAACCCACCTACTGCTCAAGGGCAAGTTTACGCCCAAAACAACCCACAGCAAAACCAGAACAACCAACGCAACTAGGGCCAACAAAACCGCGGCAAGGGCCGTAATCGTGGGAATAACCAACCTACAGGCCAAGGTGGTCAACCGCCTAATCCCCCAGACAACAACAATGCGGCCCCCGCTAACCAAAACCCTGATCGCCCGCCCAAGCAGGCTAAAAAACCTAATTTGCGAATGAACCATCCTTGTTCTATCTGTGGGGTCTATGGCCACTATACACATACTTTCCCACATTTGGAGCGAGCTCGGAAACTTTGGGTTGACGATGCCCATCGCCAAGGATGTGTAGCTCCTCAAGCGCAGCCCAAACCCCCACAACCTCACCAGACACCTTTGGTGCTACAAAACCCCTTACCAACCCAAGGCATCGTGAACACTCAGCCGTTGGCTCCCCCCCAAGCCAATGCGCCACCCCAACAAAAACAAATCACTTACGCCGCTCCTGATCAACCCATGCTTGACTCAGGGACCCACCACTTGTTTACTGATGTCATCCGCTGATGTCAACCTCCAAACTCGTCGGAATCAATATGGCTCCACCTCTGAAGCCCCTCCCGCTGATAAAACCACTAACGCTCATCCCACTAATCAAGTGTTACGTATCCCTCTGCCTCCCATAGATGGCGCTTCCAAAGCACCTCGCTTTCCACTTCGCCGTATCAACAACAACCCCAATGCGCGGGCTGCGTCAAACTACAACATCGTCGATGACTTAGCCCAATATCCCGCAGCCATGTCTGCGTTAGAAGTCTTGAAAAACTGCCCTTCCCAACGTAAGACTTTACTCTCCGCCATTGGGGCGATTGACCCACATGATTCGAATTTAATTGCATTTGATTTGGACCAGTCCGAACCACGCCTGCCTTCCTCCTTAGCATTCCAAGTTTCTGTTTCCGTTCGGAATCTTGTCATCCATCGATGCATCATCGATGAAGGTGCCTCCACATGTGTTATGTCTACATTCGTATGGCAGAAGTTGGGATACCCTACTCTCCAGTAGTCCACCACTGCATTACGCGCCTAGGACGGTCGGTCGGCCCAGCCCCAAGGCCTCCTACCCAATGTCCCCGTCCAGTTAGGTGGTAAAACCGTACTTATTGACATCGAGGTAATCAATGCCCAATTGGATTATAACCTTTTACTTGGCCGCAGTTACATGTATGCCATGCGGGCGGTTGCCTCTTCTGTTTTTAGTACCATGATGTTCCCCCATGAGGGACGCATGGTCAAGGTTGACTAGCTCACCTACTATGATCCCAGTGCTCCCACGGAACTCGAAAATGTTCTCCCCATGGTTGAACAACCGTGCCACCACCTCGTTTGTTTCCTCTACAGGTCCTGGAGTTTACTCAGACGCACCGATGACCTCCACCTTCCAATCCATTCCTCCCCCGTTATCTATGCGCGAAGTGTCTGACTTATGTACCTTGTCCCACGATAACCAAACACCTAACAATCAACCACCCTTGTTTCCTAAACCACCATTGGTACCTAGCCACATTGGTGTTACACCTATCCATACAATCCCCTTCCTAGTCCCTCCATCGGGAGTAGTAAGTGCCCCGGTTATGGCTACCCTTAGCCTCCCGGGGTTAACCTTGGGATTACCTGTCTGGTACCTTTCGCCTCCCGTTCCCCCGCCGACACCAAGCATCGTCCTCCAACCGGTGCAACCCATGGCTACTACCACTCATCCACCCCCCGGTGTCGCTACCCCTTCGTCCTCCACGAATCCCCCTCCTACTCCCAAATCCACTACGGGCAGAGGACCCAAACCTTACACTGCTGTACCACCTCCCAAGACAGTACAAAACCCCCCTGTGTTTTGTGCTCCTCCTAAATGCTCGTTGTGCGATGAGTTAGGCCATGCGACTCATCAGTGCCCACAGTTACTGGCATTGTAGAAACACATGCAGATGCTCGACGACGACCCCAACATCCCAGTTGTTGAACTAAACCCCACTCCCAAACCTAAAGATCAATCCTTGCGTACCAACCACCCCTGTGCCATATGCGGTGTTTACGGGCATTACTCCCATCATTGTCCCGATCTCCCGGATTACAGAGCGGCTCTCTATGAGATGAAAAATCTGGATCTTGAGACGACACCACCCACCATTGAGGAGATCCACCCTCCGGTCTCCTCCCCTTTAGGAGAGGTTAATACCATTTATATGATCTCTTCAACCACTACCCCCTCATCAGCCGATTTGACAACCAACACTTTTCATACTGATGAGGAGATTCTCGAGGCTCTCACTGCCCCGGATTATCCCTAGGATGACATGCACCACCGTTCCTATTTCATCCCAGAAGAATCCTCCTCTAGCACAGCCACCCAATTCACGGTTGAATCCAAAGACTTCCTTCCCACCAAGGTCGACTGGTTCAAGGACGATATTCCTGCTTCTGAATCCTTCGAGGAGGGTAACATGGCCAACATCTCACCCATCATCCACATAGATATCTCTGACCCACCTGGCGTCAAGGAATGCATTGCCTTAGGAGCCTCCTGCAGTGAACAAGAGATTGAGGAGTACAGAAAACTCTTCCGAGAATTCTGTGATGTCTTTGCCTGGTCCTATACAGAAGTGCCCGGTCTTGGCCCCGCCATCATAGAGCACCACCTTGACACCTCTGAGTCAAGGGGAATAATAAATTACCTCGATCCTAGGATAAGGGGGATGATCAATCATTTTGAACCTTCCCCATCACATATATCTTAGCACGTCAATGATCCCACTGTTCAAACCAACACATATGTGATCCACAATCACAAACCCTATGCACATAGCATGGGGGTAGGTCATTAACCCTGCTCACTTTTTCACATTTGTGATCTCAACCATTTTTGAGGTCACATGTCACTTGTATGTTTGATTTGATTTGATACGCATATTTATTTCCTTTGACCATTCCGGAGTCCTTATGACCTCCATTTTTCGTACCATTTGCACTGTCGGATTCATTTTTCCGCGCTGGTGATGTTGCTTGAGACCATTTCTCGCTCTCACCCCCAGATTTTTTGGCTATTTTTCCAAAACGCCCCCGTCGCCTTGGTGTGCGTGCCACATCAGCTGTTACCCATTTTTGACACTCTTTATATCGCCGGATTCATTTTTTCGAGCCCGTGATGACGCTTGAGATCATTTCTCACTCTCACCTGGTACAATTTCAAGATTGTGTCCCGACACCTTGCTGCCTTGGTTTGCACGCCACATCGGCCGCCATCGGATTGTTCCACACTTTTACATGAGCCATTCACTCCTGTCATACTGCAAATGTTTCGTTATTTTGCCACCATTCCATTCACCCCACAAGGAAGCCCACCAGTGTTCCCCCCTACCCTCGTTCTTAGTCATCATTACTGATCCTTGATTGAACACTTCCTCCTTGCCTGGCCATTCCTTTTGTTCAGTATAATTTTATCCCTTTTTCGAGCCGGACAAGGCCTTTACGAAAAAGGCACTTAGGGAGTTTCTGTTAAGCTCTTTTCTGATTCCTAAAACAATGAAAAGATCGCCGAACAATCTTGCTTCGTTTCATGCTCATTAAAGTACTTGAAAGGGCGTCTATCTAGTATAAGTTTAACCCTTTTCCGGACCTGGTAGACTAATTACGAAAAATGAATACTCTAATCACACCGGCTAGAAGAGTTCTTCATTGCATCCTTTTATGCTTCTTAGGGCCTTGGAGACTAAACATACGAAAAAGCAACCCCCTGGAGTCTTCTTATTTGCTTTCAGAATCTCTAAAATTGAAAGCAAGCATGAGCATGAACTGTCCTGGGCTCGTATAAATCCACACGACAGTACCATTCCATTACTTCAGAGTCTTCTTATCGCTTTTAGACTCCTTAAAATTGAAAGCAACCATGAGCATGAACTGTCCCGGGCTCGGATAAATCCACACGACAGTATCATTTTACACACACTTCTTCTAGTTCCTTAACCTAGGAAGAAGTCCCGTCTCGTGCCTCCTGGCACTATGATCGATCATCTCGGCAGCACCCCCAATCAGGTCTCCTTTGTTCAGAGTATTCTGCAGTCTCCTGCAATTTTACCACAGCTTGAGTCTCCCTCAGCCCAGTCACCCTCCCAGATCCAATACAGCTATGATCCCTTTCCCCTCAGTCAGTTTCATATGATGCCCGATCATCCCCGTCATCATACTCTGAACAAAGGAAGTTTGAGTCCACCCACTCTACTTGCCCAGTTGTCCCCTCACAGTTTGTCAGTCCTGCCATCAGTACTATCACATTTCGGTTCTCCACCTCGCGCTCCTGTCAAGGAAACATCATTTCCTTGATAGTTGCAGGTCTCCCTCTGTCGACGACAGCACCTCTATTCTAGAGGATAGGCCCAGAGGTCCCTACGCCTTGGACTTATCACCGTCTGTGGTAAGTGCCTACGGACCATTCTGAGAGGAGTCATCATTGCCTCTCCGAGTGGTTGTTTCTCACATGCTCGACTTCAGCACCTTGATCACATCGTCGAGAATCGTGTAGGGTTACATCCCTTCCATTATTTTTTGAAGACCCCGGATTTCCCCCGACTCTAGCACATTGGTGAGTCACTTCGGAACGCCCAGTTCTATGTTCTCGTGGATGTCCGGGCTGCGTTGGCGATTGTATTCGGAAGCCATCCAGCTATATGCTTCCTTGAGTACCCAGTTCCGTTACAGTTCAGTGTACCATCGAGGTTATTGCTCCCCGTCATTATGATCCAGCAGCTCATCAGTTCCTCTGGTACCCCAGTCAGCAGCACTATTGATATTCCAGTGCACCAGTGCACCAGTTCTTCAGTTCACACATGATCAGCCCAGCAGTATGTCCCAGATTTGTGTCCCCTCTAGACTCTTATGATGTACACAGTGGTTATGTATCTTACAGGTCCCCCTTTTCGGGCCTCATAGTTCTGTTTATGTATCTTGATACGAGCATGGGTATGCCCGCCTCGTTTATATATTGAGATTCTTCCTCATTCATTTTTTGAGGTCATGTATATGTCAAGTCCCCATTTTTTGGACCCCATTGTTATTATTATGCTATATCTTGATACGAGCATAGGTATGCCCGCCTCGTCCATATGATCAGATGATTCCTCATCCATTATCTGGGTTATGTACTTTTAGTTCTTGCAGTTTGTTCGGGATCATTGTTCCGGGTTTCAGTTTATTTCTTCTCTTCTCTCCATACCCCAGGAAAACCTTCCATGACTTATGATTTCCATCGGCCATACGATGAGCTCCTGCCCTCGCACATCAGGGGGCAATCTGTTAACATCCAAAAAGTGTTCACTACCTCATCTACCCCATTACATGGCTCATTTGTCTATTTTCCTACCATATTTCCCTTGAAAACCCTAAAAATCCCACTAAAAAGCCTCCAAAAGGCCGCAAAACCATCAAAAAAGCCTCAAAAAGGCTAAAAAACCCCTTTTTCCTCCAAAAATATCCAAAATTCCTCTAAAATAGCAAAATCCCTCTAAAAAGGGAATAAAAAATATAAAATAATGAGGAAAAGGAGGAAAAAACCCTATACAGCTGCCCTAAACCATATGGTTCCCAAAACCATGGGCCAGCACTCCACCACCAAAAAACTATAAATAGGTGATGGAGATCCCTCATTTGACATCCACAATCAAGTATACCCTTACTCTGCCAAAATCTCTCTTGAAACCCTATCTCACCATTGAGCCACTTTCACCTTGAGAACCCCTTTTGGCCCATTTCCACCATTGGAGAAAGAGAAGGAGCACATTGGAGCTTGGAGCAACCCTCTTGGACATTGCAAGAGCTTCACCAACCTTCACATTGGAGGTAATATTAATACAAAAACCATTATTTACATCTTGTTGTTTATGTTTCATGCACATGTTTTAGAGTAGTTTATATTTCTGTTTTAGCATAATAATTTACATTTACTGAACTGCTACTAAGGAGTCCATTCTCCTTAGTAGGTGCTCATTTGCACAAGCTAGGGGTAAAACCCTAGCTACAGTTTTGGCGAATCCCCTAAGTTTGAATTTCTGGTTACAATTTTTAAATATTTTTTCTGTTCGGCTGTCCCTTTCGGCCGCCGTATACTGCATTTTTTCCCCCCACAGTCGCGCGTCGACCGCGTCTTTTAGGCTCTTACCTGCGACCCGACCGTGGCTCTCAGACTGTTTCCGGCGACCTGCCGTCCGTTTTCAGTCTGTTACCTGCGATCCGGCTGTGGCTATTAGCCTGTTTGGGACGGTCTGACTGTGGCTATTACCCTCTTTCCTGCGTCCCGCCTGCGGCTTTCGGCCAATTTCCCGCAACCCGCCAGCTCTCTAAGTGTCGTAACTTATACTTGATGGGTTATTAGACCACCTTGTTGGGGTTGGCCCTGTATAAGTCATGTGGGTCAAAGGGTTATTAGACCACCCTATTGGGGGGTTGGCCATGTGGGTCAAAGGGTTATTAGACCGCCCTAGTGGGGGTCGGCCCAGTCAGCATTATGTTAAGTGGTTAAGTTGAGGCCGACCTAGTATAGTAAAGGTTAAGTCAAGTTAGTGTATAAATAGAGAGCGTGTCTCTCTCATTTTACACATTCTATTCTCTCACTCACACTGTGGAGAGTGGCGCACTTGTGGAGGAGGAGGATCTACTTCTAAGAGAAGACTGTCTCTTGTATTTTGGTTGTATCATTGCTCTATCTATCTCTGAGGAAGTTATTGGGGTTTTTCACCTTTATGGTTTTCCCCAAGTAAACTCTGTGTCTCTTGTGTGCTTGCATTATTTTGTCCATGATTGATATGTTGTAGATTTGCTGTACATGGTGTTCTCTCAGTTAAGATCCTAGATCATATTGAAGTAAATTCTGAAAATTCAACATGGTATCAGAGCTAGCCTGAAAGAAGGCATGATATGGCATGTATGACACTTCTTGCACTACGATGCTAGGGCTCGATATAGCAAAACCCAGTCATCGTATCACTTTCACTATAAATTCGTTTTGGAGAAGTTTTTGGGTCTGAAACTTTTACAGGTTTAATATCCGATCCCCATGTACCTTGTGTTCAAAGGAAAACCTCTAATTCGTTGTACTTTGTGATTTATGATCTGTACAATATAGGGTTTCTGCCTTTTCCATATCTGAGTCAAAATCAGGTGACCTTGGGAAAAAGGTCATAACTTGGGTTAGGAAGCTCCAAATGAAATTTCGTAAAAAGTGACAGGTAGTACACAGACTGTGCTATCTCAAGAAAATTGTTTAGAGGCCAAAGTTGAACCAGTGACACGTGGCACTCTGTACAAGTTCGCTCTCCTGTATTATCCCATAAATAGGTCACATTGCGACACTTGGAATAACTCTCTCTTAGAGAATCGAATTTAGGTCAGACCTATCGGGATGGAAATATAATAGGT
The DNA here is from genome assembly GCA_027924585.1 of Larix kaempferi. Lineage (NCBI taxonomy): Eukaryota > Viridiplantae > Streptophyta > Pinopsida > Pinales > Pinaceae > Larix > Larix kaempferi. The sequence goes on along the minus strand of BSBM01001041.1, from coordinate 3,961,042 downwards.
CAGGATGTCTCAGAAAAAAATTTCAGAGGCCGAAGTTGAACCCGTGACACGTGACACACCGTACAAGTTCGCTCTCCTGTATTATCCCATAAACAGGTCACGTTGCGACACTTGGCATAACTCTCTCGCAGAGAATCCAACTGAGGTTAGACCTATTGGGATGGAAAGATAACAGGTCGGGATATCTTAGAAAAAATGTTCAGAGGCTGAAGTTGAACTAGTGACACGTGGCACGCCGTACAAGTTCGCTCTCCTGTATTATCCTATAAACAGGTCACGTTGTGACACTTGGCATAACTCTCTCTCAGATTATCCAATTGAGGTCAGACCTGTCAGGATGGAAATATAGAAGGTTAGGATATCTCAAAAAAAAATTTCAGACCCTGTGGATTGAAAAGTTTAAAGTTACACCAGAAACAATTAGGTACATATTTCTGTCAAATCAAAATTATTTTTGAGCACCTTCATTCATGGCTTCCGGAATTTAGGGCTTCGGGGAAAGTTGGAATTTTTGTAATCGGACACCATGGCTGAATGCTACTCATCAAAATCGAAATTTAAAGACCAATATCAAAATTTTTTATTGGGAAGAACGTCAAGCTTGATCAAACCCTAGTTCAGGACTTCGATCAGAAAAGTGGAAAATTAGGGCTTCTGCAAAAATGGGAATTTTTGAAATCTGTGACCACGACTGGAAGCTCCTCATAAAAATAGAAGCTTAGAGCTTTGGATCAAACCTTTTGATTGGGAAGAAGAGTGGGCTTCATCAAACCCTAGTTCGGGGTCACGTCTAGTGAATCCGGAAGTTTCAAAGGAAAAATTGAGGAGTGAAACTTTGCAGTTTTCAAATTTTGAATATACCAGCTTGATCAGCTCATCAAGGTACATATTTCTATCCTTTCGGAAGTTTGAAATTCAAAGTTTGAATTTTTGGGGTTTCTCTGACAAGCCCTAATCCAGCTCTTGGTCCAGTTCTTGCAAATCAAGTGGATTGGGTTAATCCTAGAAGAACATGGATTGGTCACTTACATAAGTGAAGAAGTTCCTGTCTTAGAGGGAGATGAGGTGAAGGCCTTCCATAAGAAGATTACAAGCAATCTTGACAGGTGTGACTCATTGAGGTATGTTTCGAGATTTGTTCATGATTAAGTTTATGGTATGTTTTTCTTCATGTTATTACGGTTAGTACATGCTTGATTTTAGATTTGTCGTATCACCTTAACAAAATTATGAATGCATGATAGAAGATATTCATTGATTAGGGTGTTGACACTTATGATTGTACTAATGCATTATGGTGTTGTATGAGGTTTATGTTGTCTGCTAACATGAAAGGTACACCAAGAAAGACAAATCATGTTCTAGTTCAAGAACATATGATCATGATGACATGAGGACAAAGATTCATCCATTGTCATGGATCACATAGAAGATCTACTTACGAGGTATGTATAACTTGGTTCTACAATGGATAACTTATGAGACATGCAGGTTACTAGCACAAGTCACTGAAGAGAACCAGAAGACATTATGTGGGTATGTTAGACATAACTAGCTAGCCTGCTAATCCAGGTATGTTTTTCCTATATCAAGCTAGAATCCTACCTTGTGTTAGGATCTTATACTATTGTGTTGTTGATAATGATTATTCATGAAGTCATAGGTTTGAATGGTCATGGTTGTATGCATATTATGTTTCTTACCATAATTGATGATATGACTAACCAAAAGAATCATGAAGGTATAGGTTTGAGTAATCACGGGTTTATGCATTAATGATTTAACTAATCAGAAGAGTCCTATGATCAAATAAGGATATGCATGAGTAAAATAAGACTTCCCTGAATACTAATGTTTATTATCTGTGAATGATCATGACTATACATGTTTAAGATTATTGTGTTTTGATAGTATTAAGATTATACTAATAAATGTGTGATTATGTATGCGATCTCAAAGGTAACACAATGATGATACTAATAAGCATGCATAGTGATTAAGGATGGATATAAGTTCAAGGACATGTAATCCAGGAAGCAAAGATCAAGAGGGAGCACACTCCAGTTGTTCCTGCAAGAAAGCAAAGGAGCACACATCAGTAGTTTTTGCAAGGATGCAGATATTCAGAGGGAGTTGACCACTTCTCACAATCCACATAAGAATGGAGTTGCAGAAAAGAAGCAAAGATTGAGAGGGAGTCAACCCAAAAAACAAACAAAGATAAGTATTTGAATTGTCATTACATGGATATTTTATTGTTTAAATAATACTATTCAATAATGTATATACTGATGTTCCTAGAATTAGGTTGTGTATTATGCATATTAGAATAGTTGCATTGATGAAAAATATACTACTAATATACATGGGTAAGTGGCCTATGGCACTGTACAACATTCCATTGCTACTTATCTAGAATGAAACCTCTTTGCTGACATGTTGGGAGTTGTGCACACTCTTAACAATGTTCTGGTAGAGATTGGAAGGCATCTAAAAAGTTACGGGATATGGATAAATGTTGTATTGAAGCATTGGCTAAAGATAATTGCATGATTGTATGGCATATTTCTTTATGTGTAAGAATTTGTTCTGAAAACTATGAGATGTTTTCCAATCATGCAATTTAACTTGTTGTGTAGGAAAGATCATATACCATCACCTACAAAAGAAGGACTACAACATTTGTTCAAGCAACAAAGTTATCTATTGAAAATATTGAAGACATTGAAGTTCCCAGGATCTGGGAAGAATGCCATGATCGAGGAGTACCAGTCGATCATGAAGATGTTTGGGATGCAGTCCCAAGTCCCAAAGGGTAGTCTGTTGTGACTTCCAAATGGAACTATCAGATCAAGCATGTTGCAGATGGCAGCATAGAGAAATATAAAATGATGAAATAGAAGATACACCAGATGGATTTCAAGACAACATTCTTGAATGGTGTAGTCATATATGTGTGCAGAACTTGGTAGGATAGACAGATTTCTATCTAGTTTGGGCTTTACCAAGAGTAAAGCGAATTCCAACCTTTACTACAAGGTTGAGGAAGGCAATCCAGTGATACTACTTTTGTATACAGATAACCTGTTTGTTACAGGTGATGACAGTTTGATTGCAGATACTAAGAGGAAGCTTCCTTCCGAGTTCGATATGAAAGATTTGGGAATGATGCATTATTTCCTAGGTATGGAGGTGTGGCAGAGTGTAGGTGGGATCTTCCTTGGTCAAGGGAAGTGCACAGTAGATATCCTGAAGAGATTCGAGATGATGGATTGCAAGGCCATGGTCACACCTATGGCATCGAACCTGATTTTGTGTGATGCTTCATCTGAGCCAGTTGATATCACTATGTATCATCAGATGATTGGGTCCTTGATATACCCGATGAACAAGAGACCGGATATTTTCTTTGCGGTGAACACATTGAGCCAGTTCCTGACAGATCCGAGGAGTGTTCACCTGGTTGCTGTAAATCATATTCTGAGGTACCTGAAGGGTACAGTTGATTATGGGATCAAATATGATGCGAATCAAAAGTTTAACCTGCAGGGTTATGTTGATTCAGATTGGGTAGGCAGTGCTGCAGATAGGAAGTGCACTTCTGGGTGCTGCCTCAGTATGGGATCAGGTGTGATCTCTTGGTTTAGTAGGAAGCAGTCCTGCGTAGCACTGAGTATAGCCAAAGCGGAGCATGTTGCGACGGATGAGAAGGTTGCAGATGTATTGACCAAGCCATTGGCCAGAGTGGAGTTTGAGTACTTCTGAGAGAGGCTTGGTGCACTTCAGATCGAGGTTCCTTCCAATGGGAAGTGATGATTCCAGAAGATGCAGATGCACATGAGCTTTTCTGACATGGTTGATGTGTTCTCCCTTGGTCGTGATGTAATTGCCGAGCCATTTTTCACATGGTGGTAGATGTGTTCTCCCATGGTGAAAAAGTAAATGCTGGAGCCTTCCCCGAATGGTGGTAGATGTGTTCTCCCATGTCGGTGGTGTAAGTGCTGGATGATGTGCATCTGGGTTGTGCTTCATGGACGATGTGATGATCTGAAGAGGACGATGCTATGATGATCAGGAGGATCATGGATGATGAGCATTAGGACGATGCTCTAGTTACTACTCTGTATATGTATATGCATCATGTTGGAAGCTGGATATGATCGGTTGGATCATTTGTATGTATTTGTATATGCATCATGTTGGATGCTTGGACCATGTATATGTATATGTATCAAGTGGATACATTGTATGATCAGGTAGATCATGTATGCTGATATGTATCATGTATTTGTATTTGTATCAGGTGGATACACTGTATGATCAGATGGATCATGTATGATGATATGTATTAGGTAGATACTTGGTATGCATCAAGTGGATGCATTATATGATCAGGTTGATCATGATGATGAGCTTTAGGATGTTGCTCCAGATGATATGTACCAGGATGGTACAGTGATGATTATTAATATGATCATAGGCATCAGGATGATGCCTCGTGCAATGATGATCCATTGGATCATGAGTATCAGATTGATACTTGGAGGTCAAAGATGATATGTGGCAGGTTGTGCAAATAACATGTAATCAGTCCTAGGAGATCTTTCCAGTCGTGCTGCAGCACATAAATGTTCCTGGGGTACTCTTTCCGGTATTGCTATGTAGTATGTAATCAGTCCTCAGATATCCGATAGGTTGATCTATGTGCTCGTAATCAGTCCTGGGATGAGGTATTACTACGGAGACATGTAATCAGTCCTGGCGATCCGAGAGGTTGAGCTATGTGCTCGTAATTAGTCCTGGGATGCTCTTTAGAGATATTGTCGGTCGTGCTGTGGCACATAAATGTTCCTGGGATGCTCTTTGAAGGTTTTGTCTATCCACATGCAATCAGTCCTGGAGATCCGAGAGGTTGAGCTGTATGCTCGTAATAAGTCTTGGGATGCTCTTTAGAGATCTTGTTGGTCGTGCTGCGGCACATAAATGTTCCTGGGATGCTCTTTAAATGTATTGTGGAGGAGATGCATGTAATAAGTCCTGGGAGATCTTGCTGTTCGTGCTTAGGCACATAAATTTTCCTATGATACTCTTTCCGGTATTGTATCTGCACATAAAATTAGTCCCGAGAGGCCACCTCTATCATACCGTTCGCACAGATGATGTAGACCTGCAGGTGGTGGGCCTACATCCATTATGAAAAAGGACTGGGTCTGTAGAACTTCCTATGACGAGTAGATTCAGAGATTGATTGAGATAGCAGTAGCAGTGACGATGATGATGACTCGATGACGATTATCCAGTGACGATGATCGAGAGAAGATGACTTGTGCTAGAAGACCTGTGTTGAGAAATACCTTCCTAGTTAAGAGAGAGTGTTGATGTATATGTAACTTCGGAATGTATTTCACATATATGTATATTGTATTCATATAGAGATGTTATTATTCCTCTATACGGAAGTGTCATCATTTATATTGTAAGTGTCGTAACTTATACTTGATGGGTTATTAGACCACCTTGTTGGGGTCGGTCCTGTATAAGTCATGTGGGTCAAAGGGTTATTAGACCACCCTATTGGGGGTCGGCCATGTGGGTCAAAGGGTTATTAGACCACCCTAGTGGGGGTCGGCCCAGTCAGCATTATGTTAAGTGGTTAAGTTGAGGCCGACCTAGTTGAGTAAAGGTCAAGTCAAGTTAGTGTATAAATAGAGAGCGTGTCTCTCTCATTTTACACATTCTATTCTCTCACTCACACTGTGAAGAGTGGCACACTTGTGGAGGAGGAGGCTCTGATGCTAGGAGAATACTATCTCTTGTATTCTGGTTGTATCATTGCTCTATCTATCTCTGAGGAAGTTATTGGGGTTTTTCACCTTTATGGTTTTCCCCAAGTAAACTCTGTGTCTCTTGTGTGCTTGCATTATTGTGTCCATGATTGATATGCTGTAGATTTACTGTACATGTTGTTCTTTCAGTTAATATCCTATATCACATTGAAGTAAATTCTGAAAATTCAACAGATTTGAGCTCCCACGTAGCTTGTGTAGATCAGGAGACACCATTAGGATTCCTAAAACCAACTGAGTTAAACTTTTGGCCGTATTGGTGGAGCAACACACCGAGAAAAACACTCGAGGAGATTACTACGCAAGTACGTCATCTAGGTAATCGGGTATTTAGGCAAGGGTACGGTCCCAATACTCCTTGTCACAGTTTACTATTGGACCCTGCGGTATATAGCGATTTGCGAAGCCTTGACAATCCTGTGAGGTTCCAGACCTTTGAATCCACTCTTATAACATAAGTTTGCTTGTGGCCTTAGTTTGTGTAAGGTTTGTCTGGTCTGCTTTTATTTTGTGTAGCTTTCCTTAGGAGAAACGTTTTTGTTTTAGTCACTCTGGCTAAATTTACTTGGAGAAGGTCTCCCACGATTCAGAACTTTCCACCCGAATATCCCCTTAACCATGAGGTACTTTCAAGGGTAAGAATGGACCCACAAGACAGGGTTGGGTCATATGAAGTGGAAAACCCCACTTTGAATGTTGGAGGACTTTTGTTTCCTCACACTCCTACAGATTCACCTACCACTCATCCCCTGCAGGGTGAAGAAGCACAAATCCCCACTTCACAAGACTTACCTCCCATTTCGCTAGGAGAGCTTGGATCGTTGGAATGGATAAATCAACCACAGGACGACCCACAGTAGTTGCTGGTCCTTCAATAGCTTATTGGATATCTTCTCTAGGCCACCCAGTGGCCCATTTTTTCGTCGCACCCCGACCTAGTGGGACTACTCTGGACGACCCCTTAGCTTACTATTGTGGCCAATTGGCTCATTTTCGTTCTATGGTTGAAGAAATTCAGAGATCCAGTCTCCAACGATGGTTTGAAGACCCAATGTTACCCTCTTATAGACCAATCACAGGTCGCTCGTTATCTTTTGAGTCACCGGAATCATCTACGCAACACGTGACCATGACTGAAATTCGTCAACCATCCATTCCTACACATACGTCCCCTAGACAGGAGACCAGTTTAGTACCTCTCACAACCCAAGCTGTTGAAGCACAGCAGTCTAACACACCTGTGACTACCACGGCTACGTCACCTGCTCCTCCCACACCCCAAAATTTGAGGGGAGGATACTCTTTACCCCCTATGTTCTTTACAGGTAATGGTAATCCTACGGTGAATGATCAACAATCGGTGTTGGTTCAACCTTTACTTAGTGGCCAGCAAGTTGTTGCTGGGGGAAAACCCCCATCTCTTAACCATAATACTGTAGTGGGAGTTCCCATCAGGCCTTCCATTGGAAATTCCTTACCTCCTGGACCTTCCACTTCGGGACTATCCCATGTTGGGGGACCATCCGACGTAATTCAACCTCCATCGAGTCAAGCGTATCCAAGTCATCTTAACCCTGTTTCGGGTCAACTTAATCCCGGAAACGCACTCTACGGGGTATGCTACCCCAGGAACCCTTACACTCTATGGGGACAACAAAATGTTTTACAACATGGACCCCCACTTACAGTCCCTCAAGTCCCTCCACCCCCGTTTGGTCCACCCCCACCTCCCATTGGAGGCGGCGAGCCCCCACATAACTTTGTAGGAGGCGGACCTCTACCCTCCGGTGGAGGAACACCTCATTTCGGTCATCATGGCCCACCCCCTTGGTGGTGGTGGTAGAGGACCATCCCACCCTGGTGGTGGTGGTGGAGGACCATCTCATCCTGGTGGTGGTGGCAGATGACCATCCTATCCTGGTGGTGGTGGTGGAGGACCTTCTCATCCTGGTGGTGGTGGAGGTGGAAAAGGAGGCTCTTACCCTTTCAGTGGCGGTGGTGGCCCACCACCCCCTCCCGGCGGAGGTGGTGGAGGCCCATCCCATTCTGGTGGTGGTAGCGGAACACCACCTCCTCTCAGCAGAGGCGGTGGCTATCCATCCTACCTTGGCAGTGGTGGTGGACCCCCACCATTTGGAGGAGGCCCACCCCCTCCCGGCGGTGGAGGCGGCCCCCCACCTTATGGTAATGGACCACCTTACTATGGCGATGGACATACATTTGGTCCAGGCGGCCCATACCCCTATGTCCAGTTTCCTCCTGGAACACTTTATGGTCAATTGATACAAGGTCCCATAGGTCCTTACACGCCTTATCAGTACTATTAATACCCACAACCTAATCCGCAACTGCCCTTTTTGGCTACTTTGGACCTACTTGACTTGTCTTGCCTGACCAATGACCCCATCTACCACGGAACTAACTGGCCACCCATTCCGGTGAAAATTCCATCAAATATCCCAAAATTTGATGGCAAGCCGGGTGAGGATCCTAAAAACCATGTGATGACATACCACTTGTGGTTTTCATCCAAATCCTTGATGGATGACTCGATCTGTCTTAGGTTATTCCAACGGACTCTCACTGGTTCGGCTGCCAAGTGGTATATTGTATTACCACCCTATTCTTTTCCTGATTTTGGTTCTCTTGCTATGAATTTCTTGACTCATTTCCAGCTGCTTATACGGTATGAAATTGGTACAAAGCTTTTAACCTCGCTCCGTCAAAATACCACTACTCACATATCAGATCATATACATGAGTGACAGAGGAGGTGAATTCTCATTAAGGCTCCTATTCTAGATCAAATCCTAGTAGACTGGTTTACAAAGTCTCCTATACCAACCATAGCACGAGATGTTTCCATGGGAGGCTCTGTCATTGAAGAACAAGCCATCGCCCATTCCCACTTGCTAGACTTAGTCTACGCTCAGTTCAACACGTTGTTTGATATCCTTCCTGACGCACACTGCAACACGTACAACCCCACGAAACAACCTAAGGGACCCCAAGCTGATGGAATCATTGGATCCCTTAATTTCCAGCCTTATTCTCAAATTGTTGGTTCATCGAACCCCCAGGGTTCTTCCCCATCACCAACACAGGCTGGTCACGGCACGACCAAATCATCCACTCCTGCTGTCACCGAAGAAGTCAATTTTGTTTCATCAGCTTCACCTCAAAAGTCTGGTGGTAAGAAGAAGAACAAAGGGAAACCTAAGAAATATTCCACCCAGCAGGAACAAAAGAGCACCCCTGATGATACCAAACAGAAAAGGAAGTTGAAGTATCCTTGTCTACTGTGTGGTGATGACCACATTTCTAAAGAGTGCCCTCATAGAGACAAAGTTCAAAATTTTCTTAAGGGGAAACCCACACTCGTAGTTCTCAACGATCCCTTCCCTGTTCAAAATTAACAGTCGATCACTCACACTTCTTCTTCCCAAGGAGAAGCATCCACCGCCGCACATGTTCTCATGATGCGTAGTGATACCATCAACTTGAACACCCGTTCTCGTTCGTATGACTTTGTTTTGGCCAAGGAACCTGTCGGAAGTAATACTGAAAAAGCTTCCACTTCGATACCTGACGTCACCATACCGGTTTCTCCTCTCACCATTGAGAATCTCTCTCTCTAGTCAGTGTTGCATCCACCCAAGAGCATGATTAGAAAATCGGTTTTCAATCCTAATGCTTTGGCTGCTAAAAAATACAACAATGTAGAGGACCTAGCATAGGCTCCTTATTCTATGTCGACGCTTGAAGTCTTTCAAAAATGTCCTAATCAGCACAAGACTCTCCTCATTTCCATCGGTTTAGTTGACCCGGATTCATCGAATACTATCATGTTCCGGTTGGAATACTTCAAATTGATGCTCTCCCATCAATTGGCATTTCAGGTTGCCACAAACATTGTTGGGAAGACAATCCATCATACCGTTTTGGATGAAGGTGCCTCTACTTCAGTCATGTCGATCTCATGTTGGAGAGCCATTGGTTCTCCTAAGTTGAACCGTTCTCCTACCACTTTTAGAGCCTTCAACGAACGTGGCTTTCAACCTCATGGGATGTTACAAGCTTTAGCAGTCAAGCTGGGGGGCAAGACCGCAACCATTAACATGGAAGTGGGCACTGCCCCTTTAGATTATAACATTCTGCTTGGTCATAATTGTTTTTACTCCATGACTGCGGTCGCATTATTTGCCTTCCACATAGTACAATTTCCCCATCAAGGAAGAATTGTTACTGTCGACCAACTGGATTTCTGCACACTTGACACCGCTACTCACCCAGGTGATAACTTTCCTTCGATTGGAAAATATTCGCATCAATATGAGAGCATGGGGGTCAGCCTCCTTAAGGACTCATCCCTTATGGGCGTTTTTCCTACTTCGGATCCCCCAAATCATGTTGCCACAGTGAACATGATCTCCTCGCATATTTCATCTGTTTCCAACTCCACTGATTCATGGCTTGTACCTGATGAAGTCACCACACACCTGATTAGAAACGTTATGCCTCTATCACCTGTTGAACTCATGTATGAGGCTATCCAATCAGCCCCGGAGGACCACTTAGCTATGTCCTCCACCTCATATTCTCTACAACGGACATCATCCGATCCTCTGCAACGCACTTTTCATTCTAACAAATCCATTATGGAAATCATGAGCACAGACGATCCTCCGTGGGAAGACCTCCATCATCGTTTGTCTTTCCTTCCCTTTTTGGATACTATGGAGAACAACATTAGCCCCATCGTTACACCGGATGACTACTCTGGGTCTCAGTCCTCGATACTTACGTGTCAAACAAACTCTGAAGGCAACTTATCCAACATCGAACCCACCACTTCAATAGACATTTCGGTTACTCTTGGTGTAGTGGAACAAATTCATTTAGGCCAGAAGTGTTCCCCTAAAGAAGTCACTGCTTGTACAGCCTTATTCAAGCGATTCCGAGATGTGTTTTCTTGGACCTATGAGGAGATGCCTGGGATAGACCCCACCATTTTTTTACGCGAGATTAAAACCTATCTCGATGTCAAACCTGTCCACCAAAAGTTGCGACCGGTACACCCTCGGAAGACTACGGAAATCAAGGCAGAAATAGAGAAACTCTTGAAGGTCGGCTTCATCTATCCTGTCCCATTGACGGAAAAGGTCTCTAACGTGGTCCTTGTTATGAAAAAATAGGGTACCATTCATGTCTGTGTCGATTATCGGGACCTCAACAAAGCTTGTCCTAAGGACAACTACCTGACTCCCTTTATTGACCATATTATCGACAATTGTGCCGGAAGTGTCATTTCTTCATTTATGGATGGATTTTCTGGATACAACCAGATTGAGATCCACCCCGTCGACCAACACAAGACTGCATTCATCTGCCCTTGGGGAATGCTTGCATATCATAAACTTCTGTTTGGTCTTAAAAACACTGGTGCCACATTCCAGCGGGCCATGTTGTACGCCTTCCATGATGTGAAGGACTTTGTGGAACCTTACTTGGATGACCTCCCTTCCCACTCAAAGCAACGTGAGTTCCACATAGATCATCTGACGGTTGTTTTCCTCAAATGAAGACGGTACAATATCCATCTGAATCCTCATAAGTGTATTTTTTGTGTCGAGTTTGGACGCATCTTAGGGTTTATCGTCTCGAAAGATGGGATCCGCATTGATCCCTTGAAGGTGGAATCCATCGTCGCTCTTCCACCTCCAACTAATATTACAGAACTTCAGAGTTTGCAAGGACATGCGACTTATTTAAGGCGTTTTGTTTGTAATTTTCCCCAAAATACGCAGGCTTATATGAGATTGATGAAAAAAGACATCCCTTTCATTTGGGATGCTCAAGCTCAACAATATTTTGATAGATTGAAACATGCCATCACGCATGCCCCTGTGCTCCAACCGCTGAATTACTATTGAGATTACATTCTATACCTCATTGCTTCCGACACCACTATCACCATGGTTTTGGTACAGGAAGACCAGAATTCCCAAGAACATGTGATATACTATGCTAGTAAAGGTCTTATTGACATTGAAACTTGCTATTCACATGTTGAGAAGCTCACTCTCGTGGAAGTCATAGCTGTGCAGAAGTTTCGACATTACATTTTGCTTTGCACCACCACCATTATCACTGATTCGAACCCCATGTACCATGTTCTGACTCGTCAGGTGCTTGGGGGCAAGTATTCACGCTGGACCGTGATACTGCAAGAATTTGATCTTCTTTTCGAAAAATCCAAGTCTAAAAAGTCTTTGGTGTTTGCTGAGCTCATCTGCAACCTTCCCCGCACTGATGTAGAATCTGAGCCCAATGACTCTTTCCGGATGAGTCATTATTTCTCATCAGTACGTCTGATCCGTGGTATGGATATATCACATTGTATCTTCAAATCCAACGTTTCAGTCCTCAATTGTCTCGTGACGACCGTCGTCGAATACGCCACCATGCGAAGTATTATCTGATTATCAGTGATACCTTGTACCGCCGTGGTATCGATTCTATTCTTCGATGTCGTCTGAATCATGATGAGGCTGAACATGTCCTAAATGACTGTCATGCTAGGGCTTGTGGAGGTCATCTCTCTGGGACGACTACAACCCATAATATTTTGTGCGCAGGATATTATTGGCAGTCTATCTTCAGAGATTGTATTGAGGCCGTAAAAAAATGTCCTCCATGTCAACATTTTCATATGAAAAAGTGCACCCACCCCACCCCATTACACCTGGTTATTGCTATTGTCCCCTTCGCTAAATGGGGCATTGATTTGATGCATTGTAAGCCTACCTCGGTCGGGGGGCATAGTTATGTCATTGTACCTGTGGACTACTTTACAAAGTGGGCTGAGGCAATGCCTACATACACGAACGATGGCAAGACCGTTGCACTCTTAATGTTTAATCATGTTATAGCGCGGTTTGGAGTTCCTCAAGTGATAGTTACTTACCATGGTTCTCACTTTATGAACCATATGGTTGACGAGTTGAGCGATAAATTGGGTTTTCGCCATGAAAACTCAACACCATACTACCCACAGTAAAACGGATAGGTCAAGGCCATTAACAAGGTCTTGAAAACTATGGTCCAATGCATGGTGGGTACGCACAAGTCCAACTGACATGATATGCTCTTCTCCGCACTGTGGGCTTATGGAACCTCTGTTAAAACTGCCACTGGATTTACACCCTTCCAACTAGTGTATGGATTGGAGGTGGTCCTTCCTATTGAGTGCGAGATTCCGTCCCTCAAGCTCGCCATCGAACATCTCCCCAACACTATTGTCGAGGAAGAACGCTTCCTCTACCTAGCTAAGCTCGATGAGACTCGCCGAGATGCTGCTCTTGCCAATGAGGCTCATAAGAGATGCATCAAAGCGCAGTACGATAAGTCAGTAGAACCTCACTCCTATAGCGAAGGAGATTTGTTCCTTACATATGACCAGAAACATGATAAGCTGGGGGCAGGAAAGTTTGAGTCCATGTGGCATGGACCTTATGTAGTGAAATGTGTCTTAGAGAATGGAGATTATGATCTTGAAAACTATGACGGGACATATTTGGGTGAGCCCCGAAATGGGCTCTGCCTGAATAGGTACTATGCTTGATTTTTTCATGCATAAGTACTTTCGTATATACTATACATGGCGTGTGTGTGTTTTTTGTGTGGTGTGATGTTGTAATTTTTTACGTGTTTAGGTCTTGTTTCATTTCTTATACCATGTTCTGTCTGCGTGTGCAAATGGCATCTTGTTACGGATTCGCGGACGGCGCTAGCCGGCATACCCACAACTTTGCTTCGACAACCTGGGTACTCTATTCACCTACTGGTGAGCTCATCAGCTTAGGGGGAATGTGTCTAGGTTTCACGACCAACAATATTGTAGAATATCAAGTAGTCATTGGAACCCTAACTGACGCTATTTCTTTGGGTATGGACCATGTTGTCATCCACTTGGATTCTCAACTAGTGGTCTCTCATCTTAACCGAGTCTAAGCCATCCACGATCCTACTTTACTCTGTATTTATAGACGAGTTCATCTTCTGGAAAGTTCCTTCGAGTCCATTCAATACCTACACATTCCATGAGACGTGAACATAGTTGCCGACTCTATGGCCAACTTTATCTTAGATTGGTACATTGCACACACATAAGCATATTCATGGATTGTTAAAAGTAGACATAACATGTAAATAACTCATTTTATAAGAAAACACATAAACAAGACTACACCATTCATCCATTTTAAAAACACATAATGTATAAAACCGCCAGAATGTCTATATATATATATATCATCATAAAAAGTAGTGCTAGTACAAAATCTGAAGCACGATGGCTTTCGGTGAGTCTATACAAAATTTGAAGCCTCGTATCTTTCAATAGTACAAAATATAAGGCCTCTAAGATGTCAGTACATACATGGTAACAACATAAGATCTAACGCCTAGCCCGTACACCACTAGGTCTAGCAGCTCTAGCCTGCTGAGTATGGAAATAGCCAACTACTATCGCAACCCTGCGAAGCAGCGCATTGAAGCGCACAGACGCTCCCATCGTATACCCCTCCATGGGCCATGGTAACTCATCCACCATCAGCTCTCGAACGTCTAACATCAACCCAGTGAGTTTCGCATAGATGCCCTCCATCTCCATGATGGCAGCGTGTGCACCTGGAGCCATGATTGCTCCCTCTCCTCTCTCTCTCTCCTCGTAAGAAGAGAGATTTCCACTGGTCGTACGGGGCCCACATCTGCACATACATGTTGTTAACTCGTCAACACTATAACCAAAAAAATCATAAATATACAAAACTTAAAAATACAAGGATTTGTTGTTCTTACCTATGTCTCCCCATATTGCTCCCTCGGGCAGCACCAAGTCTGGGTCATCTCTGTAATCTGTACGACAGTACGGGTAGTCCTCTACCATGAGCAGCTGGTCCTCTAGCCAGGTGAAGAACTCAGCACCATATCCGATGATTGGGCCCCCACCATGGTGGGCCATCACCTCTGTCCATTTAGCCATGTGAGGATCCCTAGGATCCCTGTCATCCAACGATACCTGCAGGCGCAGGAGGGGGACCCACTCCAATAGGAATGAGGTCACTATTGACCCGTAGCTGAACTGTTTGAGCTCTCCCCGTCGACAATTTGTCAGCTGAGCTCGAATGTTCGTGAGGAGTCCCTCGCACTAGTTGAAGACCTTCGGATACATACAGTCCTCCGCGTATAGCATCTGAGATCTAGTAGTTAAATGAGGAGCTTGACTCCCCGCTATCCTCGTGATGGTAAAAAGTATGGCACACAGCGGACATTCCCATACTTCTTTGATGGGAATCTTCCCACTAGAAGAACGGGTCTGAGGAGTACAATGCTGTAGGATCATGTCACCGACAGTCTGATCACTACCCTGTGATCCGGTAAGAGCTACATTGTTCCCCCTCCGGGACAATCCAGTCAAAATGTAGATATCTTCGACATCCATAGTAAGTATGTGCTCACTGATCACAAAATATTGCTGAGCCGCATCCCAACATCGCAACATATGTGTCAGCAATGAGATTTGGGCCCTCATGCCCTGGATATGGAATAAATTGTGGAGACCACAGTTCCTCAGTGCTTCTACACACAATGGGTTACTTGCAGCTTGCATGTCATCTACCTCATGCTCTTGTTCACGCCACTCTAAGACCATGGTGGCTGTTGTTAACCTGCCACAAGGCGTATTTTAATATCATTAGTACTCACTTCAACCACTGAAAGGCCATTTTTTGGGCTAGGTTTGATGGTTGGGTTGGACATTTCTGCCATCACACCCCGTCAATTCTGACAGTGCGACATCATCGCAATCCACTTTTGTGGGATTTGCGACGACCCGGGTTCGTCGTAGATCCTAAAAGGGCAACTTGCAATGACCTGAGGACGCAATAGCCCTCCACAAACCACCTCAAAAACCCAAAAAATGAGCTAAAATAAAAAAAATGTAAACCACTACAATTATGCTTGCTGAATTTTAGATTTACCTGCTCCGAACGGTGGGTGAAATGGTTACTCACAGCTTCTAGAATCGACAAGTGAAGTTTTGGCTCCAAATGGCACTTCTTCTCCCAAATTGGCAAATGAACAAATGGTGACTATATTTGGTTTTTTGTTTCTATCTATAAACAAAAGGAATATTGTTTTTCAAATATTTTGATGCTTTTTAGGTCATTTGCTATAGCTTGGATTATTTTCATGACATTTGAATACCTGGTTGATTTTATGACCTAGTTTTCAAGTGTGCAGGAGTTGTTAAGTGTTCTTTGCACGCCATTCTCGCATTATAATGGTCATCTCAGGTATGAACAATCCCTTGAATGTTTTGTCATTATTTTATAGTTGTTAGTTTGTGATTATTTTATGATGATGAGCTTACTCTTTGTTCTTTCTCGTGCTCTTGAAACTATGAGAATAAGTTACCGAGTTACGATTTATCGCTTTTTCGGGCTCGTTAAACTCCTATGGAAAAGGAACCCCCCTAGAGTCTATCTTTAAGCTCTTTTCAAGCTCTCAAAATATGAAAAGATTGCCAAGCAAACTTGTCGCATTCACGCTTGTTAAAGAATTTGAATGGTTTTCTTCCTGGTGATAGTTTACCCCTTTTTTAGACTAGGGGGCACCAATTACGAAAAATGTATACTCCAGCCAATAATGACTGGAAGAGTCCTCTCCCGCATTGTTTTACCCTTTTTTGGGCGATGAGGCTAACTTTACGAAAAAGGACCATTGGAGTCTTCTTTAGTTCTTTTCAGACTCTCTAAACATGAAATGACGACTGAGTTTACCTTCTATGGACTCGTTAAACTTTCACATTGAAGGGCCCTCCATGGGATGAACCCCTCCTATCCTAGGTTTGGAAAATATTTAGGATTGGACTCATCTATGAGATGAGCTATACTGAGCATCTGGTTACCCTCATCAAGCTCGTAAAAAACACATGAGACACTCATCGTTCATGATAGGGAAAAATGAAAGCTTTTATGTTACACCCTTTGTCGATGGCAGTACCCACTGATTTCTATAACATGGCACTCGTTTGCATTTGCATCCTACACTTGGATCATCCGTTTGTCCTCAAGTTGCACCTATTTCCCGAGTCTTGTTACTCCTTTGAGTAATTTAAAGAACAATTCCACCATCAGTTGCATTAAGAATTGGTACCATAACTCGTCAAGTCAATACTGCCAAGGCATGCCATGCCCATGTTCAAGAATATTATCGCCAATCATTATCTGCAGTCAGTACACATTCCATCATGTCGGTCTATTCTGAGTCAGTCTTGCATGTCACTATACCATCCGATCTTCTCTACACATTATTTGTCGTGTTTCGTGTCAATGATGGGGGATTCATCATGGCCCTCCTTCGATGGGTTCATCCTTGTCGACTTCAAATCATCATCCAAAGATTGAATCTAGAAACCAACCAAGTACCTTGGCCCTGCATGCCTCAATGGCAGGTTACCTTGCTTTCAACATGAGTTTACATCATTGACTCTTGATTGAAATATTTCATCTTGCATTCGACTTCAGCTCATTTATTCACGCTTGATGATATGTACTGTGATACCTTGGGAATCATTGACATCAATGGTGATTTCCCTCACGCTTGTTAACGTTATACATCAATGACCGGTAATCAAGTGGTTTCTACCATGTTTGACGTCAAGACATTTGTTATCACATGGATAGATTTGTATCATTGCGGGTTCATCTTGAAGACCCTGGGGAGTCATGTTTTACCTAGGTTGTGATGGATATTGTATTGAGTCATCTTACATGGATCCACTTTTGTATTGGTCGTGGCTGTGTTATCATCTTATCATGGATTTACGCTTGTGTCTAGTAGCCATGATTGTGTTTAGTCGGTCATTACTACCATGGATCTGCAATGTATTGGTCGATAGCCATGTTGTATGTCATATGAGACAGTGTACTCAGAGTCAGTTGTACTACAGCAACATCCTTCGTCCGACAAGCCATTGCCATTCCTTATTTCAAAGCATTTCACCCGTCCAAATTTCAACAACTTCATGCTTTGGGGGGCATTATGTTACGCCTAAAATCCTACCATCCTGAGATTCAATGTATACATCCCTAAAGTCTCATTGGCTAAGTCATTGACCTGGAAGAGGTATTAACCCATTTACACTAGGTTTTGAGAGGTCGTCGTAGGATGCCCTCATGCAACCTGCGATGTCGCAGCTTGCTCTCTTGCAGGGTGCGACGATGTCAGTTAATGGACACAAATAGATCCTTCTATCAGTTTTTCAGAATTTACTTCAATCTGATCTAGGATCTTAACTGAGAGAACAACATGTACAGCATATCTATAGCATATCAATCATGGACACAATAATGCAAGCACACAAGAGACACAGAGTTTACTTGGGGAAAACCATAGAGGTGAAACACCCCAATAACTTCCTCAAAGATAGAAAGAGAAATGATACAACCCAAGCATAAGAGATAGACATCTCCTAGCAGCAGCTTCTCCTCCTCCACAAGTGTGCCACTCTCCAAAGAGTGTGTGAGAGAATAGAATGATCAAATAGAGTGCCTCCCGCACTCTATTTATACTTGACTTGACTTTCCTAATAACCTTTAATAGGTCGGCCTTAACTTAACCACATAACATAACGCTGACTGGGCCGACCCCCAAAAGGGTGGTCTAATAACCCTTTGACCCACATGACTTATACAGGGTCGACCCCAACAAGGTGGTCTAATAACCCATCAAGTATAAGTTACGACACTTACAATATAAATGACGACACTTCCGTATAGAGGAATTTAATAACATCTCTATAGGAATACAATATACATATATGTGAAATACATTCCAAAGTTACATATACATCAACACTCCCTCTTAACTAGGAAGGTATTTCTCGACACAGGTCTTCTAGCACAAGTCTTCTTCTCTAGATCATTGTCAACGAGTCATCATCACTACTGCTGCTATCTCAATCAATCTCTGAATCTACTCGTCATAGGAATTTCTATAGAGCCAGTCCTTTTTCATACTGGATGTAGGCCCACCACCTATAGGTCTTCATCATCACTAGCCATACTGTGGAATCCTCAGGACTTCATACGTGCATCACAAAACCTTGAAAGAGCATCCCAGGTTGTTACGAGCACACAGTGCTACCTGTCAGATCTCCCAGGGCTAGTATTATATGTGACTGTCACAAAACCTTAAAAGAGTCTCTTGACTAGCAAGAACCCTAAAGAGCATCTGAGGCCTTTTTCATCCTGTCTAGATCTCCAGGACTTATTACATGTGACCCCCAGCACAAAACCTTAAAAGAGTGTCTTGCCAAGAAAGAACCCTAAAGAGCATCTGAGGCCTTTTTCATCCTGTCTAGATCTCCAGGACTTATTACATGTGGTCATGGAAAAACCTCGAAAGAGCATCCCAGGACTGATTACGAGCACACAACTCAACCTATCGGATCTCCCAGGGCTAGGATTACATGCCATCGGACAAAACCTCAAAAGAGAATTTTCCATATCTCCTAGGGAGCTATTATATGCCAGCATCAAAACCTAGCAAGAGAATCTGCAAACCTCCCAGGGCTAGGATTATATGTCCTCCAGAGCAAAACCTCGAAAGAGCGTTTTCCAGATATCCCAGGGCCAATATTACATGCCATAGGCAAAACCTCTAAAGACTATCTGCAAATCTCCCAGGGATAGGATTATATGCTTATTTGCACAACCTGTTCCACGACCACAGAGTATCAACCTGATACTCACCATAAATCATCTTGATGTACACATGATCATCCTGATCATCATCATTGCATCGTCCTGATGCATGTCATCTGGAGCAACATTCTGAAGCTCGTCATCCATGATCATCCTGATCATACAATGCATCTGCCTGATGCATACACAGTATCTACCTGATACATATCATCATACATGATCTACCTAATCATACAATGTATCCACCTGATACACATACAAATACATGATCCACCTGATCATACCTGATACATATCAACACACATGATCCACCTGATACATATACAGATACATACACATGATCCAACTGATCATATCCAACATCAACATGATGCATACATACATAAATGATCCAACTGATCATATCCAACATCCAACATGATGCATACAAACATAAATGATCCAACTGATCATCTCCAACATCCAACATGATGCATACAAACATAAATGATCCAACTGATCATATCCAACATCCAACATGATGCATACAAATACAGAGCAATAACTGAAGCATCGTCCTGATGCTCATCATCCAGCGCTTACATCCACAGCCATGTGAAGGATCCTCCTTCCAACATACTTTGAATGGCTTCATCAAATGTGTCCATCACTTCTTCCTCAAAGTGTCGTCAACCTGGAGAACACCAAGCCTCTCTTTGGAGTACTCGAACTTCACTCTGGCTAGTGGCTTCGTCAGTACATCTGCAATCTGCTCATCCGTCGCAACATACAGGAGCTTCACTACTCCTCTCTGCACCATATCCCTGATATAATGATATTTGATCTCTATGTGTTTTGACCTGTTGTGGAACACTGGGTTCTCAGACAGCTTCACACAACTCTGGTTGTCACAAAAGATACCAGTAGCCTCCAGTGGTAGATCAAATAACTCAGATAGTAGCTTCTGTAGCCATACTGCCTCACAACTAACTGAACAGGCTGCAACATACTCTGTCTCGACTGTACTTAGTGCTACGTAGGACTGCTTCCCACTAAACCAAGAGATCACACCTGATCTCATATTAAAGCAACACCCATAAGTGCTCTTCCTATCTGTAGCACTGCCTGCCCAATCTGAATCAACATAACCCTACAGGTTAAACTTTTGATTCGCATCATACTTGAGCCCATAATCAACTGTACCCTTCAGGTACCTCAAAATATGCTTTACAACAACAAGGTGAACAGCTCTGGGATCCGTCAGGAACTGGCTCAATGTGTTCACCACAAAGCAAATGTCTAGTCTCGTTTTCGTTAGGTACATCAAGGACCCAATCATCTGACATTACATAGTGACATCAACCGGATCAGATGAAGCATCACACAGAAGCTTCAGGTTCGATGTCATGGGTGTGGCCATGGCCTTGCAGTCCATCATACCAAACCTCTTCAGGATCTCTACTGCATACTTCCCTTGTCCAAGGAAGATTCCATCTGCACTCTGCCACACCTCCATGCCTAGAAAATAGTACATCATCCCCAAGTCCTTCATCTTGAACTTGGCAGCAAGCTTCCGCTGCATGTCGGCAATCAATCTATCTTCACCTGTAATAAATAGGTCATCCACATACAAAAGTAGTATCACTGGATTTCCTTCCTCAACCTTGTAGCAAAGGTTGGAATCCGCTTTACTCACTAGGGCTTCAGTAGAAGGAAATATAATACCACGTTCATTCATATCGCAGTATTAAATATTCATGAAAACCTAAAAATTATATTGCTTATATATTAAGGGGCAAAGATTTTTTTTTATTTAATGTAACAATACAAAAATACTTTGGGGTCTTTTTTATATGGGCGGGTTGAAAAATATCTACCAAATGGAGATGGCGAGATCACGGCCGGATGAGAAATCGATTTGAGGCAAGGCTCGGGATTACCAATACGTAGGGAAATCATGTCTTGAGGCATGCTTGAGGCCAGGGGGTTTCATGGTGAAGTGGGTGTTGACACTATATCTGAGAATGCTCAAATCCTAAAAGGTTTTTTCCAAAATAATCCAAAAGCAGTGAAATTACCACAAAAAAATTGAATAAAAGGTTTGAAATACAAACAACAAGAAGGAAAAACCCACATATTCAAAGTCCAAAAATAAATCTTGGAAAAGGTTAAATCCAGATCAAGTTTCGATGGCGAAGATGATAAGGATCAAGATCAACGGCTAATATAGTTTCCCGCACCGCCGAAGTGATGGGTTGAAAAGAGTTGTGAGTGGTTGTGGACTCAATACCGTCGGGCACGTGTCCTAATCTCATCAGTCCACATATGTGATATAGTGGTATCATAAACCACCACAGCACCGTGCAGAACCACCAAATACAAAGGCGCGGCGGGCCATAGCATGTGGCGTGGTGGGACCTGGTACGTGGCAGATGGAGAAAGCGTAAGGAAATACGCCATAGGTCGATAGCAATCAGAGGGACGATATATATCGGAAACAAAATCAATGGCTAGTGTTCGTCCGCATCTGGGGATGTGCGCACTCGATAGAAGGAAGGGAGGTCGCGGAAAGTAAAACCACTCAAACATGTGTCATCAAATGGTTGATTCACACAAGGAACAAACCGGAGAAGAAAACCATTTTTTGATCGTGGATACCACCAAAGGAGATAAAAAGAGGCGAGATCTGACGACCCAAATCAAAAGCTCTAGATCAACGGTCGGATATGAACCACATTCATAAAGTTGCCAGGAAGTTAATCAAAAAGACTTATATAAAACAAAAAGGGCTTCACATAACAGCATTTTGTATATGTGTCGTTATCTTGGAGAGCTCTGAGGACTGGTGGAGGTCAGCGATTGCGACAGAAGGTGAAAGGCGTGTGTATACAGGTAGGGTCTTGTGACCTGGCCCACTTTTTAAACGGAATTTTGTTTGAAGAAACGTTTAGATGGAAACTGTACATGATATAGACGTTTTTAAAGCAAAAGAAGCCCTAGAGGATAGAGACGAAGACATTCATGATACCCTAATTAGGTTACCAGTCTCTGAGATTAAATTTAGGTTGTCTGAATTATTAAAGGAAGGGATAAACCTACATAGAGCCCACCAGTCGTCTTTGATATCCTTTTGCCCGGACAAAATCCCTTTTTTCCCAGAATTTGTGTCATGGTGTGCCGAGAATTACTCCCGAGAAGAAAGAATTGTCCTAGACAGCCAAAAAACCAGAGTCGTTTGTGAAATAAAGCCATCCGAAATAATTAAAGCCCTAGGAATAGATTTTTCCCAAAACCTCGAGTCTGAGACTTTTTTTGAAATCTCTATTATTGAAAATTATCATCAAACCTCTCAAAATGATAGAGAAGTGTTTTTGTCGTCGTGTCTCAAACCAGAAACCATCATTTCGGAGGTCCCATACCCTATAGATATCGATTTGTTTGATGAAAATACCCAATGAGTTTTGACATTATTGGCTTTAGTTTTAGGGTTTGATACAGACATGTATGTAACCGAGTTTCAGTTGAGTCTGTTGTACAAAATGAGTACAGTTCAGTCAGGGATCAATGAAAATCAAATCCCTCAACTTAATTTTGAAGTATTTTTGACAGAGAAAATTCATGATCAGATGGTCAATTTTCCCACTCTGAGACATTTCAGGTTTTAGTCTTTTTTGATGAAAATGATTATGATAGCCAGTCAAGAAGAGTTGCAGTTCCCAGAAATCATTTTCACGACTTTATTAGAAAATAACATATTCAATTACATTAATTACATGCTCTCCGAGATTTACAGAATGATCTTTGGTAAAAAATTGCCTAGAGTATTACCAGAAATGCAGGCATGCATGCAATTGAGTGCAGAGTACGCGACGGGAGATTGGTTCTTGTCAAAGGACAGTACAGTAATCATATTATACGGGTTCAAACATAAACCTTATGTTTTACCAACTTTTCTTACCTTAAGGGTTTTTGCTTTGGAATTCCTGAGACAAAAGTTAATTGTTGAAGATAACAATTTTTTGGTTTACAAACAAGCAACAGACATTAAATATCCATTCACACTTGGCCCATTCACAATAAAGAATAAAAATGTTGCTGTGTATATAGAGAAGTTGTTGAAGGATATGAGTTTTGAGACAGATATGGCTATAGAGTATGATCTGTTAAGCATAATATAAAAATGGAGAACGGACCATCGCATCAAAGCACTGAACCATCAGATGATTGAAGGGATGTCTGACAGAGCCAATTGGCTGGAATATAAAGAAGAAATCATTCCGGATGTGCACGACAAAGAAATGGTATTGATAGATACAACAACAGAGACAGAAAACACAATGAATACTGCATTGGTGGGGTTTAAAAGACCCATATAGGACGTAATGAACATTGAGGATGAAGGAACAGAAAGAGTAAAAAAGTTGAAAATAAATGAACAACAAGAATTGATAGCAGTTTCAGAAGAGGCAAAAAGAACTGAAGAAAAAATACTAGAGGTCACGATTAAAGAATACAATATTGAAGAAACCCCAGTAGAGGGTGATATAGATAGACCCCAGAATATGATGGATGTATTTAATGAACATAGTCAGAATAAATAGGAATCCTCTAAGCAAACCAATCAGTTGTTTCCAAAAGTTAGAAATATATCCAATACTGAAGTAAGTTTATTTACTAGCAGAAATATCAGAGAGAATTCTTTAAAATTTTCAGTTGTCACAAAAGATAAGATTTCAGAGATGAAAGTAGATTTGTCTAAAATAAATGCCCCAGATAAAATTTTGTTGCACAGACAAACAGGAGAAGTTATATATTCAGATTATTTGGGGGCAATATTAAAGGAAAACAAATTGAAAAATTCACTAGATAAATTGAATAATCAGTTGAGACAGGAGAAGGCAGAAAATAAGTCTCGACAACAACAGATTAAAAAATTGCAAGTAGATTTGATAAATAAAGAGGGAGATGCAGCAACAAAATTGATCAAAGAAAAAGATGATACGATTCTGATGTTAAGACGAAAGCTAAAAATTCCAGACACTGTGCTTATCCAAGGAGCAGAACTAATGGTACTGGAAAAGGAAAAAGAAGAATTATCTAATGAGGTAAACGATGTTACTGCAAAAATGTTAAAGCTCTCTGATGAAAAAGATCATTGGGAAAAAGAGAAAATCATTTTAGAAGAGCAGTTGGAGGAAGCAAGGAAAAGATTATCAGAAAGTGGTCAGCAACAGGTACAAACGGACACAGATGAAGATAAAACTGGAGTAGATGGTATTTTGCAAGCCATGTCCCAAGTAAGTTTGAAATAAGGAGAAATCAAAGAATTGAAGATAGAAATACAGAAGCTGAAAGAAGAAAATGAAATTAAAAATAAGGAAATAAAAACTTTGCAGACAAGGAATCAAGAATTAAGTGATAATAATAAAGGATTGGCAGCTCATGTGACAGGACAAGCTGCTATGCAAGGTTGCAAACACATGGTATGGGACCAAATTATAAAGAAAGTTGAAAAATTAATACCATATCTGGATTACATAAGATTCAAAGAAAAGGTAGCCAAAGATGCCTTCGAAAGTTGCAGAGCAGTCAGGGAAAACTTAAATAAAAAGCCAAAAGAAGTAGCCCAGAAAGCAATAACATTCTTAAACAGTCTAACTGAAGCAGACTTGACAGCCATGAATATAATGAACAGAATTTCAGTCATCACATGGGCCAGAAGGATCTTGGGAAAATACTCGCATGTTGAAAATATTGAAGCTAAAGCTGGAGAAATACGGGAAGAAGTAGTAAAGTTTAAGAAACAATTTGAAAAATTAATAAACAAAGGATTCCCTGCTTTTTGGAATGAAAAGAATGAATTGATTCCTCCTAATGAATATAAGAGGTTGTTGTTTGACATAAGAATGGATCATAGAAAGTTTCAGCAATTGGATCATATGCTTACAGGAAAAATTTTAATGGAGAAAATAGCGGAAGACTTTGAAATTTTAAATATGCTGATCTCAACCTGTGAGAATCTTCTTCCTGTTTCTTATGCAGGTCATGTTGAAATGCAAGTCTTGGTAAAAGAAATGACCAACTATGATTTACCCACGGCCGACCAATGGAATTATGTGGACAAATATGGAAGGACAAGATATTCTGTCCATTCATAGATGCATTCAAAACTCTTGCCAAGTGGCGAAAAGATGATATTCAAAAATTTTGCCAAATGGCAAAAAGATACTTTTATTTTAAATTTTGTAATATTATTTGGAGACAGTTATCTATTGCTCAAAGACAGTTATCTTTCGAGTTAAAGTAATTTCAATTATTAGTTAGAAGAAGCAGTTATGTCAAGCTTCTTCTGAATTTTGTATAAAAACAATGAGAGTCATTTTTGAAGGGGTTGGAAATTCTTTGAGAGACGAATAAGTTTTGAAGTCTATTTTTTGATAAATAAAGGCAGTACAGTGAAAATACCTATCTTTTGAGACCAGAGATTCATGTGTTGATCAGCTTTACAGTCTATTTTTTCCTTTATCTTTATATGTGCATGTTTACTCTCTATGTTATATCTTCCATTATGTTTTTCTTCTATATTTAAATGAACACTTGAAATAACTCGAGATTCATACTGGTTATGCCTCGTTTTATCGTATTTAAATATTCATTATTTTCTCCAAAGTTGACAATGGATTCATCCCAGTTAGATGCCTGTTGTTGATGGAATGTCATTACTTCTTTCTATACCACCTGAAAAAATCAAATTGATTGTGATATGATTGCTATCTTGCCTCTGTGAAAATTTGTTTGGTATAAATCTCTTACTGGCATATTATATATTTGAAACTTTGACTCCATTCCCAAACGTTTCTTGTTTTCCTTTTCAACCAGAAAATCCTTTTGAGAAATTTTGAGAGAACTTTTATATATTTCAGTCTTTACATATATATCGTGAGAGAGCCCTCTCTGGTGGAAAAATGGTTGAGTTTTCTACCTAAAGCTTGGTTTGAAATAGGTTACCTTAGGTGTTATTCTTTTAAAACCGGAATAAAATCTAAGTGCTAACAGTGGGTTTCCAGTCGATCATAGTCGATAGATGGTGGTCATTGATAGCCAATTGCTACCAATAACACTCAGCTAGTTGCTACCAATAGCCTTGGGAGGCTCTAAGCCTCCAGGGCCTATTATAGGCCCTCGATAGACCTTGGGGGATTGTTCACCCAACCACTTGTGCCTATTACAGGCCTTGGGAAGTTTAGTCAGCCTCCTAGAGCTTGTACATGTCCTGAGGGCTTGGATACCTAGCCCACAACAGGCTTAGTCAGCGATTGAGGAACTGCAACATGCAATCTAAATGTTGTACTATGTGCATTGGCTCTAGTGACATACAAGAAGTGATCTCCTATCTCTTCATTAGACCATTAGATGTTGCAAATCATAATGATATGTGGGTGAGTAATTGCATTGTGGGTGAAGCAATGTGCATCCACAATATACATTGAAAGAAGCAACGTGCATTGTAGAATTAATGTGGGGTCATAAGAGGGGTATCATATCAATATACTAGGTAGAAATATAAATGTGTATAAAAAATGTTAATGAAAAAATTGATACATACAATATCTAGTGAAAATAGAGGTTTTTTTAAATTGGGAAGGCATATTGGGAGGGGGTTTAAAAAAATGATTTTGGAAGGTATTTTCTAATATTTAGTGAAATTAGGGGTATTTTTTCATATGCCACGAACGAATGTGCTATGATAGTGGTTTATTGAGTGAAGTCCCCGTGGCTTTACTCTTGGTAAAGCCCAAACTGGATAGAAAGCTGTCTATCCTACCATACCAAGTTCTACACATATATGACTCCCTGTCATGTGTCTTAGAACCGAGTGGTTGCTCCACATACACTTCCTCTTCGACTACACCATTCAAGAAAGATGTCTTGACATCCATCTGGTGTATCTTCCACTTCATCACTGTAGCCAGAGCAAGTACTGATCTGATGGAAGTGGATCTAGCTACAGGAGCAAAAGTCTCTATGCTACTACCTGTAACATGCTTGATCTTTATAGATCCACATGGAAGTCACGACAGACTTCTCATCCCAAACATCATTCTTCATGATCGATGGATCATGGCATTCTTCCCGGATCAATATCTTCAATAGATAGATTTGTTGTTGGACCAAATGTTGTAGTCCTTCTTTTGTAGGTGCTCGTATACGATCTTTCTTACAAAACAAGTTAAATTGCATGATTAGAAACATCTCATAGTTTTCAGAACAAATTTTTACACATAAAGAAATATGTCATACAGTCATGTAATTATCTTAGCCAATGCTTCAATACAACATTTATCCATATTCCGTAACTTTCTAGAGGCCTTCCAATCTCTACCAGAACATTGTTAAGAGTGTGCACAACTCCCAACATGTCAGCAAAGAGGTTTCATTCTAGATAAGTAGCAATGGAATGTTGTACAGTGCCATAGGCCACTTAACCATGTATATTAGTAGTATACTATTCATCAATGCAACTATTCTAATATGCATAATACACAACCTAATTCTAGGAACATCAGTATATACATTATTGAACAGTATTATTTGAACAATCAAATATGCAAGAAATGATCATTCAAATACTTATCTTTATTTGTTTGTTGGGTTGACTCCCTCTCAGTTTTTTGCTTCCTTTCTGCAACTCCATTCTGATGTGGATTGTGAGAAGTGGTCAACTCCCTCTGAATATCTGCATCCTTGTAGGAACTACTGAAGTGTGCTCCCTCTTGATCTTTGCTTCCTAGATTACCTATCCTTGAGCTTATATCCATCCTCGATCACTATGCATGCTTACAAGTATCATTATTGTGATATCCTCGAGATATCATACATAATCATACATTTATTAGTATAATCTCAATACTATCAGAAACACAATAATCTTAAACATGTATAGTAATGATCATTTTAAACACAGATAATAAACATTAGTATTCAAGGTTTATATAGGACTCTTCTGGTTAGTCATATCATCAATTAAAGTAGGAAACATAATATGCCTAAACCCATGATTACTCAAACCTATAAATTTATGAATAATCATAATCAATCATGCCAAGTATACTTATATAAGATATCCTAACACAAGGTAGGATTTTAACTTGATATAAGAAAAACATTCCTGGATTAGCATGTTAGCTAGCTATGTCTAACATACCCACATGATGTCTTCTTGTTCTCTTAAGTGACTTGTGCTAGTAACTTGCATATCTCATAGGTTAACCATTATAGAACCAAGTTATACATACCTCGTATTTAGATCTTCTATGTGATCCATGATAATGGATGGATCTTTGTCTTCATGTCACCATGATCATATGTTCTTGAAGTAGAACATGATTTGTCTTTCTTGGTGTACCTTTCATGTTAGCGAACAACATAAACCTCATACATCATCACAATGCATTAGTACAATCATAAGTGTCAAAACCTTAATCAATGAATATCTTCTATCATGTATTCATAATTTTATTAAGGTGATATGGCAAGTCTAGTAATTAATCAAGATTGTACTAACCATAATGATATGAAGACAAACATATCATAAAATTAACCAGGAACATAATTCGAAACATACCTATAAGTCATACCTGTCGAGATTGCTTGTAATCTTCTTATGTAAGGCCTTAGCCTCATCTCCCTCTGAAACAGGAACTTCTTCACTTATGCAGGTGACCAATCCATTCTCTTCTAGGATTAACCCAATCCACTTGATTTGCAGAAAATGGATCTGGAGCTGGATTAGGGTTTGTCAGGGAAACCCTAAAAATTCAAACTTTGAATTTCAAGCTTCTAAAAGGATAGAAGGATGCACCTTGATGAGTTGATCAACTCGGTATAATCAGAATTTGAAAACTACAAAGTTTCACCCCTCAAATTTGCCTTTGAAACTTCCGGATTCACTGGAAAGGACTGTGAAATAGGGTTTGATAAATCCCACCCTTCTGCCCAACCAAAAGGTTCGATTCAAATCTCTAAGCTTCTATTTTTCTGAGGGGCTTCCATCCGTGGTCACAGATTTCAAAAATTCCCATTTTTGCAGAAGCCCTAATTTTCCATCTTTCCAATCAAAGTCCCGAACTAGGGTTTGATCAAGCCTAGCCTTCTGCCTAGCCAAAAATTTTTATATTGGTCTCTAAATTTTGATTTTTATGAGTAACATCCATCCGTGGTCTCCGATTACAAAAATTCCAACTTTCTCTGAAACCCTAAATTCCCGAAGCCATGAACGAAGGTGCTAAAAAATAATTTTGTTTTGACAGAAATATGCACCTGATTGTTTCTGGACTAACTCCGAACTTTCCAATCCACAGGGCCTGAAATTGTTTTTTGTGGTATTCTGACTTGTTATCTTTCCAACCCCATAGGTCTGACCTCAAATGGATTCTCTCAGAGAGATTTATGCCAAGTGTCGCAACGTGACTTGTTTATGAGATAAAACAGGAGAGAGATCTTGTAAGGCGTTCCATGTGTCACTAGTTCAGTTTCGTCCTCTGAAAAAGTTACCTGAGAAAGTACATTCCGTGCACTACCTATCACTTTTTATGAAATTTCATTTGGATTTTCCTAGCCCAAGTTGTGACCGTTTTTCCTAGGTCACCTGTTTATTACTAAGATTTGGAAGAGGCAAAAACCCTAACTTGTACTAATCATAAATCACAAAGTACAATGATCTATAGGTTGTTCTTTGGACACAAGGTACATGGGAATCTTATCTTCAACCTATACAAGTTTCATATCCTGAAACCTTTCCAAAATGTATTTATAGCGAAAGTTCTATGATGACTGGTTTTTTCTATATCAAGCCCTAGCATCGTAAGTGCAACAAGTGTCATAAATGCCATACCATGCCTTCTTTCAGGCTAGCTCTGATACCATGTTAGTTTTTCAGAATTTACTTCAATCCGATCTAGGATCTTAACTGAGAGAACAACATGTACATCATATCTACAACATATCAATCATGGACACAATAATGCAAGCACACAAGAGACACAGAGTTTACTTGGGGAAAACCATAAAGGTGAAAAACCCCAATAACTTCCTCAGAGATAGATAGAGCAATGATACAACCCAAGCATAAGATATATACATCTCCTAGCAGAAAATTCTCCTCCTCCACAAGTGTGCCACTCTCCAAAGAGTGTGTGAGAGAATAATATGATCAAATAGAGTGCCTCCCGCACTCTATTTATACTTGACTTGACTTGCCTAATAACCTTTACTAGGTCGGCCTTAACTTAACCACATAACATAATGCTAACTGGGATGACCCCCAATAGTGTGGTCTAATAACCCTTTGATCCACATGGTCGACCCCCAATAGGGTGGTCTAATAACCCTTTGACCCACATGGTCGACCCCCAATAGGGTGGTCTAATAACCCTTTGACCCACATGACTGTTATAGCTTAAAATGACACCTCTCCGTCCATGACGACACTTGCATCCCTTAGTCGCATGATGACACTTCTTGAGATCAATTTTAGTCACACAAAAAGACATTTGTGGATTGAGGGGTCATTTGGGACACTAAAAATGGTTTAAATTACCTCACTCTTGGCCCATTTGATGGTTATAACCGTTAGGAACATTTTTCCAGACCAAAAGCTGGTTTCCTATGTATAGAGTAGGGCATACTAGGATGTGTGTGCGACTCTACTTCAATAAAGTAGCGCATTTGCGTGACTCTACTTCAATAAAGTAATGCACACCTTGAAAAATGCACTAGTTTGTCTACTGCATAGTAGGCATTTTCCTGTACTAGTCAAAATCTCGAATTTTGGTTTAGTTGAGTTGGTTGGGGAACTTCCTACTCGGTTATAACTACTTTTCCTCTCCTTCATTGAATATATAAGGAAGGTAGAAGGGCCATGTGAGGGGACTAAGCCTATAACAAATTTATGCTGGAGGAATGGAGACCCTCATCCCCCTCTCTTGTGCTTTAGTTTTGATAAACCCTAGCACAGTTGATTAGAGGCTAGAATCCTTGGAGAACAGAAGCAGGAGACCTTGAATCTAGGTTTCGTGAAGTGCCAAGCTTGAAGGAAGGTATAATTTGATGTACTTGCTTCATTCATTAATAAAGATCAGACATTCTTTCCTTTCCAAAGATGACCTATTTATGTGTGTCTTAGATTTGATTACTGTTTGATTATAGTTTGATGTTTTATTATGTCATGGATATCAGTCTTATATATGTAGTCAAATTTATTTTAGAAAGGTATCAAGTTGTTTTGTAGGTGTGGGAATTGTGATACTGGATAGCATTGAAGAGCAAGGAATGGAAAGCTAGGATCAACCTTCGTAATAAGGTGCACATATCCCTAACCCTAATCTCTCCACTTACTTGTTATACTTGCAGAATATTTGTAAGTCTATCTTTATCAGCGTAGGTTGGTAGTTTCTCCCCTGAACTATAGGTGCATTTTCCTCACAACAATGACTTATACAGGGTCGACCCCAACAAGGTGGTCTAATAACTCATAAAGTATAAGTTACGACACTTACAATATAAATGATGAGACTTTCGTATAGAGGAATAATAACATCTCTATAGGAATACAATATACATATATGTGAAATACATTCCGAAGTTACATATACATCAACACCTTCGAGCCCATTCTCAAAGCTAGATGACATGGACCCTTATCCCTGACCTCCTGGGAGAGTTGGCACTCAGTTCCTAACCTCTTGGAAGGATCCCCTATCTCTCTCCTACCATATCTCAACCTACCCTATCCATACCCTATCCACTTAGTCCTATATAAATGAAGCTCTATCCCTCTCCAAAAGGAGGAAATTTATAGTGTCTGCATGCTGGTGAAATCATCTTGGAGATATCTCTACTCATCCATTGAGAGAATCACACTTCCTTGGGAGGATATGGCATTGGCTTGGATGGAGAAGGGATACTTTGTTAAGCTTTGGTTGTAGTCGTTCTTTTCTATGTACTTTCCCTATATTTACAGTAATATAAATTCTTTCCACCAATATTGTTGTGATTGATGATATTGTGTAGTTTACCTGCTTAACTGTTTACTTAGATCTGTTATCGTTTGGATGCTTTCATTTGTTTGTCCTGTTTTGTGTATCTTAACAGTTCTTGCAGCTTAGATTTGATGACCGCAAGGCGTGGAACAACATCAAGGAAAAAGGACTACAAACTTAAGGTAAGACATCCGATAAATTGATCCTTAACTAGATCTACGAAAGTGGTTTATATTCTGTACTATTTGTTCTAGACTCACATTGAGCTAGGGAGATCCGGCTCGCGTCCGCTCGAGTGGATTGTCCGTCAAACACTCAATAGTGCGATGATTGACTTGGCATCGAGCACATAGAAAAAACTAAGCTAAGGGGCATTGAGGTCTCCCCTTAGCCAGATCAAGGGACTCATTAATGATGGTTATGAATCCAAGGTACAAGATACCTCCGGGTCTATTTTTTAGAATAAATGTGTTGATGTTAATAGAAGATATCTACAACTACCAAGGCCATGATGTTTCCTTGATAAAAGTGCAAGGGATACCACTAAGATAAGAGGAACATTGGACAAGTAACTGAGACACTATTTGGGGATACGTGGGTAGCTGAGTAATGAAATCAAACTTCCTTTTTTCAGAGTATGAAGGAAAGGTTGACCTGACATCATGTGTGGGATTCCTTAATGGGATGAGGGGAAGGACACTATTGGGGTACCATGGGATATGACTTAATTGGGGATGGGAATTTTTACTCTTGGGGATGGGTATATTGATTAGGTATTATTCCAAGGGTGGCTCATCACAAAATACTCTTAAAAAAGGTGACTAGGGATGCTGCCCTAAAAGAGGTTATGCATGATCTACATAAGTGATAAGAAGCACATTTTGTTGAATGGTTTCTCTGATACACGAGAATCGAAGGGAGAGTATTAATGGGCACTCCCAAAATTTTAGCTTCCCAAATGCGTGAGTATATGGGAAAAGTAGGTGCTTGGAAACACGGTTTGTAAACATGGTCACGTAGGCAGTCAGTCATCTGATCAAGATGAGAAAGATTGGCAAGGAGATAAGTGTCCAATTATGATGTTTTTATATGGATTAATGGATTGAGCAATAACATATGGATATTTTTTATGAAGGGGTAGGACACTGATGGTAATATCCTTACGGACTTTGTGAATGGTGGAAAAATAACGTAACATTTTGTAGTATGGATGAAGTGGTGGGATCATGAGTATGAAATATGAAACATTAACTTGTTGTAATGGCCATAAGTTGGGGATTCCATGGGATTGGATAAAGAGTGATGTTGTTGGAGTAACATGCGGTTGAGTGAAAAATATCACAGACTAAAAGGACTACCAATCCCATGGGAAAAAATAATAGCATGGGTACCGAAGGGAAAAGGGATCTATAATGACACCCTTGTTAGGAAGGCTATGTTTACAAGTAAAGGAAAATGCAATGGGTGGCTAGGATGGGCCACTTACTCTGACAGGTGGGGGCCTATAAGTGAAAATAGTGCATGGAGGTTGATGCGTAATATTTTCTGTGGATGGATAATGTATATATGAGAGTTAATGATTTATATCCACCGAGGATGCTTGTTGGTGGATATTTGTGGAATTTGTTGTAACGAGCACATGCACACAAAGATGATACCCAAGCGTAAAAGTGCATCTGGAAACCAAATCAAATGTACTGGAATATTAAACAATATTGAAACTGGAATTTTACCTGATGGCATCCAAATCGAGGCCAGTAGAAAAAAAGGGCCCAAAAAATGATCTCTTGATTACAAAAAAAAAGTTTCACATAATAAAAAGGAGATCGGAAGCCTAGTTCCAATGGTATGAACAATGTGTCAAACAGACGTCATATGATCCCATAAATCTCATAAGAAAAAACTGATGGAAAACCACTTAAATGGGGGTGAGACCCATGTCATGTTCCCATTTTGTCAGCACCATGAAGCAAATCAAATCCCATGGATCCTAAAGACATATTATAATTAATTAATTAATGAGGGGTTAAGTATTAAGGCATTATTTAATTAGGAGGTTTTAATTTTATTTTATCCTAAGTTTGAAATGCACTTGATGGAATTATTTTTCATTTATAGATATTTATTTCAATTGAATAAAGTGGATAATTATTCACAAGGGTGCATTAGAGGATAAGGATTGAACAAGTGATAGAGTGCGAAGGAAGAAAAGATAAAAGTAGTCAAAGATAGGAAAGTAGGAAAAAGAAAAGAAAACCTGGAACAAGGCATAAAAGCAGCAAAGCTTAGGAAAAGCAGAAAAAGAAAATAAAAGTAGAAAGTAGGATAAGGTAGAATAACAGGAAAAAGAAGGACAAAGCATAAAAGAAAGATAAGGAAGAAAAGAAAGATAAGGCAGAAAAGAAGGACAAAGAAAAAAGTAGGATAAGGCAGAAAAGTAGGAAAAATCAAGATAGAAAGGAAAAAGCTGGATAAAGCAAAAGCAAAAGGAGAAAGCAAACCAAAGTAGAAAGCAATGAAAAAGCAGAAAGCAATGAAAAAGCAGAAAGCAAAGCAAAAGCAAAAAGCAAGGAAAAAGAAGAAAGAAAAGGAAAAAGAAAAAGAATAAATCAAGCCATCCTTATCCACTCCATGAGGGAACATTATCCTAGTTTACTTGCTCTACAAGCTACCTCAAGTCTATTAAAGAAGGAGTGCACACCACTTGCCCATCTTTCAATAGATTGTGAATTGGATTGAGTGCAATTTTGCCTCTACGAGTTGGGATATTTGACCCCTTCTTATTATGAGAGGATGATGACATCTAGTCTTCATCATTGATTTTATTGTAGGTCCTGAAGTCGGATCCAGTGGTTGGTGTTCTAGCTGTGTTGTTCAACTCCTTCATTCAGTAGAAACAATGTTGAAGGTCCGAAATGGAGGTTCTGGTTTGTAATTTTATGAGAATATTTGGACCTTGAGACCTATTCCATTGTGTCTATATCATCGTTTCTAGTAGGAAACACTTTTTGTTTCATAAAAAAAGGTGTTTGGATGAGCAAGTTATGGCCATTTTACTAAATCTGGGGGTTCCAGCTGAAAAGAACACACCACTGCTTTTCTATCTATAAATATTCCTAAGTTTTGAGTTCTATGAGAAGCCATTGAATATAGGTGATCCTTCCATGAGCTTACACCTACTCTACATTCATTATATTTTCAAATCCAGTACATAAATCCTCTTTACTACTCTTCACATAGTCTTAGTTTCTCAATTTGTAAGAACTCTATGTAATGGAGACATTCTGAGAGTTTGAAGGTTGAAACATTTACATTTGTTGCTCAGAGTTTGTAATTTTGGTTTGATACTATCAATGAAATCAAGTATGAAACATATTGTACTTAATAATAGAACTTAGAGAGCCTTAGAGGCTGTTGTATGAATATTTATCAAGACTATCTCTTTGGGCCCTAATTCTTGACTAGTTTTTCAGTAATTGCTATTAAAAGTAACCTGAGAGTTATTTTTATGTTATAATGGTCATTAATGATTCTTAATACTCTTATGAAGACTCTCCAACCATTTTCCTGAGAATTCGTAGGCCTCTCAGCCTGTTTGGGAGTGCCTGAAATAAGACTAGTTGTGTTGTCCATCATAGCGCACTTCACCCCTTTTGCTTCCAAAATCTACCAAATCTTCCCAAATTCTTAGGAAAACTTATCCACCATCATATTTTGGACTTAAATACTGATATCCACTCATCTATTTACTTTCAAGCATAAGTGAAAGAGTTTGGTAGGCATATGCTGGTGTGCTGAGGCAGGCTTGGAGTAGAATTCAGTGTCTATTGAATTCAAAACATAAATGGCCCCAGTACTTTGTGCTTAGAACTCTGGAGATGGACTTGAATCTACTCACTTTTCTTCTGCACACTCTATATCATAATTTGCATATCTGAAAGAGTCCATGGTGGGATAATCAGTGTCTAAACCTAGTCTTCCTATGATTAGTCGGTTAACTAGTTTTTGTTTGAGATAAATTGTGCACTGAAATCTTAAATTTGAGATAATATTCTTGAAGCCTGATTCAGGGATGTTACAACCCACCAATAAAAGTGTCATTTTCACTATTCACTATTGGAGGATTGTGGGAATCCCAAAGTTTTAGTTGCTAATTTCTTCCATTTCGACT
This sequence comes from Larix kaempferi, assembly GCA_027924585.1. Classification (NCBI taxonomy): domain Eukaryota; kingdom Viridiplantae; phylum Streptophyta; class Pinopsida; order Pinales; family Pinaceae; genus Larix; species Larix kaempferi. The sequence goes on along the minus strand of BSBM01001041.1, from coordinate 3,924,234 downwards.
GTCAGATTCATATTGTGTGAGTTGTAGGTTAGTGTTCTCACATTGCTTATCAGTTTTAACTGTTTATTTTTTCATTTTGGGTTTTTGAGGGACCCTAGTGAACCACTTGAGGGTTTATGGATGGGTCACACCTTTCGAGGTTTTAAGTGTGATTTAGATCACGTTGTTTTGTTGAACATGTGTGATCTAGGTCACACCTATTTGAGAGATAGGTGCAACCAAAATGACACTTGTCGGGGAAAGACATGAATCACTCTTTTGAGCTCGATAGGTACAACCTAGGTCGCTTAAATCTCTTCATAAGGTGATACCTAAGGGAAAACATGATATTTTGCACACTTATCGACTAACCCTGTCTATTTTTTTTTAATGCAGGATGTCACAGGTCAAGTGGGAGGAAAGGGAAGTTGCCAACATCTGAGAAGATATTCTATATGATTAGCCTATGAGGGAAAATCTTGCTAGATGTGGGTTACTTAAGTTATTGGAGAACACACTGATGCACAGTGAACCGTTTCTACTCAACAAGATTGTCAAGTTCTTGGATTGTGATTCAGAAGTATTTATTATTCAGGGTGAGTGGGTGGAGCTCACCTTACGGGATGTATACTTTATGACTAGTTTGCCCCATCTTGGGTTCATTGGGGACACTCATCCCAAACGTCCATGTGATGTGAACATGAGGGAGATAATGGAACCTCACTTCTTCACGATTGCAAACCTTCATTCCACATCGATACTCATGGTTGAAATTGAGATTCTGGAGACATGAGTGATTGTTGTCAGGGTAGTTCGAGTCCTAGGATTGAGTGGTCCACATATTAGGGGGGCATATGGTTATGGCGGAGAGGGTACTGGGGGGGATACTTTGGGTGGGCCCATATGTTCCTTACTATAGTTTAGCGACGTTGAGCTAAGTCAGTCATCTTAGATGAGACTTTGGATTTACATCTTTCATTTGTGCCTTCTTCCTTGAGAGAGTACCAACCTTACACCGTCACTTTGTAGTGAGAGATAATGGGCCTATATATCCCAAGATGAGGTGGTGGGGTGATATGATGAGCAGATAGGGAGGAGTTAAGGTTGGTAGGGTATTTGGATTAACTTTATTCATGCAATGGAACTAGTTCTCGATAGTGATTGAGGACTATCCATATGCCAACATGGATTACTGTGGAGACCCAGAGCTACCTTGTCCCCCTGGGAAATCATGGGGACCAGATGGTACATATGCATTTATGATTATAGTTGTGTTTATAGCATTAGTGTATATGTTAGCTATATTTTTTACATGACATCAGTATTGATCAATTGACATTTGTGTGTGCAGATGTGGGTATTATGCCACTAGTGGAATATCATTAGAGAGGTGGCAAGGTTGAGGGGGTCGACCCTACCTCCTGAGTGCAACTGTGTTGGTGGGGTGCCGTTGTGGTTCTAGATGGGATACATCAGGATACCGAATGATTTCTTGAGGGGATAGCTTATGATGGGTGGAAGAACCTGGACGAGGATATGATTGCCATATGCTTCTAGGATCCTTCTAAGTAGTGTATGATCATGCGTTGGATCGTCGTGACTTCTAATATTGTCTGGGAATTGATGCAGGGAAATGTGCCTTGCATTGGTGATGATAATGATTACGATGAGAAGAATGAGGATGATGAATTAGAGTACTCAGATTGTTAAAGTTACAATATCATGAGTCATTCTTCAGGTCAATCTTGTGTGTCAATATTGAGCCTTGTGTGTCGAGGTAGTGCCTTATAGGAGCTTGAGTTGGACTAAGGAAACTTGGAGAAGAATCTTGAGATGGACTCAATAATTGCTAAGCTTCATGTGTTGAGGCAAGTGCTTTGTATGTCAAAGTGATGATGTTGTACAGTATTGCTAGTCAAGGCTAAGGTCTTGTTTGTCAAGACAGATCCTCATGTGTTGAGGTGGTGCTTCATGTGTTGAGGTGAGGCTTTGCATGTCAAAACATGTATGGTATGTGATGTACTACTAACCATGGTTGAACTATTAATTTTCCCCTAGGGAGTTGACATCTCTAGAGTGAATTACTTTAGCACATAACCACTTGGAACAATAGTAGGACAATATGATCACATCATTGGGAAAATATCTTTAGTATATTTGATATGATAATTAAGCTAGCACATGGGTACCATGCAGATAATACAAGAGATAAAGATAACATATGATAAGATACAAGAGAATTCGAATTTCACATAAAACAATTAATTAAGAGAGAATTTGAATTGTTAAACTTCAGTAAATAAAATGAGAACTCGAATTGATCACTACAGTGATGTTAACAAGAAAGCATCAGTTAAGAGAGTTAGCTAAGTGATAACAAAGAAGATCTAGTTAACTAAGTGTTATTGCATGGTGACACTTATGCTAAAATAAAAGATGATACTTGAATTGTGACACTTGGATGACGACACTTAAGTTATCCACCTAACTAAGTGGGAAAGCTTTCAATTAAGGGGTGAGTTCATCCTAACAGTCAATTCAGTAAGTTAATGCACTACATGTGAAGTGGGGTGCTCTTCTTCATGCAAGATTGATACATGTTAAATTTTGAGCATTAATTCAATATACTCTAGGATCTTTACTGAGAGAACAACACGTACAGTATATCAATGCATATCAATCATAACAAGCATGTCAATCATCACAAGAATCAAAAGCATGAGAGACAATAGACACACAGAGTTTCTGTGGGGAAAACCCTAAGGTGAAAAACCCCACAACTTCCTCAGAGATAGATAGAGCAATAACACAACCAAAGTACAAGAGTTAGACTCCTCTTAGCAGTTGATCCTCCTCCTCACATGTGCTCCACTTTCTGAGTGAAGGAAGTGTGATTTATGAGTGATCCAAATAGAGATCTCCCGATCTCTATCTATACTTGTCCTGTTTTCCCAATAACCTTATGGGGCCGACTTGTCTAACTAGGTACAATAACTTCATATTACATGAATCCGGTACGACCCCCTACAAGGTGGTCTAATAACCCATCGGCAAGTTAACCCACTTGCGACACTTTTCAATACAAATGATGACACTTCCGTATAGAGGAATAATACATCTCCATAGGAGTACAACAAATATATAAATGAAATACATTCCGAAGTTACATATACATCAACACTCCCTCTTAACTAGGAAGGTATTTCTCGACATAGATCTGCTAGTACAAGTCTTCTTCTCTGGATCATCGTCATTGATGCATCGACCTTGAAACATCGTCATCGTCACTACTGCTATCTCAATCAATCTCTGAATCTACTCGTCATAGGAATTTCTACAGAGCCAGTCCTTTTTCATACTGGATGTAGGCCCACCAACTGCAGGTATTCATCATCACTGGCCATATTGTGGAAATATTAGGACTTATTACGTGCGTCACAAAACCTTAAAAGAGTCTCTTGACTAGCAAGAACCCTAAAGAGCATCTGAGGCCTTTTTCATCCTGTCCAGATCTCCAGGACTTATTACATGTGAACCCACCACAAAACCTCGAAAGGGAATCCCAGGACTAATTATGAGCACACGGCTCAACCTATCGGATCTCCCAGGGTACAAATTACACGTGATCACCACAAAACCTTGAAAGAGCATCCCAGAACTGATTACAAGCACACGGCTCAACCTATCAGATCTCCCAGGGCACAAATTACATGTGTTCATGGAAAAACCTCGAAAGAGCATCGCAGGACTGATTACGAGCACATGGCTCAACCTATCGAATCTCCCAGGGCATAGATTACATGCCATAGGACAAAACCTCGAAAGAGCATTTTCCAGATATCCCAGGGCACAAATTACATGCCATAGGAAAAACCTCGAAATACTATCTGCAAATCTCCCAGGGCACAAATTATATGTCCTCCCAAGCAAAACCTTGAAAGAGCATTTGCCAGATATCCCAGGGTACAAAATACATGCCATAGGAAAAACGTCGAAAGAATATCTACAAATCTCCCAGGGAACAAATTATATTCTTATTTGCACAACCTGTTCCATGGCCATAGAGTATCAACCTGATACTCATCATACATCATCCTGATGTACACATGATCATCCTAATCATCATTGCTGCATCGTCCTGATGCATGTCATCTGGAGCAACATCCTCAAGCTCGTCATCCATGATCATCTTGATCATACAATGCATCCACCTGACGCATACACAGTATCTTCCTGATACATATCATCATACATGGTCTACTTGATCATACAATGTATCCACCTGATACATATACAAATACATGATCCACTTGATCATACTTGATACATATCAACATACATGATCTACCTGATCATACAACGTATCCACCTGATACATATAGAGATACATGGTCCAAGCATCGAACATGATGCATATACAAAAATATAAATGATCCAACTAATCATATCCAGCATCCAACATGATGCGTACATACATAAATGATCCAACTGATCATATAGAGCAGAAACGCTAACATCGTACTGATGCTCATCATCCAATGCTTACATCCATAGCCATGGAAGGATCCTCCTGTCACAATGCTCATAATGTCTCTTGCAAATGTATCCATCACTTCTTCCTCGAAGTGTCATCAATCTGAAGAACACCAAGCCTCTCTCTGAAGTACTCGAACTTCACTCTGGCTAGTGGTTTCGTCAGCACATCTGCAATCTGCTCGTTCGTCACAACATACCAGAGCTTCACTACTCCTCTCTGCACCATATCCCTGATATAGTGATATTTGATCTCTATGTGTTTCGACCTATCATGGAACACTGGGTTCTCAGACAGCTTCACACAGCTTTGGTTATCACAAAAGATACCAGTAGTCTCCAGTGGGAGATCAAATAGATCAGACAGTAGCTTCCGAAGCCATACTGCCTCATAGCTAGCCGAACAGGCTACAACATACTCTGCCTCAGTTGTACTCAGTTCTATGCAAAACTACTTCCTGCTAAACCAAGACATCACACCTGATCCCATACTGAAGCAACACCCATATGTGCTCTTCCTATCTGCAGCACTTCCTGCCCAATCTGAATCAACATAACCCTGCAGGTTAAACTTTTGATTCGCATCATACTTGAGCCCATAATCAACTGTACCCTTCAGGTACCTCAAAATATGCTTTACAGGAACCATGTGAACACTTCTCGGATCTGTCAGGAACTGGCTCAATGTGTTCACCGCAAAGTAAATATCTGGTCTTGTATTCGTCAGGTACATCAAGGACCCAATCATCTGACGATACATAGAGACATCAACCAGCTCAGATGAAGCATCACACAAAAGATTCAGGTTTGATGCCATAGGTGTAGCCATGCCCTTGCAATCCATCATCCCGAACCTCTTCAGGATATCTACTGTATAATTCCCTTGTCCAAGGAAGATCCCATCTTCGTTCTACCACACCTCCATACCTAGGAAATAGTGCATCATCCCCAAGTGCTTCATATCGAACTCAGCAGCAAGCTTCCTCTTTGTATCGACAATCAGTCTATCATCTCCTGTTACAAATAGGTCATCCACATATAGGAGAAGTATCACAGGATTTCCTTCCTCAACCTTGAAGTAAAGGTTGGAATCCGCTTTACTCTTGGTAAAGCCCAAACTAGATAGGAAACTGTCCATCCTACCATACCAAGTCCTAGGAGCTTGCTTCAAGCCATAGAAGGCTTTCTTCAATCTACACACATATGACTCCCTGTCATGTGTTTCAAAATCGAGTGGCTGCTCTACATACACTTCCTCTTCCACTACACCATTCAAGAAAGCAGTCTTGACATCCATCTAGTGTATCTTCTATTTCATCCCTGCAGCAAGAGCAAGTACTGATCTGATGGAAGTGTACCTGGATATAGGAACAAAAGTTTCTTCATAATCTATTCCCTCTTTATGAGAGAAGCCATGAGCTATGAATCTTTCCTTGTATTTCTCTATGCTGCCATCTGCAGCAAGCTTTGATCTTGTAGATCCATTTAGAAGTCACAACAGACTTCCCTTCAGGTCTTGGGACAACATCCCAAACATCATTCTTCATGATCAACTGATCATGGCATTCTTCCATTACTTTGACCCAGATCCTAGGAACTTCAATATCTTCAATATCTTCAATAGATAGCTTTGTTGCAGGAACAAATGTTGTAGTCCTTCTTTTGTAGGTGAAGGTATATGATCTTTCCTACAAAACAAGTTAAATTGCATGATTAGAAACATCTCGTAGTTTTCAGAACAAATTCTTACACATAAAGAAATATGTCATACAGTCATGCAATTATTTTATCCAATGCTTTAATACAACATTCATCCATATCCTGTAACTTTCTAGATGCCTTCCAATCTCTACCAAAACATTGTTAAGCGTTTGCACTACTCCTAACATGTCAGCAACGAGGTTTCATTCTAGATAAGTAGCAATGGAATTTTGTACAGTGCCATAGGCCACTTACCCATCATATGCATATTAGTAGTATACTGTTCATTAATGTAATTATTCTAATATGCATAATACACAATCTAAGTCTAGGAACATAAGCATATACATTATTGAATACCATTATTTTAAACAAACAGAATATACAAGAAATGACAATTCAAATACTTATCTTTGTTTGTTTGTTGGGTTGACTCCCTCTCAGTCTTTGCTTCTTTTTTGCAACTCCATTTTGATGTGGATTGTGAGAAGTGGTCAACTCCCTCTGAACATCTGCATCCTTGTAGAAACTACTGGAGTGTGCTCCCTCTTGATCTTTGCTTCCTGGATTACCTGTGCTTGAACTTATATCCATCCTCAATCACTATGCATGATTACTATTATCATCATTGTGTTATCCTCGAGATCTCATACATAATCAAACATTCATTAGTACTATCAAAACACAATAATATTAAACATGTATAGTCATGATCATTTCAAGCATAGATAATAAGCATTAGCATTCAAAGTTTCAGGGAAGACTTCTCTTACTCATGCATATTCATATTTGACCATAGAACTCTTTTGGTTAGTCATATCATCAATCAAGGTAAGAGACATAATATGCATAAACCTTGGATTACTCAAACTTGTAACTTCAAGAGTAATCATTATCAATCGTACAAAAGTATAAGATATAAGAAAAACATACTTGGTCATCATATTTTCTAGTTATGTCTAGCAATGTTTTCTTGTTCTCTTCAATGACCTGCATAACTCATAAGTTAACCTTTGCAAAAACAAATTATGCATACCTCTATGTGATCCATGACTATGGATGAATCTTTGTCTTCATGTCACCATAGCATGTTCACGGTGTCCCTTCAATTTGTACAATCCTCCCTCTTTCTCTCCAATCACCACTGCATCATCTATAGTTTTACCTTTTGGCCACATTAGAACTTGGCCATCTACAAATGCAACCCTCATGCCTTTTGCATCCAATGTAGATATGGAGAGTAAGTTCTTCTTGAGCCCAGGTACATATAGAACCTCTTTCATCTTCAAAGACTTCCCAGAGTCTAAGTTGTAGGAGGCTTCACCACTTCCTTTGATAGGATATTGATAGTCATCCCCAAGTTTCACCTTATGGGGTGACTCATGTTCAGATAGATTAGCAAAGGATTCTTTAAACCTAGTCACGTGTTTTGAAGCCCCATTGTCAATAAGCCAATCATTACAACCATGAGAGATAGTACCTGTGAGAGAAGAGATTAGATCATACTCTTCTTCGCTTGATGAGTCATCATCATCACTTTCTGCTCTAGCCTTCATCTTGGGAGGTTCATCATCCTCAACAACATGAGCATGATATCTCTTGTTGTTGTTGTTGGAACCCTTTTTGTTCTTGGGACAATCTATAGCAAAGTGTCCCTTCTCATTACAGGTGAAGCATCTCAAATCCTTCTTACCCTTTTGGTGATGGTGGTGAGAAGGTCTTCTGTTATGAGATGGATCCTTTTTGAACTTACCTTTCTTGGTATGTGCTGTGAGAGCTTGATCTTCATTTCCCATCTTTTCTTCTCGGGCCACGAGCCTATCTTCTTCTTGAGAGCATTCCTACCATAGTCTACTGAAGGAGATCAATTTCTTTCTTGCACAGATTCCTTGAATAAAAGAGTCCCATGACCTATGTAGGCCATTCAGAGTGGTCATAACAACCTCACCATTGTCCACTACCTCATCCACAGCTTCAAGTTGTTCCTTGATCTGAGAGACCTTGGAGAAGTAATATTGAATGGTCTCTCCATTCAACATCTTCTCCCCTTTCAATTGATTCCACAGAGTCATCTTCCGATTTATGTTCTTCCCTTCAAATAATTTGGTCAGGGAGTCAAACATCTCCTTGGGTGTCTTTAGAGATGACACATGTGGTATGAGATGGTCTTTGATAGAATCAATAATGATTCTCTTTGCCTTGACCAAGTTATTCTTATGCAATACCTTAGCCTCTTCATCCTCTGGGATAGGGACCTTAGAGTTGATGTAGGAGTCTAATTCATTTTCTTCCAGGATTAACCCAATCCTATACTTCCAGGATCGGAAGTTATTAGCCCCTTCAAGATTATCCTCAAGCTTGGTGTGGTGAGACATCTTAAAGAGTACTTCAAATGGAAAATAGAAAAGATTTAGGTCTTACCACTTGCTTTGCTGAAAAATTGGATCTGGTCCCAGATTAGGGTTTGTCGGAAAAACCCTAAAAATTCAAAATGTGAATTTCAACTTTCTGAAAGGATAGAAAGATGCACCTTGATGATCTGATCAGCCTAGTGAATTCATAATTTGAGATCTGCAAGGCTTCACCCTTCATAAATTCCTTTTGGTCTTCCCAGGTTCACTAGGGAGGACCCTGAATTAGGGTTTGCGTTTCCTGGAGATTTACTCAGCCAAAAATCTGGATCCAAAGCTCTAAACCTCGATTGTTCCAAGGAGCTTCCAGCTATGTCTTCAGATTTTAGAAATTCCTATTTTTGTGGAAACCCTAATTTTTAGGGCCAAAACTGAAAATGCTCAGAATTGAATTCTGATTGGACAGATAGATTCTCCTTGATGAGTAGAGTCAATCTACTATATTGCTTTTCCAAAATCTGTGGAGAGAAACCCAATAAACAAGAAACCCTAGTTTCCGTCACTGCACAATGTCTTCTTCTCAGGTTAGCTCTGATACCATGTTAAATTTTGAGCATTAATTCAATATACTCTAGGATATTTACTGAGAGAACAACATGTACAGTATATCAATGCATATCAATCATAACAAGCATGTCAGTCATCAAAATAATCAAAAGCATGAGAGACAATAGACACAGAGAGTTTCTGTGGGGAAAACCCTAAGGTGAAAAACCCCACAACTTCCTCAGAGATAGATAGAGAAATAGCACAACCAAAGTACAACCAAAGTGCAAGATATAGACTCCTCTTAGCAGCTGATCCTCCTCCTTACATGTGTGCCACTTTCCTAGTGAAGGAAGTGTGAGTTCTGAGTGATCCAAATAGAGATCTCCCGATCTCTATTTATACTTGTCCTGTTTTCCCAATAACCTTATGGGGCCGACTTGTCTAGCTAGGTACAATAACTTCATATTACATTAATCCGGGCCGACCCCCTACAAGGTGTTCTAATAACCCATCGACAAGTTAACATACTTGCGACACTTGTCAATACAAATGATGACACTTCTGTATAGAGGAATAATACATCTCTATAGGAGTACAACAAATATATAAATGAAATACATTCCGAAGTTACATATACATCAACAATACATCTAGATGGAGGGCAAGTTCATCATGAAGTCAGAAGATAAAAATAGAAGCAAATGCATGTGAAGAATATATAAATATGTTATAAAAGATGATGAATTCAACGTGAAGCAAATTATCTTCTTCCTTGAAGGAAAGGCACTTCTATTTGTGCAGGATATTATTATGAGTCTCTCTTCTTTATATTTCTCTTCCTTTCTAATTGCACTAGGGGTGCTTGATGTAAAATACATTCTCTTATATTTATCAATATACTAAGGAAGGTTTCACTGGGGTTTTCTCCTTGAAGTCATAGAGGGTTTCCCCAAGGTAAATTCATGCATCGAATGTGACTGCTTATGTGTATGATTGTTATTTGATTTCAAGTATTATTGCAGCTTCGAATTAAAGATAAAAAATTAACACAAATGACTAGTCGACAATGTATAGAGATACCCCCCATGCTACAGGTATAGGGAATTTTGATTGATGTACTTATTTTTATTAACCTGTTGGAGCTCCTTGTTGTAAACACAACCATATTTTTGGACATGCTTTATATTTTATGGACTTGATTTATAGTACGTGGATGCAAATTTTTGAGCTATTTATGTGATGGTTATTTATAGATGGATTCAATGTGATATGTTATGCATGTAAATGATTAATTTCCTTTATATTGATTAGCATTGTGCCACTCTAAAATTCCATTATCCATTTGATCTGCCACAACATTAAAAATCCTGCAGACTTGTATGAATGTAATGGATTCAAACTATCGAACCAAATGTTTAGTGTGCAAGAACTTTCTAAAGAGGCAAGGATCACATACTCGATAACAATTATTCAACTATGAGACATGCATCTAGGAGTCCAAACATATGCAAAGTTGACGAATACTCATATGGAGGGAATCAACTAGGAGGACAATCACAACATCATACCCCACTTGGTTATTGGTGGCTACACCAATGCACATGCCAGTGATATGCATCAAGTCGTATGATGGGGTGTAAAGCACCCATGCATCCGAAGCGATATTTGGATGATATCTACTTCTCCGTCAGCAAAAATGACGTAAATGGTAGGATCCATATAACAAAATCAAGGAAACGAAACATGCGACTCACTCTCTAAAAGGGGAAAAACTTAAAAAAGAAAAATCTATGATACAATGGGTCCTATGTTTGGTTGGAAACAAGGCAAAAAATCTCTTGAGATACAACCCTTTACAGGTGTTCTTCAAGAGTTGAACTTTGAAGTTGGCTAGGAGGTATGGCCCGTTTCCAAGAAATTTTATTATTATGTAAGGTCCTTGCAACATGGATTCGAATTTCCCTTTTCCAAGCTTGTCATGAGCTTGGTCATATGTGAGAAAAATATTTCCTTCTTTAAACGTTCATGGGTAGAAATGAGTATCGAAATGGATTTTGACCGATTCTTTGTAGCCTCGATTGTTTGTCGAGATACTTGACGATCCTCATCCACTTGTTTGAGGGTGATCAAGTGTTATTCCAGAGTAGTGGTCTATGGAAACAATTCGATGGCTATTTGTAAAGATGAAAGAAGGCATTCAATTGGTAGGAATGACTCCACTCCATGCACGAGATGGAATGGAATGAATCCTATCATAGTTTTGATGGATATGTGGTATTCCCATAGGACTAGAAATATCATGTGGTGCTAGTTAGACTTGTGCTTGTACACCATATGCTAGAGCGTGGTATTAATAATCTTATTGATGGCCTCAACTTATCCATTACCTTGGGAGTAATAGGAGGAAGAGAATTGGTGTTGGCATGAGGATAGACCCCATAAAGTGCAGAAGCCGACAGCAGCGAAGAAGGACAATTTGTGGAAGGACCATCCATGAAAGGAAGGACCATTTTCGTAGAACAAGGAGCCGAGGGAAGCACAAGATTGGTTTAGTTAGTTAGAATGGGTCACATGGACCGTTTTGTAATCACTTTAGTTGATATAAATAGGAGTATGATTGTAAGCCTAAGGGTATGATTAGCATTATCCTAGAATGAGATCATAAGTGATCGATAGATGTGTGGATGGAATCTGTAATGTTTTGCTCTGTTTTTGGCAATTTTATAGGATTCGCGATGAGGTGTTTTGAATTGTTTCTGCGAAGTTTATACCGCAGGTTTTGATTAATGCATGAAGATGTTTGGTTACGTATATCTCTTTTGTCTTTGTTCATGTTAAATGATGGATGGAAGTGTTAGTTGCGAAATTTTTAAGGCTTTGTGGTTTGGTTAATGTTGTTGATGTGAATGATTAGTTTAACCATGATAATGCGAATGTTGATTATACACTGAATATGCAAAGGAAGGAATGGATGTATGAATTTTTAAGTGCAATGTGAAGCCACAATCTTTGGTTTTTGTAGCTGTAGGGTGAGAATTGATGCATGTCCTCCCGCCACTGTGGAAATCTGGTTTCTGCAGCACCCTTAGTCATCTTGGGTGAGACTTCACTCGTTCTGCGAGTGTTGCTGGAAAGGGTAAAACCTTTCTGGGCCGATGCTTAAGGGAGTTTGGTTGATGTTTGTTGACACCAGTGCGAAGTGAATCCCTGTCGATAGCCGCTATGTCAACAAATGGTTCCATTTCCGGGACCCTGAAGGAGAAATAAGAGGACATGCTGTGGCACCCGACGAAACCGAAGATTCAAGATTGGTTTGAAAAGAAGACAGAAGAATTCGCAGAAGGAGAAAATCAGAATCCGGGACAAACAGTAAGTAGCTGGTTGCAAACGCATATCTATTCAGACATTCACGAGGTGTTTTTCTATGAATTCTCGGTATTGCTGCACAAGTGGTTGGCACAGCTAACCTTTTAGAAGAACCATTTCCAAAAGAGTGAGCCTGACCATTGGACTCTAGAACTGATCCAACAACTAAAGCGAGTCGACAACAAAGTATTGAGGGTTGTCGACTTCTGGGTGGATAGTATCCTAGAGGGATACATTACTTAGTTCGTAGTGGACACAATCAAATCATACAACGACGCAGAAAGGAAAATTTTCAAAGCACCTAGAGGGAGATTCCTACTATCACTCAAGTTGTGGATTAAGATGCTTGTCTGGGAAAAGGGCATCCCGAGGATGAATTCTGATGAGTAGAAGATCAATGTGCGGAGGTTGTGGGTATTGCATGAATGTGGATCTGAGATAAAGATGCGGGGTAGATGGACATTAGAGACGACGGATTTCTAAGGGAGGCTGAGGAAGATTGTGGTACCTTGAGGAGTGAGGCGATATTCCAGTGACCAGAGAAGAAGAGGAGGACTAAGAGAGAGTCTCCTGAGGGGACCGGAACAGAATACTACGAGATAGGACCACAAGGGACGAAGTGACCTTATTACGACAAAGAAGAAGGAGACCAGGCTACCCAATAAGCATAAGAGGGATGTATCATAAGTTACAATGTACCTTCAACCCCGCGGACTACCTAGAATTTCACACAAAGAAATACAAGTTATTAGCAGAGCTGTCCTACGTGTAGTGGTAGGAGTAGCACATCAGTAAAAAATAACAGTAGGAACTTAAGAATGACAGATGGAGCAAAAATTCCCACTTTCAAGGGAAACGGTACTGAAGATCCCGAGCAATATTGGTTCCTATGTGAGGAGGTATGGACTATGAAGCAGGTCCAGGATAAGGATATTAAAAAGGGACAGCTAGCGACGACCCTTAGGGGCCATGCGCTAGACTGGTTTATGAATTTTACTAGGGTACCAATGGGGAATCCAAACAAAACATTGGCACAGATCAAGGAAGGAATGATTGATGAATTTAGAAAACCAAAATCAGAGTCAGATTACGTCACCGAGCTCAAGGAAATCAAGCAATACTGTCTGGGGTGTTGTTGGTGCTCATCATCGTGAAAGGTTTGTTTTGTGCCATAACATGTCCAATGATACCATCAGCGGCATGGGATTATCTTGGTGCGTCGCTCTAGGATGTATCACCGCACAGGGCATTCGGTAAGATTGTATATAAATAGCCAGACTAGGCATAGATCAAGTCGAACTGCTGGGCTTTTAAAATGGATTCTTCTTTCGACTAGGGTCATTTAGAAGCTAAATCCTTGGATGTGAGTGGAAGGAGGCATTTCAGGAACCAATCCAGGAAGATATGGTCATCTAGCTTGATCTTGTAGAGACTACGGCGCTTACGCCACTCATGGATATGATCTGTGATATGGGTGGTTGTATTCTATCTACAAGACAGTAGGATTTCTACTCCTGCATCATAGCAGACGGGTAGTTGAAAGAACTGTAGGAAAGTTGAGGCAAGGGATGTGAACGTAGGGTGTGTCCCATGGGGCTGCTCAATATACCATTTGGCTACCGAGCCAATGAAAGTTCTTTGTAAAAGTCGAAGTCGAATAGAATCATTGACTATGGAGTTTGAGGAACACCATAGGTGAAAAGACATAACATGGTTTTGTGGGTCTTCTCTAGCCTTCCCTTCAAACTTTGGAATGTCTAACGAGAGTTTTGTGGGCATGGGGGGCCAAGTAGGGTCATGTCTGATGGAGTCATTTGTTAACCTTGCCAGGTCTGGTAAGTTAATACTAGCCATAAATGGAAGACTGGCAGAGGGGTGTGACATGGTTTTTGGGGCATAAGTGCTAGTGGTAGCATTATGAATCGGGTCACTGCCCCCAAGGGGGATATTAGCTGTAAAAGGGATGTGCCCTCCACCTAAATATGTGTGAGAGGGTCCAGCGTCCCCAAGTGCAACATGAGTTACAGATGGGTTTGGAATGGTTCCAGTAATTACTAGGATCTGAGTAGTGGAGGTGATGGTAGGTGTAGGTCCCATGTTGGGCATACCTAAGGTAGGTGTGGGTCCCATGTTGGGAATCCCTAAGGGAGGTGTGGTAGTTGTGGCTACCGTGGTGGCCATTGTGGTGGTGGGGGTGGTTGATGTTCCACCAACAGTCCTTGTGAAGAAAAGGTCAAAAGTCGTACCAGCGATGTGGCTAGTGGGTGCGGTGTAGATGGGATTTTCATATTCTTCCTCATAGTCAGATGTGAAATGAGGTGCATCAAAATTGGATGACGAGGATCTATGTCGATGACATGTGGAGTCAAGTGACAAATCTCTACATCTACGACGTGTGGTTTCAAGTGAACCGAACTGAGGGGATTCACCCCTAAAACACCGAGAACATCTCGGGGACTCAATAGTGACAGTTGTCTATTAAAACTAATGGGTGGTGGTGAGTGGAAAGATCAAAAAAACCTAATGCAACTATGTGTGTACGAGGGGAGCGTAAAAAATAATGGCACTCAGGCCAACAACCAAACTCAAAACACTTACTATAACAGTTGTGCTATAGTAAGTGGAGTAATAAAAAAATATGGTCAAAATACCAACATGCAAACGACTCCTAAAAATAGAAAATGGTGGACTCACTGACCAAGGGGAGGTAATAGAGCATGCAACCACCTAACTAAAAAGTATTATGATTCAACAAGGCATATTCTTTGCAAGTTGATAAAATCCAAGTCAGACAATATGAATTGTAGAACCAAAGGCTAGATATCCCCCTACCGAGAGGGACACCGGGTAGACAATCCTAGAAGATAGGCCACTAAGATACACAGTTCATGACACATCTAGAAAGGTGAATCTACAGCTCTTGTTCTATTACTGTTGTACTCCCACAAGGGTGGTACAACGAGAACAACGAGTAGGTATCCTTTGGTGACTGAATGGATTGCGGTAGTCCACTCAGGCCTCCGGAACTAGTCTGGCTACTTCAACCCTCCTAAGGGAGAGGCCTTTCCGACAAATTTGTTTTAAACCGTGCCAACAAGTACTAGGGTATTTTGGTACCCTAAATGTCAACAACTATGTCTCAAAATGAAAGTGAGTGAGGGGTGTTATTTGGATACTTATCCCTTAAGTCCTACCTAACTACAATATTCTTTTGGTGTTCTCCAAATGGGGTTAGAATGTTGGTTGAGTTAAGAGAATTTTAAGGCTCACTTGGATTTATTGTGACAGATTGTGTGATGGTGTGGTTATGTACTAAAACAAAGATGCCTCGCTTGGGAGAAAAATTCAGAAATTAAAATAAGGATTTCAACTTGCAAAATATGACAACAATGTAAATATGAAAACGATTTAAATGTAAATGCTTTTAAAAAAATTTCAAAAAAATGTGAAATTCTTTAAAAAGTTATGGTAAAGCAAATAGCATAAAAAATGAGCTCGATTGGGCGAAATATAAAACAAATTAAAATTATGGTTTTAATCTGTAAAATATGAAATTTCTAACTGAAAAATGCTTCACTCTTTTTCCTTTCACTAAATTGATTTTTTTTTATAAATGTAGTAGCAAAGCAAAAAACAACACATAAATATGAGTTTTTAATGCTTCAAAAAATAAAATAGTAGGCTGTCCAAAAGGAGATGGCTGGAAAAAATGGGCCGAAATGAGAAAAACTTGGAAAAACGAATCATACTTTAACGGACAAAATCGCGGCTGTCTGTGGTGAAAGTCGCGATCTGGATCACGGCTTTCAGGCTAAAAGTCATGATGTGAATCGCAACGATCTGGACAAAACCTGTGATGTGAATCGCGGCTGTCAGGCAGTAAACCAACGATGTGGATCGCGGCTATCAGGCAGTAAACCCGCGATGCAGATCACGGCTATCAGGCTAAAAACCCATGATCTGAAATTGTGGCAAAGAGGCTAAAAGTCGCAATGTGAATCGCGGCTGTGGGTGTCGAAAGCCGCGATGTGTCGGAAGGAAAACGTCGCCGAAAAATGAACCCAAAAATTGAAATTTTGGGCTGTTCAGGTTGCAAAAAAGGCCAATAGCTATGGAAGTAAGCTAGGGGCTTAGTAGCAGGCCAGATCTACACTATTAAAGGTAAAAAAAACTAAAATATAGATCTAATCAAAGATTCAAAGATTCAAAACGAAGTGGAGTCGCCAAAAACTGTTGCTTGGTTTTTCAACCAAGCATGTGTTGATGAGCACCTACTAACTTGTAGTAGCAGTCTCAATAGAAATAAATAAAAACTAAATTAAAAAAGGAGATTTAATCTAAGATATGAGAAAGTAAAAAGTTAATCTAGCATGTTCATGTAAAAACCTGAAAGTAAATGGTAAAGAACTCAGATCTATATGTAAAAAAAATTCTTTATTTATGAAAAAATAGCTTTACAATAATCATGTTACCTCAAATTGTGATGTTGACCAGCCGCAACCTCACAGTCGACAGGGATTCACCTCACTGTCGACACATACCGCAGTATCCTTGGGCAGGTTCGAGCCCACCAAACAACACCCACAGAGAGGATGAGGTCTCACCTGAGGCGTCCAGGAAGAGCAGACGGAACCATGTTTCCGCTGAGGGAGGAGGCGAGTTGCGGAAGCATGATACTAAAAACAATTCTAAACATTCATCATGAAGTTATAGCATATCACTTTAATCGCAGCATTAGCATTACAGTAAGCAGACATCTATAACATATTATTGCAGCATTAACATCACAACGACAGGAAACAGATAATTGCATTAAGAAAAGGCAATAGCATTAGTATCCAACAACATTACACACAGATTGCACCAAATCATCATCCTTATATTATTCTGGCAAACCAAAAGCAATACATAGATCTCTGCGCAACTTCCCGCATTATCTCTCTGTCAATCTCCGCATATAGCTCTATTCTTTTCCTTTTTCAATTGATCTCTCTGTCTCATTCCCCCCCCCCCCCTTTAACACTTACAATTCTTATCTATTTATAGGCTTCCGCCAATTACAATACGCGTCCACTTTCTTAACCGACACTATGGACAATCGACTAACTAACTTGGTCTAACGACCCAAAAACCCGCCAACCGCAGTACAATTGACTCGATATTACAAATACATGACCCAAAACCTGCCAACTGCGGTATACTTTACTTGATATTACAAAATACATGGTCCAAGTGACCCAAAACCTACCAACTGCGGTATACTCTATTACAAAATACTTCTTTAGCGCCCTTATCCAGCGTGTCGCAACATTGGCGGTACCGCGATACATCCTCATCAAACCTCCTGCCAATAGGCCCCCAACATAATCTTGTGGCTCGCCCTCGAGCCATGCCAACTGCTTCTGTTCTTGCTATCTGGATCACACAATGTTGTCCCCTTCCTTCGGCTGTACAGATCCTCGACTCTTGATTCTGTAAGTCCTACTCAAGAGTGGGAAACCCCCGACTCACTGTCATGTACGTCGCAAACTCATCCTCCAATCTCTTGGAATAGCATAGACGGGAAAGAAAAGAGGAAGAACAGTACCAAGGTGAGAGAGTAGCGGAAGACTCTGGCACATTTGTTCCGCGCCAACGTCCTTTTTCTATTGTGGTCAAGGAGCTACCGCCCCAACCAGCATTCTGATAAAAAATAGCACAACCGTTCGAACAACTATTGCGTACTTAAAAATGCTGAATCGACCCTCGGCTCGGGCATAACACAGTGTAAGTGCACCCGCCGTATCAAGGCGTTCAAGGAAAATTGTTGTTCGGGCTTGTAGGGCCCCTAGGTTGCTGTCACGGGAAATAAAGTGAAGCATTTCCACAACCTCCTTGGAATTCCTCAGAACTCAACTCACAAATTGATCAACCAACACAACCACTCTATTTCGGAATAAATTCATTGTAGCAAGCTACCAGCTGCCTCGGCTATTTATAGCTGGACTGTGCCCGGGTCATGACGAGGTGAATGGTTCTATCCTACCGTACCATTGCATGTGTGAACCAATCCACTAACGCAGCAGGTGGCCGCCATGCTACTGTTGGAGAAGCCACGTGCTGAATTAGGTGAGCCATCTTCTCTCCAAGCGCTAACCATACCATTAATCATAGTGAACCAACTCCAAGGATCCGCCGGTGAAGCAGACAGCTGATCTGCGGGATCCTGCATGAGTACTCATAATTGAGCCAAGTACTATGAACTAACTTCCTGCATGTGTGGCACATAGTGCTGATTTAACTCAGTCACCATGGAGTGATGTGTCTGCACACTGGCAGTACAAGCCTCTCTGCTCGCAGATTCCTTCATCTATTGGTGCGCCGTCGACCATCAAACAACCTGCAACACACCTCTTTTTTTTTTTGGGGGGGGGGGGGGGCTTGTTGGTAGGCGGTTTGATGAGGATGTATCGCGGTACTGCCGACGTTGCGACACATTGTATAAGGGCACAAAATAACTATTTTGTATTAGAGTATACCGCAGTTGGTGGGTTTTGGGTCACTTGGACCATGTATTTTGTAATATCGAGTAAAGTATACCGCAGTTGGCGGGTTTTGGGTCATGTATTTGTAATATCGAGTCAATTGTACCACGGTTGGCAGGTTCTTGGGTCATTAGACAAAGTCAGTTAGTCGATTGTCCATAGTGTCGGTTAGGAAAGTGGACAAGTATTGTAATTGGCAGAAGCCTATAAATAGATAAGAATTGTAAGTGTTAAAGAGGGGGGGGGAAGGAGACAGAGAGATCAATTGAGAAAGGAAAAGAATAGAGCTATATGCGGAGATTGACAGAGAGATAATGAGGGAAGTTGCGCAGAGATCTATGTACTGCTTTTGGTTTGCCATAGTAATATAAGGATGATGATTTGGTGTAATCTATGTGTAATGTTGCTCGATACTAATGGTATTTCCTTTTCTTAATGCAATTATCTGTTTCATGTCATTATGATGTTAATGCCGCAATAATATGTTATAGATGTCTGCTTACTGTAATGCTAATGCTGCGATTAAAGTGATATGCTATAACTTCATGATGAATGTTTAGAATTGTTGTTAGTATCATTCTGTCGCAATTCGCCTCCTCCCTCGACGGAAACATGGTTCTGTCTGCTCTTCCTGGACGCCTCGGGTGAGACCTCATCCGCTCTGCTGGTTTTGCTGGGTGGGCTCGAACCTGCCTGGGCTGGTGCCCAGGGAGACTGCGGTATGTGTCGACAGTGAGGTGAACCCCTGTCGACTGTGAGGTCGCGGTTGGTCAACAAATGGTTCCGTTGCCGAGACCATGTGCAGAGTAAGAGGAGGCCATGTTGTGGCACCCGACGAAGCTGGAAATACAAAGCTGGTTTGATTAGAGAATACAGGAATTTGCTGAAAAGGAAAGTCAGAACACGTGACTAACAGTCGATCACTGGTTGGGAAGGGTGGTGAGCCAATGGCTTGGACCCTGGAGTTGATCCTGGAGCTAAAGGAAGTCGATAATAAGGCATCGCGGGCTATTGAAGTATGGATTGATAGCATCTTGGAAGGATACATTACTGAATTCGTGGTTGACACGAAGAAATCCTATAGTGAAGCTGAAAGATACTTCTTTGACGGACTGAGGGGAAGGTTTTTGCTGTCACTCCAACTGTCGATTAATATGCTAATCTGCGAGAAAGGTATATTGAAAATGCACCTTGATCAGTAAGCAGCCTGGTGGGTGGAGGCCGCGGGTATCGCGACTGTCGGGAGCAGTCAAAGGAATGGTAATGATGAGGACGTATCACGGTACCGCCAATGTTGCAACACGCTGGATAAGTGCGCGAAAGAAGTATTTTGTATTAGAGTATACCGCAGTTGGCAGGTTTTGGGTCACTTGGACCATGTATTTTGTAATATTGAGTAAATTATATTGCAATTGGCGGGTTTTGGGTCATGTATTTGTAATATCGACTCAATTGTACTGCAGTTGGCAGGTTTTTGGGTCATTAGACCAAGTCAGTTAGTCGATTGTCCATAGTATCGGTTAGGAAAGTGGACAAGTATTGTAATTGGCAGAAGCCTATACATAGATAAGAATTGTAAGTGTTAAAGAGGGGGGGAGGGAAAGGAGACAGAGAGATCAATTGAGAAAGGAAAAGAATAGAGCTATATGTAGAGATTGACAGAGAGATAATGCGGGAAGTTTCTCAGAGATCTATGTACTGCTTTTTGTTTGCCACAGCAATATAAGGATGATGATTTGGTGCAATCTGTGTGTAATGTTGCTGGATACTGATGCTATTGACTTTTCTTAATGCAATTATCTATTTCCTGTCGTTATGATGTTAATGCCGCAATAATATGTTATAGATGTCTGCTTACTGTAATGCTAATGTTGCAATTAAAGTGATATGCTATAACTTCATGATGAATGTTTAGAATTGTTGTTAGTATCATGATGCCGCAACTCGCCTCCTCCCTCGGCGGAAACATGGTTCTGTTTGCTCTTCTTGGATGCCTCAGGTGATACCTCATCCGCTCTGTGGGTGTTGCTGGGTGGGCTTGAACCTGCCCGGGCCAGTGCCCAGGGAGATTGCGGTATGTGTCGACAGTGAGTTGAACCCTTGTCGACTGTGAGGTCGCGGTTGGTCAACAAATGGTTCCATTGCCGAGATCGTGGGCAGAGTAAGAGGATGCCATGTTGTGGCACCCGATAAAGCTAGAAATATAGAGCTTGTTTGATCAGAGACTACGGGAATTTGCTGAAAAGGAAAGTTAGAACACGCGACTAGAAGTCGATCACTGGTTGGGAAGGGTGGTGAGCCGACGGCTTGGACCTCAGAGTTGACCCTGGAGCTGCAGGAAGTCAATAATAAGGCATCATGGGCTATTGAAGTCTGGCTTGATAGCATCTTGGAAGGATACATTACTGAATTCGCGGTTGACACGAAGAAATCCTATAGTGAAGCTGAAAGATACTTCTTTGACGAACCGAGGGGAAGGTTTTTGTTGTCACTCCAACTGTCGATTAAGATGCTAATCTGCGAGAAAGGTATATTGAAAATGCACCTTGATCAGTAAGTAGCCTGGTGGGCGGAGGCCGTGGGTATCGCGACTGTCGGGGGCACTCGAAGGAATGTTATTGATGAGGACGTATCGCGGTACCACTGACGTTGCGACACGCTAGATAAGGGCACGAAAGAACTATTTTGTATTAGAGTATACCATACTTGGCGGGTTTTGGGTCACTTGGACCATGTATTTTGTAATATCGAGTAAAGTATACCACAGTTGGCGGGTTTTGGGTCATGTATTTGTAATATCGAGTCAATTGTACCGCGACTGGTGGGTTTTTGGGTCGTTAGACCAAGTCAGTTAGTTGATTGTCCATAGTGTCGGTTAGGAAAGTGGACAAGTATTGTAATTGGCAGAAGCCTATAAATAGATAAGAATTGTAAGTGTTAAAGAGGGGGGGGGGAAGGAGACAGAGAGATCAATTGAGAAAGGAAAAGAATAGAGCTATATGCGGAGATTGATAGAGATAAAATACGGGAAGTTGCATAGAGATATCTGTACTGCTTTTGGTTTGCCACAGTAATATAAGGATGATGATTTGGTGCAATCTGTGTGTAATGTTGCTGGATACTGATGCTATTGCCTTTTCTTAATGCAATTATCTGTTTCCTGTCGTTACGATGTTAATGCCGCAATAATATGTTATAGATGTCTGCTTACTGTAATGCTAATGTTGCGATTAAAGTGATATGCTATAACTTCATGATGAATGTTTAGAATTGTTGTTAGTATCATGATGTCGCAACTCGCCTCCTCCCTCGTCGAAACATGGTTCCGTTTGCTCTTCCTGGATGCCTTGGGTGAGACCTCATCCGCTCTACGGGTGTTGCTGGGTGGGCTCGAACCTGCCAGAGCCGGTGCTAAGGGATACTGCGGTATGTGTCGACAGTGAGTTGAACCCCTGTCGACTGTGAGGTCGCGGTTGGTCAACAAATGGTTCCATTGCCAGGACCGTGTGCAGAGTAAGAGGAGGCCATGTTGTGCCACCCAACGAAGCTGGAAATACAGAGCTAGTTTGATCAGAGACTACGGGAATTTGTTGAAAAGGAAAGTCAGAACATGCGACTGACAGTTGATCACTGGTTGGGAATGGTGGTGAGCCAACGGCTTGGACCCCAGAGTTGATCCTGGAGCTGCAGGAAGTCGATAATAAGGCCTCGTGGGTTATTGAAGTTTGGCTTGATAACATCTTGGAAGGATGCATTACTGAATTCGCGGTCGACACGAAGAAATCCTATAGTGAAGCTAAAAGATACTTCTTTGACAGACCAATAGGAAGGTTTTTGCTGTCACTCCAACTGTCGATTAAGATGCTAATCTACGAGAAAGGTATATTGAAAATGCACCTTGATCAGTAAGTAGCCTGGTGGGAAGAGGCTGTGGGTATCGCAACTGTCGAGGGCGATCGAAGGAATGGTAAAGGGGTAGATGGGTGTAGACCATGTGGAGACTGTGAGTGAAGCCAAGGAAGAAAGTGGCCTTGCGAGGGGAGGAGCAAGGTTCTGACAGGAAAAGAGGCAGAGGATATGAGAAGGTCCTGCTGTGATTGGACTGCAAGACCATGAAGGAAGGCCACAAGGGACGAAGCAACCTCACAGTCCTGACAGGGACAACGAGGCTACACCTAGAATAGAGGCAGGACCAAACCCCGGCACAAACATACCCACCCCTCCGCTCATTGACTCACAACCAGCAATAAATACCACTTCGACAGCACCAAGTTCATCGAGTCAGCAGAAGTTAATTGGTAGTAGTACAACGACAGGAGGAAGGAAGCCCAAAATGGCGGGTGATGATGCGAAATTACCGTTGTTCCATGGGAGTGATATAGACAATCCCGAACAGTATTGGTTTTTGTGTGAAGTGGTCTGGACCATGAAACAGATCACTGATGATAATGCTAAGAAAGGGAAGTTGGCCACGACCTTGCGAGGTCATGAATTAGATTGGTTCATGAAGATATTTTGGTCCCTACGGGAACACCAGAGAAGTCTCTAGATGAGATTCAGGAGGGACTAATTGCTGAATTTAGACGGCCCAAGTCTGAAGCTCAGTACATCACATAATTGAAGGAAATCAAGCAGTATCCTAATGAGACAGTTTGGGATTTTGACCAGCGATTCAAGACGTTGATGGCAAAGGTTAGATTCAATATGAGCGCAGTACAACATAAAGAATGGTTCATTGCGGCACTGTTACCCCACATTCGGCTGCCACTGATGCAGCAGAAAATTTTGATGCCTAGCGAAGCTCTAGAGACTGCAATGTGATTAGAAGCATCACCGATTGGAGATAATGCAGCTGGGATGTCGTAGATACAGACACAGCTCACCAACCTGACTATACAGTTGCAGGATTTTAAGAAGAACAAGGAACAACGCGATGAAGTATGGTGTACGTGATGTCGATGAGAAGGGCATACGAAGGATGATTTCATATACTTCCGTAATTATTTGGTATCCGGTGCGCCCAATCCATTGAATGGTGGCAGTATGCCATGGTGTCGTGTTTTCCAAGTGTTTGGGCACAGTCATGATAATTGCCTGTATATGCAAAAAATGGTTACAACTCCGTGGAATCTGTATTGCACCTTCTGCAAGTCGGTAGGACATGATGACAAGGATTGTTGTGCATATGGGTTGCTACAGGAGCGAATGTTTGATGCATTCTATGTCAAAGATGATCAATGCGCTACACCGCTACAGCCGTAGGTAGCTCAGCCGATACCTTAACCATAGATGCAGTTTGTACCACAACAATTCGTACCACAATATCCACCGATGAACCCCCCACAGCCTTAGTACATGCAAAAACCACAGTATGCACCACAAGGGCAAGGGATGCCGCCAACACCCGTGCAGCAACAGTTCAATCAACCTCAGTACCAGCAGTAGGGCGGCTACCGTGGAGGATACTGAGGTGGACGTGGTCGTGGATTTGGTCGTGGAGGAGGAGGCCGAGGTGGTCGTGGACCTATTCAATGTTATCACTATGGGGTCTGGGGACATTACCAGCGTGACTGCCCATTGCTACAGAACCAATGTACCTTCTGTTACGGTAATGATCATACGATTGAAAATTGTCCACAGTTGATTGCACGATGGCAGGCTGGGAATGCCCCGCAGCTATAGAATCAGGACCAGCTGCAATAACCAGTGCAGAATCAGCTACAACAACCAGTACAGAAATAGCCCCCGTGGTCACTGCCAAATGCCAATCAGAATGTAAATAAACCAGGAAACCTGCAGTAGAACCAGACCCAGGGTGCCAATATCGTGACTATTTCTGTAGAACCGCGACCATGGGATGCTTCGGTAGCTGTTGTCACTCATGGAGGCAAGACGACTGGGGAAGATGGGTCGCGACCACTGATTCGGTTGGCTGGTCAGAAGACAATAACCTTCGAAATTGATACGGAGCGAGAGACATTCCTGGAGGCACATCGCACGTTGGAGAAAGACCGCGGTAAGGCTGTTGTTTGCAATATGCCGCCTGTCTTTGATGACATCAGATGCCGATCGACCAACCCTGGGGATATTGGAAAAGTTTCTCGAGAGCTGTCTGTTGTTGGCCCGATACCCAGTTGATCTGGTTGAGATTGAGGGATGGTTACAATGATTTCAGAAAGGATGGCAGGAGCCGGCCATAAACTCTTTACAACAACGGAAAACTGGCAAGGAAATGCGAATGAACATTCAGATTGGAGACTATGATATTGATTCAGTTATTCTTGATCTTGGTTCAGATGTTAACATCTTAATCAAGCAGGCATGGCAGAAAATGGGGAGTCCCCCATTGAGCTGGTCTTCTGTACAGCTCCGGTTGGCTAACCACGCAAAGGTGACACCCATTGGGGGGTTCCGTGACTCATGATTGATATTGAGGGCATGAAGACTTATGCTGACTTCGACATCATTGAAATAGTTGAGGGAGAAAGCTCCTATCCTGCGCTATTGGGGATAGGATGGGCTAATGATAGTGGAGCTATAATCAACTTGAAGAAGCGCATGATGACTTTTGAGAATCGTGATTTCCGAGTCGTAGCCCCATTGGATCCAGCTGAAGGATGCCGATATGTTGAGCTTGTAAAAGATGACGATCTCACTGCCTGGGATCATGCATTCAACATTTCTGAATATTATATTCATCCTACTATCCACGGTGAGCTAGAGTGGCGCAGCGAGAGTTCTGCGTCTTCCGACTCTGATGATGCCTTCGAACACTGGCAGAACTGGATGCATGAAGTACCGTTCCGAAAATGTTGCTTAGTTAAGCAGTCTTTATGTCATGTTGCAATAGAAACAGTCACATTACCTGTCTATGAGGGGTTGGCTGACCTCACTAGATTTTTTGTGGAATTTGAAGAATGGGTCTCAGAACCCCAGCGATTGCTGGCATTAGCAGAAGCATTGAAGGTTGCCCCAGAACGCTGGTGGGTGGCACACAAGAAGTTCATTACTGATTGGTTGCAGTGTCAAAGGTTGATGATGGCTCGGTTCAGCAACACTGAGGTTTATCACACTAGAAAGTATGATGGACGGAACAATCCCCAGGATCATGTGATGGAATGTCAACGGTTATGGATTGCACGACCCCGCGATGAGTGGGTCCATGCTTTTATCCATACTTTAGATGAGATGCTGCACTCATGGTACACCGCAGCTGAGTTGCGCCGAGAATTTACAACATGGGGGAATTGACAGTCTACATTACTCATACGTTCACGTTTGTGGATGCTAACCCTGATGTCCATAACGCCTTACAACTCATCCGCGATGTGGTACTTCAGGTTGTTCCAGTAGCCTACCCTGTGGATCCGCACTTTGCTTGTCAAATGCAGTCTCTCATGGAATGCTTCAATATCAATGGTGGCCCGGAGGATGATGATGATCCCCAGAATGTTAAAATTCTCGAATTTGAAGGATGTCACGATGTGGTCCCACCTATTGCACCATGTACGCCGTTCATTCAAAACCACTTATACTATGAAACGAGAACTATATACTAAGAACGAGAACTCTAGCCATAAAAAATCACATTTTTGCATAAAAAACACCGAAAACAACCCCCAAATCAAAAAGTGTTGATGCCAGTATCATGTTTTCATAAAAAACACCAAAAACAATCCCCAAATAGAAAAGTGTTGATACTAGTATCAACGTTTTTTTTCTCTGGGTTAAAAATATAGCCATGGCTTAAAAATCTCATATTGTTGTTTACGAAAGCCTTGAAATCAACCCCTAAATTGAAATTTTCTGTTTTCAACAAATAAATTCCTAACCCTGACCCCAACAAACTATTACAAAAGTTAAAAAAAAATTATAATGCGCCCCTCCTACCTTAACCCCCCTAATAAACTATTAATAATTTTTTTTAAAATTTACATTTAAAAAAAAATTACATATTTGACCCTAACCCCCCAACGAACCATTAATAAATGTTTGAAAAAATTACATTTTAAAAAACAAAGTACATTTCATAATTCCCTAGTCCCCTACATTACCCCCTACTTTAACCACCCAAAAATTACATTTCCTAATGCCCTACCCACTACGTTAACCCCCCAATGTTACCCCATTGCCCCTCACACATTGTTTTAACTAAAACAAAATTAAAACCCAACTTAAAAAAATTAAACAATTAAAATAAAAACCTAAACTTAAAAAATAAAAAATAAAACCTAAACTTAAAAAAAAAAAAAAAAACAGACTAGACTTTACAAAAAAAAAAAAATTAAAAATTAAAAAAAAAACTATACAAAAAAAAAAAAAATAAAAACTAAAAAAAAAAATTAAAAATTAAAAAAAAAACTTAAAAATTAAAAAAAAAAAAAAAAACAAAACTTAAAAAAAAAAATCCAAATGGCACCCCCTTGGGCACCCAACCGCGTGGGGCGGCCCTTTGGGCGCCCATGGGGGCGGAGCCAGCACCCGCGCGCCCAAAAGTGGGCGGCGGGTGCTGGCTCCGCCCCCATGGGCGCCCAAAGGGCTGCCCCCGTGGGGCGGCCCTTTGGGCGCCCAAGGGGGTGCCATTTTGATTTTTTTTTTTAAGTTTTGTTTTTTTTTTTAATTTTTAATTTTTTTTTTTTTAATTTTTTTTTTTTAATTTTTAATTTTTTTTGTATAGTTTATTTTTTTTAATTTTTAATTTGTATTTTAATTTTTTTTTTTAAATTTTTTTTGTATAGTTTTTTTTAATTTTTTTTTTTTTTTTTTTTTAAGTCTAGTCTGTTTTTTGTTATTTTTTTTTTGTAAAGTTTAGGTTTTATTTTTTATTTTTTAAGTTTAGATTTTTATTTTAATTGTTTAATTTTTTTAAGTTGGATTTTAAATTGTTTTTAGTTAAAACGATGTGTGAGGGGTAATGGGGTAGTGGGTAGGGCATTAGGAAATGTAATTTTCGGGTGGCTAAGGTAGGGGGTAATGTAGGGGGCTAGGGCATTAGGAAATGTACTTTTTTTTTAAAATGTTTATTAATGGTTGGTTGAGGGGTTAGGGTAGGATATGTAATTATTTTTTTAAATGTAATTTTTAAAAAAAAATTATTAATAGTTTGTTAGGGGGTTAGGGTAGAAGGGACGCATTATAATTATTTTTTTAACTTTTGTAATAGTTTGTGGGGGGGGTAGGGATAAGGTTAGGGTAGAAGGGGGCAATGTAATTTTTTTAAATATTTTCTTTTTAAATTTTAATAATAATTGGTTAGGTGGTTAAATATTATGAAAAATAATGTGAAATAGTATCATGTTTATACAAAATGACTAAAAATCTGTTAAAAATGGGTTTAAATGTCTTCTTTTTCTCGATTTGTTTACTATTTTTTCCATAAAAATATATTATTTATGATTAAATTTTAAAGATAAATTTCGAAAATCTATGTGTTTTTCATTATAGCTAGCTTCTAAATGTATGTTTTTTGTTAAATTTCTAAAACACACACTTGAAAATAGAAATTAAAAATACTTTACAATAAAGATGTGTCAAAGGCCCAAAAAAATGCCTCAAAATGAAAATGTGTGATACTGGTATCAACCCTTTTTGAAACGGAGGTAAAAATAGCTACTAAAATTAGGAGAGAGAAAAACGAGAACTGTGTCGAGTTCTCGTTTCATAGTATAAGTGGTTTCAACCATTGCAGATCCGCAAGACGAATATCGGAACTAAGGCTACTCCCAAGTTTTCCAATGTTGGAGATTATTGGGATGATGAGATGATGAGTAAGGTCACTGAGTTACTTCATGAATTCCAAGATGTGTTTCCTACAAAGTTTTCTGAAATGAAGGAAATACTAGGCAATTTAGGCGAGATGAAGATTCCCTTAAAGCTGGATGCTAAGCCAGTTCGACAGCGACCTTATCGGTTGAACCGGCGACATAAGGAAAAGGTCAAGGAAGAACTTGTTTGTTGACCAACCGTGACCTCATAGTCGACAGGGGTTCACCTCACTGTCGACACATACCGCAGTCTCCCTGGGCACTGGCCCGGGCAGGTTCGAGCCCACCCAGCAACACGCGCAGAGCGGATGAGGTCTCACCCGAGGCGTCCAGGAAGAGAAGACGGAACCATGTTTCCGTCGAGGGAGGAGGCGAGTTGCGGTAGCATGATACTAACAACAATTCTAAACATTCATCATGAAGTTATAGCATATCACTTTAATCGCAACATTAACATTACAGTAAGCAGACATCTATAACATATTATTGCGGCATTGACATCATAATGACATGAAATAGATAATTGCATTAAGAAAAGACAATAGCATCAGTATCCAACAACATTACACACAGATTGCACCAAATCATCATCCTTATATTACTGTGGCAAACCAAAAACAGTACATAGATCTATACACAACTTCCCGCATTATCTCTCTGTCAATCTTCGCATATAGATCTATTCTTTTCCTTTCTCAATTGATGTCTCTGTCTCCTTCCCCCCCCGCTCTTTAACACTTACAATTCTTATCTATTTATAGGCTTCCGCCAATTACAATACTTGTCCACTTTCCTAACCGAAACTATGGACAATCGACTAACTGACTTGGTCTAATGACCCAAAAACCCACCAACAGCGGTACAATTGACTCGATAATACAAATACATGACCCAAAACCCGCCAACTGCGGTATACTTTACTCGATATTACAAAATACATGGTCCAAGTGACCCAAAACCTGCCAACTGCCGTATACTCTAATACAAAATACTTCTTTCGCGCCCTTATCCAGCATGTTGCAACGTCGGCGGTACCGCGATACGTCCTCATCAAACCGCCTGCCAACAGGTGAGGATTGTTGAGTTTGAGTAGCTGCAAGGTTGAGGTGCTCCAATGGTCCAATGGTCTCTTCTTCTCCAATGCTCTAATGGCGATCTTCAAACTCAAAAGTGAGGCCAGGGCTCTCAAGAGTGAATTTGGCAGCATAAGGACAGGATGAACATGGATGAATAGTGAGGAGCCCCTATCACCTTTTTATAGTTTTTGGTGATGGGGAATACCATTATGGTTTAAAGAAACCAATGGTATTGACCAAAATGGTTTAGGTTTCTTTTTCCTCTTTTCCCCTCTTTTTTTCCTTTTTTGAATATATTTTATATTTTTATTCCCTTTTAATTGATTTTTGGGAATTTTGGACCCTTTTTTAGGGTTTTTTGTATTTTTTGACGAAAATTACATATTTTGAGGGGGAAAAGATGGTTTTTGGTCTTTTTGGTGACCTTTTGAAGGTTTTAGAGGCTCAAATGGTGGAAAAAGTGGACAAATGGGTCATGTGAATGGTGAAATGAGGTAGTGAGCACTTTTAGGGTGTTGACAAATACCTGAATGAGCCGGTATGGGAATTTGATCAATGGTATAAGACGTTAATGGAGAAGGTGAGTTTCGGGATGAACGACATGCAGCACAAGGAGTGGTTTTTCGAAGGGTTGGTGCCACACATTCGCGGACCGCTAATGCAACATAAGGTAGTGACTCAAACCGAAGCGCTAGAGATTGCGATGAAGCTGGAGGCTTCACCAATCGGCAAAGACGACATAGGCACAGATAGGATACAAGCGCAATTGGAAATTTTGACACTTCAAATGCAAGATATGAAGGAGGGGAAAGAAGCCCACGAAGATATATGGTGCAGTAGATGTAAAATAGAAGGACACCATAAGGATAATTGCCCCGAATTTTGAGAGTATTTGCAATCAGGTGCACCGAATCCCCTCAGTTAGGGAGGGATGCCTTGGTGTCGCATCTGTCAGACCAGAGGACATCAACCGAAAGAGTGTGTGTACCTATAGAAGATGGTATCAAAGCTAGTTAATTTGTATTGCAAATTTTTTCGATCGGTTGGCCACGATGAAAAAGAGTGTAGGGCTTACGACCTACTCCAAGAACGGACTGTGGACACATTTTTTATGAAGGGATAAGAGAAACCGGTGGTACATTAGCAACCGTAGTATAATCAATAACAACCTCACTATAACTAGCCACCGTAGTATGACTAAGGGCAGTATGGGAAATCGTGGTATGTTCAACCGCAATATCAACTGCCGCAGTATGGGAAACCGCCATATCAACAACCACAGTATGGTCAACTGCCGTACCCTCCGTATGGGCCATTGCAAGGAGGTTTTCGAGGAGGTTTATGTGGAGGTCGAGGTGTTGGTGTAGGACGAGGAGGAGCTGCTGGATGAGGAAAAGGACCAATTATATATTAAAATTGTGGGAAGCAGGGGCATTATTAGAGGGATTTGCTGAATCCAACACCAAAGTGCACTTACTGTAGCACTGTGGACCATGGTGTCGAAGACTGTCCGCAGCTCATCGCAAAATGGAAAACTAAGAACCTGCCCCCACCTCCATAGAATCAGAATCAAAATACGCCACCAGTGGTGCAGAAGATATCAGCAGAGGTCAGAAGTCACACTATGATAGTTGGAGTAGTGACCCAAGGAGGAGCTGTGACAGGAGTCGACAGGTCATAGGCTACCGTCCGACCAATAGCACTGAAGCATGTCACATTTGATGCAGAAGTAGAGAGGGATGTTTTCTTGAAAGCACAAGAGGCAATGAGACAGAGGAGGCAGTCACCTCTTCACCAGGAAGAAGTCACCTATGACATGCCGCCAACGTTCAACACAATGAAGTCACAGAGAAAGGATAACACCTTAAGAGCCTTCTTGGAAATTTTTATAGAGTTGGAAAAATATCAGGACACATTGGCAGAAATATCTAGCTTGTTGCATTAACAGGAGGGTGCACGCCAGGAGCGCACAGTCAATCGCATACATAAGAAAAAGAAGGGAAGAGAAATGTGGATGTCTGCACAAATCAGAGCATTTGATCTCGACTCAATCATCTTAGACCTAGGATCAGACGTAAACATTCTAACCAAACATACCTGGGAAACGATGGGGAAACCACAGTTGGCCTGGTCACTGGTACAGCTGCGCCTAGCGAATCAAAGTAAGGTTACTCCAATTGGTCGAGTGTGCCAGGTTCTAGTTGAAATTGAGGGACTCAAAACATATGTAGAATTTGATGTGATAGAGATTGTCAACAACACAATCCCCTATCCATTGTTTCCAGGGACAGATTGGGCGATGGAGGACCAAGCCACCATCAATTTCAAGAAACGAACTATGTCATTCGAAAACCGCGAGATGAGGGTAGTCACACCTCTTGATCCCACAGAAGGGAAGCGATATGTTGAACCACCAAGGGATGAATTCACTGAGGGATGGGACAATTTATACAACATATCCGAAGACTACATTAATCCTACCACAGATGGAGAGTTGGGATGGCACAGTGTCAATTCGACATCATCAGATTTGGATGAGGCGCTTAAAAATTGGAAGAATCGGATACATGAAGTGTCGTTTAGGAGGTGTGCACAGATAACATAGTCACTGCGATGGGTAGCCACAGAAGAATACTCACTTCCAACATAGGAGGGGTTACCCAACTTGAATACATTCCTCATCGATTTTGAAGAAAAAGTGGCAGAACCACAACGTCTACTGGCCTTAGAGGAAGCCTTGAAGGCCACACCAGCTCGATGGTCGGCAGCACACAAGTCAAGTATAAAAAACTGGCCACTATGTCGACACCTAATGGAGGTTAGGTTCAGCAACATTGCAGAATACATCGGAAAGAAGTATGACGACATAGGAGATCCAAAGGAACATTTGAATGAATGTCAAAGCCAATGGGGGCTACAAGTGAAACATGAATGGGTCCATGCATTCGTTCACACACTGGATGAAGTACCATGAAGTTGGTATATCGTAGTAGAACTGCGACACAGAAAAACCTCTTGGGAACATATAACTATTGGATTTAGCCAAGCGTTCAACTTCTTCGATGAAAACCCCTTCACCCACAATGCATTACAAGCGATCCGCGAGAAGGTATTTGAAGTCGTTCTGACATAGCAACCAATGGGACTTCGATGGACTATGACACCAAAAATGTTGATGGAGTGCTACAACATAACAGGAGAACTGGAATATGAGGATGACCCAAGGGCTACGTATATACCGGATTCAAAAGGAATTCGCAGTGTCGAGGCACCAAAAATGCCTTCCGACAAGTTTCAGCAACCGTTGAAAATCAAGAAAGTAAACATTGGGTTAGAGGAGAATCTGAATTTCGTGAGTATTGGAGATTATTGGGATGACTCGACCATCGACAAGATGATTGATCTATTGCACGAGTTTCAGGACTTGTTCCCAACAAAATTCTCGAATATGAAAGGAATTTTCGGGGACTTAGGTGAAATGAAAACCCCCCTGAAACCCGATGCGAATACAGTCAAGCAACGACCGGACTGGTTGAATCCGAGGTATAAGGAGCGGGTGCAAGCTGAACTTGAGAGAATGCTAGACGTAGGAATTATAGAACTAGTGGAGGAATCAAATTGGATCAGCCCGATGGTGGTCCAGATAAGAAAACCGACGAAGTCAAAATATGTGTCGATTTAAGAAAGTTGAATGATGCATGCTTACATGATCCGTTCCCGACACCATTCACAGATGAGGTCCGCCAAGGAGTGGGAGGTTAGGAAATATACTCCTTTACAGATGGGTTTTGCGGGCTACCACTAGATCAAAATTGCGAAGGAGGATCAGCACAAAACTACGTTCGTCACAGAATGGGGATGTTTTCAGTATACGTTGATGCCATTCGGCCTGAAGAATGCACCAGCAATCTTCTCCAGACTGGTAGTTGTTGCATTCAAGGACTACATCCATAAATTTCTTATAGTATACATTGATGATTGGATAGTGTACGGGTTGGTCAAGGATCACGTCACAAATCTGAGGTTGATGCTGGAAAGATGTCGACAACACCATATTTCGCTAAACCTAAAGAAGTGCATTTTCTATGCTCCATTTGGGATTTTGCTGGGACACATTGTATGCAGGGAAGGGATGTTGATTGACCCTGCGAAGATTGCAGTTATTGTCGACCTCCCACCACCAACAACAACAAAGCAATTAAGAGCGATGTTGGGACACACAGGATATTACCGAAAGTTCATCAGAGGGTATGCAACGATCACGACACCAATGGCAAAACTGTTGAAGAAGGATGCCAAGTTTGAATGGAATGAAGAATGCAAAAAGAGTCTTGATGTATTGAAAGCAAAGATGGTTGTAGCGCCTATATTAGTATTTCCGGATTGGACGAAGGAATTCCACATTCACGTTGATGCATCATCAGTCGCACTAGGAGTTATATTAGCCCAGCCAGGAGAAGGAGCGATTGACCATCCGATTGCATTCGCAAGTAGAAAGCTGTCTACTACGGAGAAGAATTATACAACAATGGAAAGGGAAGGTTTGGAGATGGTCTATGCTCTACAGAATTTTCAACACTGTCTACTCATAGGTCATTTTAAAATGTTCACAAACCATTCAGCACTCAAGTACCTAGTGAACAAGCCTGTGTTGGGGGGGGGAATATGTTGATGGCTATTAATATATCAAGAATTTGACTTCGAGATCATTGTAAATCCGGGGTGACTGAATGCAGGACTAGATCATCTTTTGAGGATAAAATCAGGAGAAGAACCAAGGAGTATCGATGAAGGACTATCCAATGCTCAGTTATTCAGGGTTGGAATGGTCGATGATCATTACGAGCAAATAATTCAATTTTTGGAGACAAGAACGACACCGGAGGAATTTACTACAAACCAAAAGAAACAGTTAGTTGTCAGGGTTGTAGATTTCCAATTAATCACCGAGAAGCTATATAAGATGGGACCATATGAGATACTTCGCCGGTATGTCCTTCCACATGAAAAGGAAATGATTTTAGCAGAATTTGATGATGGGATTGCAGGAGGAAACTATGGAGGACGTGCCACTGCTAGGAATATCCTTTGAGCTGGACTTTGGTGGCTAACTATGCACGGAGATGCAGCAGACTACGCAAAAAGCTGCGATGTATGTCAGAGAACAGGGAAACCATCACAAAGGAACAAAATTCTATTAGTACCTCAAGTGACGCTGCAGCATTTGGACAAGTGGGCAGTCGACTTCGTGGGACCTATTAACCCCCCTAGAAAAAGAAGAGGGTCACGATACATAATCACTGCGACAGATTATTTGACATGATGGGCGGAAGTTGCACCAGTGAAGGACTATACAGGAACGACAACATCAAGGTTCCTCTTCGACAAAATGGTCACTAGGTTTGGGTGCCCAAAGATACTGATGAGTGACCAAGGCACTCATTTTGTGAATAAGGCAATCGCAGCAATGACGAAAAAGGTTCAAATTCAACACCGGAAGAGTACCCCCTATCATCCTCAAGCCAACGGGACAGTTTAGGCATTCAACAAAATATTGGAGCATGCACTCACAAAGGTGTGCAACACAGTGCATGATGATTGGGATTTGACAATTCCAACGATACTTTGGGCGTATTGCACAACCTACAAACGATTGAGTGACCAAACCCCATTCAAACTCGTTTACAGACAGGAAGCAGTAATGCCGATGGAGTATATTGTGCCAAGTCTGCGCATCACAACAACCACAGGAATGAGCGCCGATGGAGAACTTGAAGAGAGATTAGCCCAATTGGTATAGCTTGATGAGGATCAGTTCATTGCAGGATTTCATCAGAAGGTAGAAAAGGATCGATAGAAGGCTTGGCATGATCGACACGTCAAACCAAAGCATTTTCAGCAAGGAGATATGGTTCTATTATACGACAGTAAGTTTTCCAAGCATCCAGGAAAGTTGTAGATGCATTGGTTGGGTTCCTACATAATAGATTTTGTCACTAACGAAGGTGCGGTGTAGTTAAAAAGTTTAGATGGCATGTTGTTTCGAAAGATAGCAAACGGGAATAGGTTGAAACCCTATCGCCATGACCAGGCACATAGTGGTTAACAAGCAAAAACAAAAAAAAAATAATGATACAAAAATGGAAGCATGGCGAGAATGGATGCTCTTCGACGGTTAACACATGGGAGTGGAAGCATGGCGAGGACGGATGCTCTTTGACAATTAGCACGCGGGAGTGGCAGCATGGAAAAACTAGATCATCCTCGACGTTTCGCACATGGGATCCCACTCAGCACATTATTACTGCGACACGACATCACCAGCAGACGGCGAAAGCTTATGATGACACACTTGAGGACAGAATCCAATGAAAATGTGAAGGATTTGATAATAATGCAGCAAGGATATGAGGAACAAGCATAAATAAAACCGAAGAAGCGTTGGGATATTGAAGGCTTATGCGCATTAGGAATGAACTTAGTCAGTTGAACGAGCAATTTCAAGGAAGCTATGGAAATGATACATTTCATTTCCATCGGAAGCATTCCAGGTGCACTAAGGGCACACATGATGAGAGTTCATGAACAACCAGCCAAGGAAGTGGCACTGACAATTGGGAGGAACAGAGATGAATTATCACCCGAGATGTCAAAGAGAGTGGTAGTAGTTAGAAGAATCGTGGTCCCTATGACCACCAGAACACCAAGGGTGGAGGCACATTGGCTCCAGTAGCAGACGATCAAATGTGCGAAACAGATGTGCTAGAGCAGTTTGCGTGTTTCATAACTTGGTGACGTTGATGAACTTTTCCCCCTCCCGAAACAAGCATGAAGCACACCAGCAGGTGCAGAAGGGATAGATGACGAAGGTTTTAAGAGGCTGGAGGATGATTTCGAGAAGTACATGACAACAAACCAGAGGCTGAAGGATGATTTCAAGAAGTACATAACAGTGAACCAGAGGATGAAGGATGAGTTTGAAAAGCACATGAAAGTGAACCAGAGGTTGGAGGATGAGTTCGAGAAGTACATAACAGCGAACCAGAGGCTAAAGGATGAGTTTGAGAAGTACATGAAAATGAACCTGAGGCTAGAGGATGAGTTCGAGAAGTACATGACAGTGATCAAGAGACTGGCAGAAGGGTTCAAGGAAGCACACAACAACGAACCAAAGTAGCACCACCGGTGTCCAGCTGAGGTGACTCAAGGGCGAGCCACAAGTTTGTGTTGGGGGCCTGTTGGAACGGGGTTAGACCGCATAAAGTGCGGAAGCGGACAACAATGAAGAAGGAAAATCTGTGAAAGAAAGGACCATTCATGGAGAACAAGGAGCCAACGAAAGCGCAAGATTGGTTTAGTTAGTTAGAATGGGCCATGTGGACCATTTTGTAACCACTTTAGTTGATATAAATAGGAGTATGATTGTAAGCCTAAGGGAATGATTAGCATTATCCGAGAATGAGATCATAAGTGATCGATAGATGTGCGGATGGACTCTATAATGTTTTGCTCTGTTTTTGGCAATTTTGTATGGATCCGCGATAAGGTGTTTTGAACTGTTATTGCGAAGGTTATACCGCAGGTTTTGATGAATGCATGAAGATGTTCGGTTATGTCTATCTCTTTTGTCTCTGTTCATGTTAAATGATGGATGCAAGTGTTAGTTGCAAAATTTTTAAGGCTTTGTGGTTTGGTAAATGTTGTTGATGTGAATGATTAGTTTAACCATGATAATGTGAATGTTGATTATACACTGAATATGCGAAGGAAGGAATGAATGTATGAATTGTTAAGTGAAATGCGAAGCCATGATATCTGGTTTCTGTAGCTGTAGGGTGAGAATTGATGCATGTCCTCCCCCCACTGCGGAAATCTAGTTCCTGCAGCCCCCTTAATCATCTCAGGTGAGACTTCACTCGCTCTCCGATTGTTGCTGGAAAGGGTAAAACCTTTCTGGACCGGTGCTTAAGGGAGTTTGGTTGATGTTTGTTGACAATAATGCGAAGTGAACCCCTGTTGACAACCATTGTTTCAACAATTGGTGTTCTAATTTCAACAGATTGGAAAGCTCTTTCGACACGGTTTCCTCAAAGAGGGAGATATGATCAAACACCAACTGGAGGGGGACACCAAATTGAGTGATGATGCGATTGAAAAAGAACCACTATGTGGTGACTCCGATGCAATTGAAGGTTGGCATGGCCTCGAGCCATTTAGTGAAATAGTCGACGACCACTATTATGTAGATATGAACACCAGTAGATACTAGATTGCATTCCATGTAGTTGATGGCCCATTTACAAAAGGGTCCAATGGTGATGACTAGATGTAGAGGTGTTAGAGGGGTTCTTGATTTAGGAGCGAAGAGTTGGAAACTGCAGCAATGTTTGACTAATGCAATGCAATAATAAAAGATAGTCGGCTAGAAATAACTGGCGTGGATGAATTTTTGAGTGATGGTTATTCTTGAAAGATGTCTACCGTAAGATCCACTATGGAAATTGTTTAAGACATGTTCTGCTTCATCGTGAGTCATACATCATCGTAAAATAGTATCGACGCATCGTTGGTACAAGACTTACCCAATAAGGAGGTACCGAGGGGCTTGGTGATGAATGCATTGATGGTATTCACAATTGAGGTGAGGACCGAAATTTTGAGTGCATAAATACACAAGGATGTCTCCATACCATGGATCGATATGGTGAAAATATGTTCATCCAATAGATGATCAATGATGGGATACAAGACAAATGTATATGGTAAATCCATAATGAGATGATCAAATGCTAAAAATTTGGTTCTCTTAGGTGTGACGAAGTCAAGGTTGTACTCTTGAAGCATGACGATCCACTTGGAAAGACGAACTTGGATGAAGCATCAAATCAATAGGTACAACATAAGAATTGAATCGGCGATAACTTTGGTTTGACTCATCCCTATATAATGACGAATCTTTTGAATTGAAAAATCTACGCCTAAAGATAACTTCTCCTCATGCAGGTAGGAGAAAGGGGGGATAGATAAGTTCTAACTCACATAGTAAATAACATGCTCCTAGTGAGAAGAATCTTCTTCGACTAACACTACGGTGACAACAAATTCAGATCTCGAAATATAAAGGATAAAATCCTTTGTAAAATCTAGAGGGCAAACCAATGAGGAGAAAGTCAAAGCTTTCTTTGGAGAATTAAAAGCGGCTCGTGCCTACTTGTCCCAAATGAAGGAGATGTTGAATGTAGCAACCATAAGAATCCATGGAATGTGGTAGCATAGTCCGGTATGAAGTGACGTAAGAAATTGGCCTTTCCTTGTAAACTTTACAACTGGCACAATATTCGTGGAGGGGGGATTTTAATTATGGATTCAACTTTTAGTAGATCAAATTTATTCCCTTGTTGAGAAAAGATGAATCCTAGTAATAGACCATCCATGATGAAAAACACACACTTGAGTGGGTTCAAG
The DNA here is from genome assembly GCA_027924585.1 of Larix kaempferi. Lineage (NCBI taxonomy): Eukaryota > Viridiplantae > Streptophyta > Pinopsida > Pinales > Pinaceae > Larix > Larix kaempferi. Next base: position 3,884,926 of record BSBM01001041.1, on the reverse strand, counting down.
CGGATGTTATATTTGCAACATAGTAGGAACACTTGTCGAAGGTCCTCTAAATGTTGTGAATGTTTCTTGTAGCAAAACGCAAGGTCATCAAATTAAGCAAGAATGATGTGAACCAAGTCATGAAAGTAGTATGACATGGCATTATAGAAGGTGGATCCACCATTCTTTAGTCCGAATGGCATAACTTGATATGAAAACGTTCCCCATGGAGTGGTGAAGGAATTTTTATATTGGTCTTGTTTGTAGATCTAAATCTGGTTGTACATCGAGAACCTGTCCATAAAAGAAAGGACCTCATGCCTAGTGCAAGCATTAACGACTTGATCTATAAAGGGGGTTGGATAATTGTCTTTTGGACATGAAAAATTCAAATCGTGGAAGTCATTACAAACATGTAAGGTTCCTTGTTTCTTGTTGAACGAAACTGAGTTTGATACCCATGTAGTATATGCAACCAGATAAATGAATCCAGCTTTGTGCAACTTCTCAATTCCTGCTTTGACGATTGGTGCTTTTGAGGAGTGAATAGGCTTTTTCTTTTGACACATCGGTGTGACCTTTGACCATGTATCAATGTGATGTTCAATGATAATGGGGTCCATGATATTAGTATAGGACCACATGAAAACATCACAAAACTCTTTAAAATGTGCTTTGTAAGCGATGAATTGTTCAAGAATACAAGAGGATCCTAAAAGGATATTCTCGGTAATTCCTAGTTTAAATGAGATGTATACTTGAATGGTAGGAGAGATGTTATCCATATTACCTTCTTCAAAAGCATCATGTGCTCGAATCGAGCTTTTGAACCAATCAAGGTTTCCATGCAGAATAAAGTATTTCAACTCAATAGAGAATTGATTAAAAGAATATGTTGAGGGAATGGGTTCATTGGGGATGAAATACATGTGATGGTGCATATCATCCTAAGGAAAATCCAGTGTTGTAAGAGTTTTGAGGATTTCTTCATCACTATAGAATATTTGGTCATGCAAATTGGTATGATTTGAGTTTGACGATACAACAACAATGTCATTAGATGGCAATTAAGGCTCATCGAAGGGTGAGTTATAATAAATGGTAGTCGATTCCTTCGACAAAGATGTTGGCAGATAAACATATTCAATGATGGTGACTTGAGATTCTACTAAAAGTTGACTACCCACCAAAAGTTCTAGATGTATGTGGATCCCCACTGATTTCTAGGTAATTGACTAGGAGAGAATAGGTTGATTCTGGACCATAGGTTTACCCAAAGAGATAGTACAAAACTCGTATATATCTACTTCATGAGAGGAGGTGATAAATCTTGAAACGTCCCTATCAATGTAGCATCACAAAAAATGAATGGGCCAATGTTTGAAAAGGTGGGTATGGATGCATTGGTGAGACTGTTGTCAACCATAGGTAAAAGATTATCTGGACAAGACGAAACCTTAGGGTCATAGTAAGTCAATTTATCCATCTTTATGATCCTCCCTTCATGGGGTAACATCATAAGTATGAATACTAATGAAGTGACTACTTTCATAGCATACATGTAGCTACGACCTAAGAGAAGGTTGTAATCTAATTGGTCATTGATAATCTCTATGTCAATTAAAATTATTTTCCTAGCTAACTCTATAGAAACGTTCTAGAGAAGACCACGAGGTTGAGCAACATGACCATCATAAGCACATAAGGTCATGAGGGATAGAAATAGTTCAGGGGATCCGAGCTTCTATCACACATGATTGTAATTAATGCAGGGGAGGCCCTTTCATCCACAATACATCCATAGATGACTAGATTTTTAATCGTGACAAGGACTTGTAAGGTTATGGATGAGGGAATCTGAGGTTTTGCTTGATCTAGATCAAAGGTCATCGCGTGGTAATCATATGGATCAATTTCACCTGAAGCAGACAATAAGGATTTACATTATACATGGAAATTTTGAAGAACCTCTTGCATAGACATATATGCTAGATATTGGGCCAAGTCATCCAAAATGCTATAGTTAGGAGTATCCCTAACATTGGGTTTTTTATCTATAATATGTAAAGGGAACTTGGGGACTTTGGGAATCCCTTCATTTGTCGAATGAGTTATGTGCAATGATTCATCAATCTGAGATGACTCTTTTCAATTTTCATTGGAAGGGGTTTCGACTCCTGAACCATATTGATTGCACCAAGTTTGAAGGTTAACATCAGTTGATAACATGAGAAAGTGTTGAACCCCTAATTCATGCAGTTGGCCAACAGGAAATTCTGACAAAGGATAAGTTGCTACAGGTTGAGAAATGAATACCCCTTGTAAAGGGAAGGGTTTTTGTAGAACCATTGGTTGTCCTAGGTTGGTTTGAGGTGTAGGATGTTATGTTTCCCTTGCATGGAATTAGCCATTTCGCATTGATCAAACTCATTCCATAATTAGCGAGATTTTGCTAGATGGGGACAATGATGAGTATAATGTCCATAAACATTGCAGAAAGAACTTGGATGATTAGTCTATAACTATGAATTCTTCATCTACTTGGGAGGCTTATTTGGATCTTGGTCTGTGTGGTTTATGTCATCTCCATTATTATCATGAGGATTAAGGAGTTGAACCCCACCTCCCTAACGTTGGTTGTTTCCTTTATTATTCCCCTTATTTTTTGGGGGGTTTTGTTCCTATTGGTTATTGGGCACAGTATGAATAGGAAATTTCTGTTGAGCGTAGACTTTCCCTCATGGGAAAGGAGGAGGTGCAATGTGAGGCTACACTGGAGCAAATGGTAGTGGACCAGAAAAAGGGTAATATGATTTGATGTTCGAAGGAGCCACGTAACCATTAGAACTAGTGCCAGACGAGGTACCTCTACATGAAGATACATGAATGTTCATCCAAGATAGGAAACAAATAAGAGGTACTCATCCCGGTATGCAAGGCATATCGTGAATAATCTAGAGCATAATAGGGAGTCGTAGTGGGAACCTAATTACGCTCAACGTTTGGGAGGTTGTTGTACATATAACCGCTCAAATGAGGAGGGAAAGATGTATACAGGTTGGGGTGGTAAGTAATGGCACCAATTATGCCATCTGTTGAATGAGAAGTACTTGGAGGATATTTCTGAGAATATTTACCTCTAGGGGAATCATAGATGATGGCGTACATGTAACTAGATTGCAGATATATAATTTCATACTATTGAGACTTCAATATAGCATCGTATTCATATTCTGGGTTCTCAAAGGCCACGCCCTTTGCTATCACCGATAGACGGGACTTCAAAAACCAATCTAGGAAGACCATGTCATCATGCTTGATCTTGGCTTCGATGTTGATGCCATTTATGGATATGGTCCATGATATACGTTGAGGAGTTTTGTCGAAAAATTCCACTCCATCATCATAATGAATAGGAAGTTGGAAAAAAGACAGGAAAATGGATGCTAGGGACATAAATTTGGGATGTGTCCTGTGAGGTTTCTCTATGTACCACTTGGATGCTACACTAGTTAGGGTTTTCTAAAATAGATGCAATTGTATGGAGTCATCCATGATGTTTTTTGAAGAGCATCATAAGTGGAATGACATAATGTTATTTTGAGGGTCCTCTCCTGCCTTTCCCCTTAAACTTAGGGATGTTTGAGGGAAGTTTGTTCGACATAGAAGGCCATGTAGGATCATGACAAATGGGTTCATTAGTCAACCTCGCCAAGTCTGAGATGTTAAGGATGTCCATGAAAGGGAGGCTTGCACTAGGGTGTTATGTGGAAGGACAAAAAATGGTATTGGTCATGGTCCCAGTGGTGGTTCCTCCGCTAGTGGTTCCTCCCATTTCAGGGATATTTCCTCTTCCAACGGTGGGGTTAAGAACACCCATAACATTAGGAATAGTCCCACCTACAATGGTGGTGGTGTTTCTGCCACTAACATTATGGATGCCGATGGAGGTGGGGATGGTCCCTGTCATGGTATCGATAGTGTGTGTAGGTGAACCTGGTCCTAACTGCGAAGTGTCGGGATCAAACATCATGAAGTAAAATTTTGGTGATTATGTAGTGTGCTAAAATGGAATACGTCTTGTGCAGCCAATAATGCAGTTTAGGAGACTATATTGAGTGTAAAAAACCCAAACTCCGTGAGAGAACCTCGGGAGAGATATAGTGACTTGGTAAACTACAAGGATCTACTTGGTAAAGCTCAAATAAAAAAATAGTGCAACCAAGTGTGCAACAAGTGATCTGAAAGAATATAAGGAAAAATCAAAAAGAGCAATCCTAGAAACAAAAAGGACCCACTATCCTAAGAGATCTAGTGACAATCAAACATAAAATCACCAAATAAAATATTTCCCAAACTTTTTCCTACATGGGTATGTTAGGTCCCATTAGAAAAAAAAAAGGTAGAAATCCAAGTGAGATTTTCCAAACAATATATCAGAATAGGGGAATCAATCCTATCCAGACCTAATGAGTGAAGATAGAAAGGACAATTAAAGATTTAGGGTCACAGTTAAATCCATATATCCTGGGTATCTCCCTCCCAAAAGGGATCACCACTGGGTAAGATACCTAAATAAAAATGTCTCTAGGCTACCTCGTTCACAGACACGTAAGAATGCGTATTCCATAGATTCAATATAGAGGCAGTGATTTGGATGATCTTCAGTACCAAGTGGGGATGATACATAACCCATCCCTTTAGATATATTCTTGTCTTTTACCCTCATAAGGGAGAGGCTCACCCCACAATAAAAACGTTTCCTAGGAATGTCCCCAACTAGAGTATCTCCCTCGTGAACCACTGGGAGTAAATGGGAAAACCTCTATGGAGAGGGGCAAGTCCTTGCAGCCAGAGATACTGCCTCAGGTTTCTTTGTTCCTCTATGGTGATGGTCCATGTGATCCAATAAGAGTTATGATAAAGAGGTGTAGACATAAATGAACAAATGCAAAAATATTCGAACCACAACAAATGCAATATGGTGCAAAGTGAGTGATAGGTTCTTGAGTCTTTGTGCAAGTATTCCACAACTTGGTTCTTTTTAATTATGAGTTAGGTGATTTTGTAAATAAAAATAAAATAAATGTGAATTCCCTAAAAGATGTAACGTCCTTTCCTCTAAAAAATTCATTGGTCCTTCCAATAGCTCACCCACCAACAAATATGAAATTCCCCAACATTGACTTTTGAAGGTATGATAGAGTTAGATATCAAGTAATGATGTTGGGGATATGTTCCTAAAGGTATGGAAATATTTCCAACAACTAACAAGATCCGAATCAAGAGTCAATTGCACTCATAATTTCTCCCTGGTGAGATCCTAGGTTTTGGCCACTAAGATACCCGCGTCAAGTGAGCATACGTGGTTGTGCCTGGGTGGTAAAGCATCGTCTCCATAAAAGGTTGAGTGGCTCTTTTTTTCGATCAAAGACAACTATACCTCAGCTTTCATGTCCTTGGGCACCTCACCTTCTTATCTGGGTTGTCTTTTGACACTTTCTAATATAGGATTTAAGGTACCCTATAAGTCAACAATGCTATGTTTCAATAATGTAGAATATTGGTGAGCATTATTTGGATGCCTAGACCAATCAATACTAAACTAACTAAAATGTTATTTTGTGACCTCCTATGGAGTATTTAGTTGGTTCGATAATTACAAGTGCAATGTTGATTTTAAAAGGTCCAAATTTGATCGAGTGTGAGAGTGGTATTTCAAACTTTCATATCATTCTAATCCATCTAGATCACTAAGAGTGCAAGATGGAGAGCATACTATATGTCAAAGAGTATTTAGGTCTCATAGTGTGTGCTTAAGTGGAAAACACACAAATTTTTTGAAATCAAAATGAAAGTGAATTTGCAACTAAATACAAAGCATAAACTAAAGACACATGGGAATTCACTCTAATTCAACCTAAGTATAAAATATTGCTTGCAAATAAAAACTACTCAACGCGTTTCTAAACCAAAATAAATGTATGCAAAGAGGTATTCCAAACCTATCACCCTTTTCTGATTTTCCAATATCACTAAGAGTGCAAGGAAAAGGGCATACTTTGGGTAAAGGAATATTTAGGTACTTTACTTGTGTGAGAAAGTGAACTAAACTATCTTGCATAAAAAAACAAATAAGCAAGAAGCAAAAGATTTATAACTAAAGGTAGTCAAATCTAATTACGTAGGCCAACAATTCCAGTTAAATGGAAAGCATAATCATTTAGTCACTAGTGAGTATTAAGAGGCTTGTTGAAAGCCTCAAAGTCTTTTAGCCTAAGGAATATTCAAGAAAACAGTTCTTTACTCCCTATCTTGGACTAAGTTATGTAATTACTGAAGAAAATTAAACTGCATGTGAATTATATTTCCTGGTTCATTATACAGCCATTGGAACTGCAGATGATTGTGAAAACATAGATAAAAATAAAATAAAGGACATAGTCATGTGGGTATTGGACCCACGATTGCATTAATAACGCAATTACAGTGAAGCAAAGGCCGCACAATTGACAAAGAAATTAAACTGTACGACTTGCAAGTCTATCGAGGCGATTTCCATGTTATGTACAGCTTACGGGTTGTTGAGATCCACGCTATTGATAAAAAAATTAATCCTAGGAAGAGGGCCACAAAATTCCAGCTTCTTAGAGGGTGGACAGTAAGCTCCTACACCTACACAACACCCAAAATAACTTACCTAGAAAAATAAAACCTATGTAACATGCAATGAAAAAAATAAGAGTAGAGTCACCATAAATATTGTTGAGGAAAAAATGTCACAAGGGTGGTCAATCTTCCCTGTATCCTTACAACTTGCAGCTAAGGAAACAATGTTAGTTGTTGGTTAGGTATACCAAGCACTCACAAGCTATAACAACTTCAATAAAACTAAAATAATGAAGGGATAATATTGCTCCTTGAGGAAGGAGGAGACAATGGAAACACTTGCTTCTTAAAGGAAGAGAGAAAGGGATCTTTGTGCATTCCAACTTGGGGTAGGAAGTAGATTGAAAGAGGATATCTCATTGTAATTCCAACAACATAACTTTACTCTAATTTTGTCCAATGGAATGCATGCCCATGGATTCCTTTTATAGGCCAATTGGAGTCCAAGAAACATCTAGATCCAAATGTGAACACTCTTTCTCTTTGAATTGTTTTCCCAAGTATGTGAGAGGGAATATTCATTGCTCCAAGTATGTGAGAAGTCCCTATTCAAATTTTGGAGACAAGAGAGACATTTTGAGCCTTCAATGTGCCATGGAAGTAAGTGGTCCTGTCATTTTGACAATCATGCAGGTTTCAAGGGAAATCCTGTGCAGGTACATGCGGGTAACTAAACAAGACAATCAAGCTAGTAGCATGGTTTTTAAGTGATTTTAGTTGTGTGATTTTCCATGCTAACTGATTTTGGCATTTTAGGGCTCAATTTGTCTTTTGGATTTGATGAGAATGTCTTCGATGAGCTGCATTTTGTATGTTGAAGAATCCTTTCTGCAATGTTAGCCTAAATGTCGCATGTATACAAGATTTAAGCATTAACATGGACCCAATTCCATTTATGAAGGCTTACCTCACGATTTCATTTAAAATCACGTGATGTGTGACATACTTTGTAGTATGTAAGGGTCTTGTGATCCTCCATAGATGCACAAATATATGCCTCCTTTAATAAAAAACCAATCTCCCAGCTTTGCTACTTCTTTGATTGCTTCATCAGACATGAAATCAGCTTCGTTACTTCTTTGATTGCTTCATCAGACATGAACATATCCATTTTCTTATGAATGAGCGTATATAATGGCATAAAAAAATATTCACAAATATAGTTATAATGGATGGTGTATTTTTGTTCCCATAAGGATTGGCAATATACATTCAAAGGTGGATTTATAGGAGTCCATCTCCATCCCATGATGGGGAGATTATTCATAGCACAAACTGCATCTAGAAAATAAGAATACATGTGGAACTTGGACTATTGTTTGGCCAAATTTGTCTATGAGTTTACAAATGCATCATCCAAGTTAGAAGAAAAGGTGGCATCCTAGTTGAACTCTATGTGTAGTAGGGTGTTAATGCCTAAATCTCGCACACATGTGACATTTTGGAAATTCTTTAAGTAAGGCATCATTAACATATAGAATGCAAATCACCAAAGGCATCCTCAACAAATCTAAAAGGAAACATGAGTCCAAAAGTGCCCAAAAATAGTCAAAATAAGAGGTCCTGTGACTGAACCATTATTAACCCGTGCTACAATGCATGTGACTAGTTCAGACCATGTGTGATACTTGCGTGGATTTTCCTTCAATATCCGTGCGACTGTCAAAATGGTGGGACCAACTACTTTCCACAGTTCAATGAAGGCACTTCAAAGCCCCATCACCTCCAATAATCTGAATTTGGGTCCTCACACACTTGGTGGCATTAAATAGCCCCCTTGGTGTACCTTAGAACTATTTTATGGAGTGCATGGGTTCACATTTGGATCTAGTTGTTTCTTTGCCACCTCTTGGCCTATAAAATGAATCCATTGACATGCATCTTGTAGAGAGAAATAAGAGAAAAGTTATGCTTCTAGATTTTTGTTAGAACTCCTTCATAACTCACCTCTTTCCACCTTTGAAAGCATTCGAAATATACCTTGCCACCTTCGTCCAAGGGGAAAGATTTTCTCTCCATTGTTATCTCACCCACTTAGTATTTATTTCGTACAAGAGGACCTCCCTAAGGGAGAATGTTGGATTCCTTTGAATCCTACGCATCCTAGGTGTTGTACATGCTTTGCCATTGGGAAATACAAAGAGGTTTTGCATACATTTGGTTGTTTGAGTCTGCATTCTTCCCACATTTCCTTTGTTATATTTTGTTTAAACTTATTTATTTTATTTAGATTTCACTAACAACCACTTGCAGGATCATTTGGAGAAATCACTCATCCCCCCAAGGAGCTCCAAGGACTGAGGCCATGCTAACAACCTCCAAGGCTTAGCCCCTCACCAAGTGGAGGGATGCACCGTTGTGTAATTTTTTCCACAACAGTTCTAATGGAGACTCCACTTATTTTTGTTTATTTAGTTTTAAACTAGGTTTTTTTATGTCGAGTGATTAATTATGGGTGCTTGTCATTTGTAGGAGATCAGGTTTACCACATCTAACTCCAGAATTTGGTCCCCTGTCGACCACATTTAATTTTTACACAGTAGCGTGGGCACCGACCTCTCAACCATGCTACATGCACGGAAACACATTCGATAGTCACACTGCTCGTGCATATAAGTAGTTCTTTACCCACACGGTAATTTCCTATGCTACTCGTGCAACTTTTATGTGTTCTTCATGTGCTACAGCATGGCTATTTTTAATTCTTCTGCATTATCGCACGACAGAGTGTTGTTTTCCTGCACTAAAATCATTTGATTTTCTTTTTATATGCATATAACAGTCTTGCAGCCCCAATGGATGCTCACTAATGAACTAGATTAATCTAACTTGCAATAGTTTTCATTAATTCTATAGTAATTAGCCCACTTAGACTAAGATTAGGGAGTAAAGAGTCCATGTCTCTCAAAACTTACTTAGGTAACCAACCTTGAGGCTTTCAACAAGCCTCATTGTTGTCACTAGTATTCAAGACATCTCTTGTTTATGCTTACTTGACATGTTTTTAGGATCAAAGCTAGTGTAGAATCCACCTTTTGCACATAAGCAAGGACCTAAAGAATCTTGTCTCCCTAAGTATGCTCTTCACCTTGCACTTCTTGTGATGTTGGTGAATCAGAAAGGGGTGAGAAGTGTGAAATACCTCCATTGAACACTTTTATTTCATTAACATTATGTTTGCAAAGCACCCTTAGCATCTTTTAGAGTTAAAAGTTGATCTCCATTTGCATTTACTTTAAACTCTTCTAGTTAGTTTGAAACAATCAATTTTCTTACCTCACATGTGTTTTGAATCACTAGCACACACTAAGGGACCTAAATACTTTTCCACTCCAAGTCTGCTCTTCACCTCGCTCTTCTTGTGAGCTTGGTTAATTAGAAAGGAAGGGGATTTTGAAATACCTCTCTTACACTCCCTAAGTGAATTCAAGACCCTTAAAAATAACTTTGTAAATTGCTAACCAACTAAAATCCTCCACAGGAGGCCACAAAATAACATTTTAGCTAAGTAGTATTGATTGGGATAGGCCTCCATTAATGCGCACCAATCTAGCTTCATCAGTGATATTTTGAAACGAAGCATTGTTGACTTATAGGGTACTTTCAAAAATCCTTCTATAAGCAAGTGTGCAAAGAAAAGTCGGACCAGAAGTGCATTGTGACCAAGGAGGTGAAAGTCGAGGTATAGTTTCCCTACTCTCCTCTATGAGTCACTCAACTCATTATAGGGAGACGACACTATACTATGTAGGCTGAACCACTGATCCACACTTGATGCAAGGTATCTTAGTGGCCAAAGTTAGGACATTTCCAAGGAGTAATATGGATGCAATTGACTCCTAAATTTAGCTATTTCCATTGGGAGGTGTTGCCAAGTCTTATTTATTGAAACATTGACCCCATTGCTAGTAGAACTCACTCTTTGTTACCTTCACTAGTCAATTGGTGCATGGATTGTTGATGTATATGTAACTTCGGAATGTATTTCATATATATTTATTGTACCCTTATAAGAGATGTGTTATTCTTCTATAAGGAAGTGTCGTCATGTGTATTGACAAGTGTCGCAAGTATGTGTACTTGTCGATGGGTTATTAGACCACCATGTGTGGGGTCAAACCTGAAATATATATTATATGGTTGATGTACCTATCTAGACAAGTCGGCCCCATAAGGTCACTGGGAAAACAGGTTAAGTATAAATAGAGATCGGGAGATCTCTATTTGGATCATTCAGAAACTCATACTTCTATAGAGAAGAAAGTGGCGCACTAATGAGGAGGAGGATCATCTGCTACTAGGAGACCATCTCAGTGTACTTTGGTTTACTTTGGTTGAGCCATTGCTCTCTCTATCTCTGAGGAAGTTGTGGGGTTTTTCACCTTAAGGTTTTCCCCATGGAAACTCTGTGTCTCTTGTCTCTCATGATTTTGATTCTTATGATGATTATCATGCTTGTTATGATTGTTATGCATTGATATACTGTGCATATTATTCTCTCAGTAAAGATCCTAGATTATTGTGAATTAATGCTCAAAATTTAACATGGTATCAGAGCTAACCTGAGAAGAAGACATTGTGCAATGATGGAACCCAGGGTTTCTTGTTTATTGGGTTTCTCTCCACAGATTTTGGAAAAGCAGTATAGTAGATTGACTCTACTCATCAAGGAGAATCTATCTGTCCAGTCAGAATTCAATTCTGAGCATTTTTAGATTTGGCCCTAAAAATTAGGGTTTCCACAAAAATAAGAATTTCTGGAATTTGAAGACCTAGCTAGAAGCTCCTTGCACAAATCGAAGTTTAGAGCTTTGGATCGAGATTTTTGGCTGAGTAGATCTCTGGGAAACTCAAACCCTAATTCAGGGCTCTCCCTAATGAACTTGGGAAGACAAAAAGGAAATTTTGAAGGACAAAGCTTTGCTTATCTCAAATTCTGAATACACGAGGCTGATCATATCATCAAGGCGCATCTTTCTATCCTTTCAGAAAGTTGAAATTCACATTTTGAATTTTTAGGGTTTTTCCGACAAACCCTAATCAGGGACCACACCCAGTTTTCAACATTTCAAGTGGTAAGACCTAAATCTTTTCTATTTCCATTTGAAGTACTCTTTAAAATGTCTCACCACACCAAGCTTGAGGACAAGCTTGAAGGAGCTGATAACTTTCGAGCCTGGAAGTATAGGATTGGGTTAATCCTGGAAGAGAATGAGTTGGACTCATACATAAAAGAAGTCATCCCTATCCTAGAGGATGAAGAGGCTAAAATATTGCATAAGAAGAACTTGGTCAAGGCAAAGAGAATCATTGTTGATTCTATCAAAGACCATCTCATACCACATGTGTCATCTCTGAAGACACCCAAGGAGATGTTTGACTCTTTGACCAAGCTATTTGAAGGGAAAAACATAAATCGGAAGATGACCCTGCGGAATCAATTGAAAGGGGTCAAGATGTTGAATGGAGAGACCATTCAATATTACTTCCCCAAGGTCTCTCAGATCAAGGAACAACTTGAAGCTGTGGATGAAGTAGTGGACAATGGTGAAATTGTTATGACCACTCTGAATGGCCTACCTAGGTCATGGGACTCCTTTATTCAAGGAATCTGTGCAAGAAAGAAATTGATCTCTTTCAGTAAACTGTGGGAGGAATGCTCTCAAGAAGAAGCTAGGCTTGTAGCTCGAGAAGAGAAAATGGGATGTGAATATCAAGCTCTCACAGCTCACACCAAAAGAAGCAAGCCCAAGAAGGAGCACTCTCACTACGAGAAGTCCACTCACTATCACCAAAAGAATAAGAAGGATCTAAGGTGCTTTACATGCAATGAGAAGGGTCACTTTGCTTCAGATTGTCCCAAGAACAAAAGGGATAACAACAACAACTCCAGCAAGAAGAAGAAGGGCAGCAAAAGAAAGTTACATCCTCATGCTACCGAGGATGATGAACCTCCAAAGAAGAAGGCTAGGGCAGAAAGTTATGATGACTCATCAAGTGAAGAAGAGTATGTTCTAATCTCTGCTCACACAGGTACTATCTCCCATGGTTGTAATGATTGGTTAATTGACAATGGGGCTTCCAAACACATGATTGGGTTTAAGGAATCTTTTGTAAACCTATCTGAACATGAATCACCCCATAAGGTGAAACTTGGGGATGATTATCAATACCCAATCAAAGGAATTGGTGAAGCCTCCTACAACCTAGATTCTGGAAAATCTTTGAATATGAAAGAAGTCCTTTATGTACTTGGGCTCAAGAAGAATCTTCTCTCCATCTTTGCATTGGATGAAAAAGGCATGAGGGTTGCATTTGTGTATGGCCAAGTCCTAATGTGGCTAAAGGAAAAAAAATTCGATTATGCAGTAGTGATTGGAGAGAAAGAGCGAGGTTTGTATAAATTGAAGGGACAACCTGAACATGCCATGGTACATGACTCCATGGAGCCAAGTGAACTTTGGCATAGAATACTTGCACATATGTACTACAGGGCATTACCAATTGCAAGTAAGGCCGTAGAAGGTCTTCCTGAAATCAAGACCAAGCATGAAGGTGTTTGCAAAGGATGTGCAAAAGGAAAGAACATTAAGAAGGCATTTCCAAGCAGTGAAAGCAAGGAAAAAGATATCTTGGAAATCATCCACTCAGATGTATGCAGTCCTATGTCATCAAGTTCTTTGAGTGGGTATGTTTACTATGTCTCTTTTATTGATGACTTCTCCAGGAATACTTGGCTCTACTTCTTGAATAACAAAGATGAGGTGTCTGATAAGTTCAAGGAATTCAAAACCTTGATGGAGAATCAAACTGACAAGAATATCAAAACATTCAGATCTGACAATGGTGGACAATTCACCTCAAGTGACTTCAAAAATCTTTGCAGTGATTCAAGGATTAAGAGGGAGTTGAATACTCCTTATAATCCACAATGGAATGGAGTTGCAGAAAGAAAGAACAGAACAATCATGGAAGCAGCAAGGGCAATGTTGCATGACCAGGATCTACCTATGCATCTATGGGCAGAAGCAGCTAGAACAATTGTATATGTGCAGAACAGAACACCCTACAAGATATTGGACAACAAGACACCAGAAGAGGTCTTCTCTGGTAAGAAACCTGAAGTCATCCATCTCAGAATATTTGGTTGTCCAGTATACACTCATGTCCCAAAGGAAAAGAGGACCAAGCTAGATCCTTCAGGAAAGAAGGGTAGCTTTGTGGGTTAGAATGAAAGCTCGAAGGCTTACAGAATATACTTTCCAAGGTTCAAGAAGATTGATGTCAGCAAGGATGTGACATTTGATGAAAACTCAGCATTCATCAAATCAAGAAAGACACATGTTGAAGTTTATGAAGAACCTAAGGAAACTAGATTTCAAGACACTACCATGACTGAAGCAATTCCAGATGTTGATCGTGAAATTGAAGATCCGCAACAACCTGTAGATCCACCCCATGAGAATAACTCTCACAAGAGGAAACTTGCATGGGCTAGAGAGCTCATTCAAGATGCATAAAGATTTGGCATTCCAGAAGAAGAACACAGAGCAAAGAAGAGAACCAGATCAAATACCAGCTATGTTGCTTTACTCTATGACATTATGAGAAAAGAACCTTCCAGTTATGAAGAAGCAGCAAAAAAGAAAGAATGGGAGGATGCCATGATCAAGGAATACCAATCAATAATGAATAACGATGTTTGGGATGTTGTCCCAGGACCTAAAGGGAAGTCTGTTGTGACTTCCAAGTGGATCTACAAGATCAAGCATGCTATAGATGGCAGCATAGAGAAATACAAGGCAAGATTCGTAGCTCGTGGTTTCTCTCAGAAAGAGGGAATAGATTATGAAGAAACTTTTTCTCTTGTAGCCAGGTACACTTCCATTAGAACAATACTTGCTCTGGCTGCAGTGATGAAATGGAAGATACACTAGATGGATGTCAAGACTACTTCCTTGAATGGTGTAGTTGAAGAGGAAGTGTATGTGGAGCAGCCACTCGGTTTTGAAATACATGACAAGGAGTCATATGTATGAAGATTGAAGAAAGCCTTGTATGGCTTGAAGCAAGCTCCCAGAACTTGGTATGGTAGGATGGACAGTTTCCTATCTAGTTTGGGCTTTACCAAGAGTAAAGTGGATTCCAACCTTTACTACAAGGTTGAGGAAGGGAATCCTATGATTCTACTCCTGTATGTGGATGACTTATTTGTAACAGGAGATGACAGATTGATTGCAGATACTAAGAGGAAGCTTGCTGCCGAGTTCGATATGAAAGACTTGGGAATGATGCACTATTTCCTAGGTATGGAGGTGTGGCAGAGTGCAGATGGGATCTTCCTTGGTCAAGGGAAGTACACAGTAGATATCTTGAAGAGATTCGGGATGATGGATTGCAAGGCCATGGCCACACCTATGGAATAGAACTTGAAGCTTCTATCTGATGCTTCATCTGAGCTAGTTGATATATCTATGTATCGCCAAATGATTGGGTCCTTGATGTACCAGACGAACACGAGACCAGATATTTGCTTTGCTATGAACACATTGAGTCAGTTCTTGATAGATCCGAGGAGTGTTCACCTGATTGTTGTAAAGAATATTCTGAGGTACCTGAAGGGTACATTTGATTATGGGCTCAAGTATGAAGCGAATCAAAAGTTTAACCTACAGGGTTATGTTGATTCAGATTGGGCAGGCAATGCTGCAGATAGGAAGAGCACATCTGGGTGCTGCTTCAATATGGGATCAGGTGTGATCTCTTGGTTTAGTAGGAAGCAGTCTTGTGTAGCACTGAGTACATCTGAGGTAGAGTATGTTGCAGCCTGTTCAGCTAGTTGTGAGGCAGTATGGCTTCAGAAGCTACTATCTAAATTATTTGATCTCCCATTGGATGCTACTGGTATCTTATGTGATGACCAGAGTTGTGTGAAGATTTCTGAGAACCCAATGTTTCACGATAGGTCAAAACACATAGAGATCAAATATCACTATACTAGGGATATGGTGTAGAGAGGAGCGACGAAACTCCTGTATGTTGCGACGGACGAGCATATTGCAGATGTATTGACAAAGTCATTAGCCAGAGTGAAGTTCAAGTACTTTAGGGAGAGGCTTGGTGTTCTTCAGATCGATGACACTTCGAGGAAGAAGTGATGGAGACATTTGCTGAAGCCATTCCAAGCATGTTGGAAGGAGGATCCTTCACATGGCTATGGATGTAAGCGCTAGATGATGAGCATCAAGATGATGTTCTAGTTTCTTCTCTGTATGATCAGTTGGATCATTTACATTTGTGTATGTATGCATCATGTTGATGCTAGATATGATCAATTGGATCATTTATATGTATGTACGCATCATGTTGGATGCTGGATATGATCAGTTGGATCATTTGTATGTATTTTGTATGTGCATCATATTGGATGCTTGGACCATGTATCTGTATTTGTATCAGGTGAATACAATGTATGATTAGGTAGATCATGTATGTTGATATGTATCAGGTATGATCAGATGGATCATGTATTTGCTTGTATAGGGTGGATACATTGTATGATCAGGTGGATCATGTATGATGATATGTATTAGGTAGATACTTGGTATGCATCAGGTGGATGCAGTGTATGATCAGGATGATCATGTGTACATCAGGATGATGTATGGTGAGTATTAGGATGATACTTTGTGGCCGTGGATCAGGTTATGCAGATGAGCATGTCTGGGAGATCCTATAGGTCAGAGTTGTGTACTCGTAACAGCCTGGGATGCTCTTTCGAGACATTGCGATGGGAGGACATGTAATTTGTGCCCTGGGAGATTTTAGGTCAGAGTTGTGTACTCGTAACATCCTGATATGCTCTTGCGAGGTTTTGTCCTATGGCATGTAATTTGTGCCCTAGGAGATTTCAGGTTGGATTTGTGTACCCGTAACATCCTGATATGCTCTTTCGAGGTTTTTCCATGACCACATGTAATTTGTGCCCTAGGGAGATTTCAGGTCGGAGTTGTGTACCCGTAACATCCTGAGATCCTCTTGCTAGGTTTTGTGGTGACCACATGTAATTTGTGCCCTGGGGAGATTTCAGGTTAGAGTTGTGTACCCGTAACATCCTAAGATTCTCTTGCTAGGTTTTGTGGTGGGGTCACATGTAATAAGTCCTGGAGATCTGGACAGGATGAAAAAGGCCTTAGATGCTCTTTAGGGTTCTTGCTAGTCAAGAGACTCTTTTAAGGTTTTGTGATGCACGTAATAAGTCCTGAGATTTCCACAGTATGGCCAGTGATGATGAATACATGTAGGTGGTGGGCCTACATCCAGTATGAAAAAGGACTGGCTCTGTAGAACTTCCTATGACGAGTAGATTCAGAGATTGGTTGAGATAGCAGTAGTGACGATGACGATGTTTCAAGGTCAATGCATCGATGACGATGATCTAGAGAATAAGACTTGTACTAGCAGATCTGTGTCGAGAAATACCTTCCTATTTAAGAGGGAGTGTTGATGTATATGTAACTTCGGAATGTATTTCATCTATGTATTTCATATATATTTATTGTACCTTTATAAGAGATGTGTTATTCCTCTATAAGGAAGTGTCGTCATGTGGATTGACAAATGTCGCAAGTATGTGTACTTGCCGATGGGTTATTAGACCACCATGTGTGGGGTCGGCCCTGAAATATATATTATATGGTTGATGTACCTAGCTAGACAAGTCAGCCCCATAAGGTCACTGGGAAAACAGGTTAAGTATAAATAGAGATCGGGAGATCTCTATTTGGATCACTTGGAAATTCATACTTCTCTCACTCAGAAAGTGGCGTACTAGCGAGGAGGAGGATCATCTGCTACTAGAAGACTATCTCAGTGTATTTTGGTTGTACTTTGGTTGATCCATTGCTCTCTCTATCTCTGAGAAAGTTGTGGGGTTTTTCACCTTAGGGTTTTCCCCATGGAAACTCTGTGTCTCTTGTCTCTCATGCTTTTGATTCTTCTGATGATTATCATGCTTTTTATGATTGTTATGCATTGATATACTGTACATGTTATTCTCTCAGTAAAGATCCTAGAGTATTGTGAATTAATGCTCAAAATTTAACATGGATCCCATTATCACCATCAATTGTCCTTTTGGGAGGCCTAGTTACATTTGAGGGGAAGGGCATTAGGTATTTTGAGGGAATTTACACTTATTTTCTTTTTAAATACAATTTCACTAACTCATAATTAAAAAGAACCTACATGTGGTAACCCTCACAATAAATCAACTTTGCACATATCTCTCACTTGTTGCACCATATTGCATCTATGATGGTTGGCATATTTTTTCATTTCTTTAATTGTGTTTAATTCCACCATCACTCTCATTTGACACACAACTTTCACCATAGAGGAAAAATACAACCCCCTCAGGCAGTCTCGAAGATTGCAAGGCCTATCCCCTCTCTCAAGGGGTGTTTTTACACCATCTCCATGTGGTTCACATAGACGACACTCTAGATAGGGCTGCTCCCATGACACATTGATAGGATAATTTAGGCGAGGCCGCTCCTTGATCAGTTAATTTTCTCCTCTCGGAGAGGGTGTTAATCCTTCTACCTCCTCCACCGCCAGAAGAGGCTCACCTTCATTTTCTCCCCTTGGAGAGAATCCAAACACATTTACCCCCCCCTCCTCTGAACGTTAGCTAGAGAACAGTGGTTCCCACACCACAAATGGAAGAAGCCATTCCTACATCCAAATTTTATGGAGATCAAACTGCATTTATCCCACCCACAGGATATAACCCTTACTATCCATTTCCATGCCCTGTTGGTTAGAAACCCACACCTCACATGGGGGTCAACCTTGTTCAACCTTCTTTCACACAACAAGTTCAACAATTTGAGAAATTGAGCACCGCAAATCCCCATAATCCTCATATTCAAGGGAAGAAGGAAGGGAAGAACAAGCAAAACCAACAACAGGGAAAAGGAGGAAACCTTCCCCCACAACAAAACTAGAACCTAAGTAATAAAAACATGGGAACTAATAATTTCCCTAGGAAAGGGAAGAACGCCAACTTGAGAACCGATTAATCTTGCTCCATTTGCGGAAAATATGGTCATTACACCTATCATTTCCCTCTTATCCCCGACTTCCAACAGTTAGTGGAAGCCAAGAAGAAGATTGTAATAAATCCCCCTGAGGCCCCGAACCCTCCTGTTGCTACTGCAACTTGATCCCCATAATTTTCAAAAAAATTATAGGCCCTCTCCTTTATTTTTAGAGCTTGTTACTTGTCTAAAGTTTTCCTTTTGACCCTTAGTTTGTGTTTTTCTTCTTCTTAGAAAATATTGAGGAAATTTTTTTTTTTCGGCTAAGGAAAACTCATTTTCTTTCACCAAAGTGGTCACAACCTTTTGTTCATTTTTTCGCCAACGAAGTTTTGAAACTTTTGGCGATCGTTTCGCTGATTTTGATTTATTTTTGTCGATCCTTGTCGCAGCATTTCGGTTTATCGGTGCCGACCGGTCAGAGTTCATTGAGCTATTTGTTTCTGACCATTTCACTGATTTTGATTTATTTTTGCCGACCGTTGTCGCAACATTTCGGTTTATCGGCGTTGACCGGTCATAGTTCGTTGAGCTATCTGTTGTTGACCATTTCACAGTTGTTTGGTCTAGTGTTTTCCATTTGTTTCTCCCTTTCACAACCTTTTCAATGTATCGCTCAAACGTTTCACCACAAAATCGCCGAGACCTTGCCAACAGTTCGCTGTGGTCTGGCCTAGATTCGCCGACCTTCACACTCCGAAAAGACTATATGTCCCTCTTCATAGTGGTTTCAACAGGACTTTGCCGACGATTCACCTCCTTTCTGACATGATTGGTCATCCACTTCACGACGTTTTATCCAGTCTCGCACCAACCATTTCGCCAAATATGTGGTAATATTGCCGAAGAATTCGGCGTGGGTTGTTCTTGAAAATTGCGACGTGGGAAAGTGGTCACCAGCCAGTTGGGTCATTTAATGCCCACCTACCGAACCCCACATGATTTAAATGTTTAGGGATTTATATATGGCGAGGAGGTTGTGGTTGTTTTTAGCACTTTTTGCAAAGCACAAGCCCTGTTTGAGCACCATTGGAGTTGCCACCAGCCAGAGAACACCACTTAGATCACCATTTGGACTCACAGCTATCCCATCCACTCTGAAGTTGACAGAATTTTTATGCACAGATGATACACCAAGAAAAAGGAGAAACTACTAGAATCAAAGTCGGACGTAGAAGTCCTCTTGGATACGCCACTTGAAACAATGTTCGGGGATACCGAAGCTGTAATAGGAGCCGCCCCGGAGTTTCAATGGGGAAAACTATACAGGGCCATAAGTGATACAAATTTTGCTAATGCAACCATTGAAGAATTAATGGTTTACCAAAACATCAAGAGGTCTGGCCTCCATAAGGAAGCCACGCACCCAGAGTTGTTCCCGTGCTCGAAATTCATTGGGTGGATCTTGCCCCAAGTAGATACTAACACCAGGATTGTCTCAAACATCAATGGGAGAGGGCTCGCATCCTTTCAACCATCCCATATCACCGCAGCATATAAGCTGCCCTCCCCTAAGGTCATGATGAATGATGATTGGGTGAAATCAACCAACATGGATAATTTAGATTACACCAAAAGGATGATGATCTCTGAAAGACAGTTGAGGCAGAGGACCAATGGAGAGTACGAGAGTCAGTACTTAAGAACCCCATACAGGATCATAGCCCTGATGTTGAGCTGAGTTTTCCATTTGGAAAATGGGAACATATATAAACTCAACTGAGTACTGGTGATGTACCATGTTTCCACATTCAACTCAATGGATATTATCTCTGATAGTATGGTGTCACATATAACTGCAGAACAAGGAGGATTGACACAAAATAAAGTTAATTTATTCATGTCCTCTTATCTTGTAGATTTCCTATTAATCAGACACTCTTTCCCTGATCTGAGATGTATCTGTAATCATAACGAAAATCCTCTCCATGTGACCTATCAAATGACCTCGGCCCACAAGTACGCAGGTCACTACACACAGATTTGTGAAAATTTTATCATGCCATTGTACCCGTTAATATTCAAGGAAGAACCAAATTGCATGTCAGAGAATGCCATGTCAGTCATTGAAGAATACATAGACTATTACTTCTCCTCAGAAGGCACATTCATCAGGATGTATGGAGGAACTCAACCCCCTTCTTTACTACCTCGGTATGCCACTGAATTTGTTATACATAAAGAGGCCGTGAGGCAACTGTTCATCAATGGGGTTAGTAGATTCCTTCATGACAAAAAGAAAGCTGCCTATCCACCGATGCCATTTACTATTGGAGCATACAAGCTTCATAAAGCAAAATATGGTGAATACTTCGCTAAATATTTAGAGGTGTTTCAGTTTGGAATGAAAATTTTGAGAAGACATGATCTCGAAGGTAAGGTTGCTGCTCACTGTGATTCCTGCCAGATCAATTTTGATTACGCACATTTGTTTGACAAATATGAAGCATGCTTTCGAAGTGCGAAAAATATGACTAAATTAAACAAGCGCTATCGTCCCAAAAGAGGAACTAGTTCCAGTTCTAAGGATAACACTGCCAAGGAAGTTGAAATAAGGCAAAAGGAGGAAGCAGAAAAGCAAAATCAGGATGCATTATCTATACAGTTAGTAGAAGCTGAAAGGAGGCTAAAAGAAGAAACTGACAAAATCCAGAAAGAACAAGCGGAAAAGATCCAAAGGGTAGAAATAGACATATTGCAGAGAGAAAAAACTAAAATAATTCATAAGGAAGAAGCAGATAGACTTCAGCAAGAGGAATCCAAAAGACTCTGAAAGGAGGAAGCTGAAAAGATATGAAGAGAAGAGGCCGCAAGAGTGCAAGAAATAAAATAAAAAGTAGATAGAGAAGCAGTCGAGTAGCAAGAGAAAAGGGTTGAAGAAGAAAATTCCAAGCAAGTTGTGGAACAAGGGAGCCCTAACACACAAGTTATGGAAAGAGACCCTCCATAAATAATCATTGGAGGACGTCTCCGACTTCAAGAGCTCAATCTCACCCTGTTTACACCATCAAAGGAGCATACCGTGGCCAGTCTGGACATGATATTTTTTTACTCTAAAATAAATACAATCATGAAGAGATCAGAAAAGAGAATGAAATTTCCGCCGCACGAAGATGTTGTCACAACTCAGGAAAGCGCAATATTTGAGGGTACTCAAAAAGACCCTCAGTTTGTGGCATCGATCATAGTAGCTGCAGCACAATCAAGTGCAAATAATGTCAACAAGCTGATGTACGATGTGGCCAAAAAGAAGGAAAAGCTCTTCAAAGTGAAATATAATTTGATGAAGGAGGTACAACAAGGATTGGAGTTGAAAATGAAACATAACGTCCTTCTGTTTGAGAAAGAGAGGATAGCAGAGGAATACCAGAGTTTGGAAGACGAAGAGGATGCACTGACTCTGCAATTGATAGTTACAGAGGGTGAGAAAAGGGACCTGGAAATGCACGTCAAATAAGCAGAGGAATGCAATACATACAACAGGCGACAGTTCGAAGACCTAAAGGCTCAGTTGGAAGAAATGATGAAGGACAAAGAGTCTATGATGGAGCAGCTAGAACTTTCAAATAATAAAGAAGACTTGGCCCCTTTTAATGAGTAGGCATGTGAGATCCAAAAGAAAATCTATTAGTCACAAGAGCTTCTCACCACTGAAATCTACAAGATGAAAGTGATGATAGAAAGAATGAAGGAGATTGATGTTGAAGCTCTAGGGCTCAGGAGAAAATTTGTACGTGCCATGGAAGAAATTAATAAGCAAATAAAATGGAGAGAAGGGAAATCAAAATTCCCTGAATATTTGTCTCACAAGACCACCGCAGATTCAAATTTGGACTCGGGCCTTTTGGAATTCTGTAGAAAAGCTGGTTTGCAAATCAATAACAGAATCTTGAAAACCATAGAAAAATGTATAGGTGTCTATCAGAAAATCCGTGAAATTCATGAGAAATGTCAGTTGGTTATACCTCAAACCATGGAAGAATTCCCAGATAAAGACTAGCGCCTGTCGGAATTGCAGAGCAGATTGAGTGATGAGCTGAGCTATATCAAGAAGTTGGATGTACTAGTAGAAGGGGACCTTCATCAGCTCATTGGGAAAGTGTCCGTCTACGCTTACTTTCTATAAGACTGCTGCAAGGAAACAAATGAAGGTGTAAAGAGTGTGGAGTCAGAACTGGGCACTCACGAAATTTCTCTAAAGATGGTGGAGCCCGTGCAAAGCACTATCATTTTAGAAGAAACGGGTACATGGGACAAATATATTTCTGAGTTGGAAAAGACATCAGGAAACTGATTTTTTATTTTCTATTGTATAAACATTAAAGACATTTGGAAACTGATTTTGTATTTTATAAACACTAGAAGAAAAAATTTTGAGATTCCCTAGGGTTAGGGTATGTGAAGAGGCACTAAAGACAATTTTGTAAAGTTATAAATAGGAGAAGAGAGTAGAAAGCATAGGACTTTTGGAAGGTACAATAGAGATGGACTATTTTGTATGAGAACTACTGTTCTACTTAATAAAGAAGGATTTGTTTCCTGGGAAAGCTGGCACAGAGATTTTTTTCCTGGAATATGTGGAATGCCATTGTGGAACTAATTCTTCACACATTCATATGCATACTGTGAGATTGTTCTAAACTGTCTTGAATTACTTCATGGTTGTGAATGATTTCTTTTTCCTGTGTAAATGTTGATGTGCTTATTGAGTAATAGAATTCTTTAATTATATCAGAGTTATCTTTGGTATCTTTTCTTTCTACCTTAAATGTGCTTATTATGTTGAAACAACTATCTATGAGCTTTTATGTGCATTTCCAGTTATTACTCTTAACTCATATTTGCTCCCTGCAAGGATAGTTTAGATAGATAAGATAGATTAGATTAGATTACATGAATTTAATTAGGGAACTTGTAGATCATATTTAAATAAAATACATAAATGGTGGATCGGGCCGCAACCGGTAAAACCAAACTTTAAATCACAGACGGTAGCCGGGCCATTAACCGGACGGATTCCCCACACCAAATGGTGAGCGATCTAATAGGGATTTCTTACCGGGGTGAATCCCTAATTGTTGGTACTGCGAAATTCGAGGCATCAACATTTTTTGGCACTAGAAGGAGGGCCGCTAGTGCATGGCTGGAAGAGGAGACCCATTTTTCAGAAGACATTCCTCTGAAGACCCACTTGAAACAACTATCCCAGAATATTTCATTCTGGAATCACAAGATCAAGAAAACCCCAATTCTGGAGGTGAACATCAAGAATTATTATACGTTGTTCCTTTTGAAGAAGTGGATCACTTCTGAAGACACACCCGTTCTTATGTGAGGAGACTTGGAGGGTTAAACGTAATTCCTTTATTACCCATAAGGCGAGCTCCTAGGAGAGAAACATAGTACACTAGAGATTCAATACTTGTTTAAAATTTGGAAGAATTATTAGATTTGTCTTTACAAGAAATCACAGATCCCTTTGATCAGATAAGACCCAAAACCCCTACAACTTAGGAAGATCCTCATACTCCACCACAGTCGCCACCACATTATCCACCACGAATTATGGTTGTGCCTGCGTGGAGATCTAGAGGGCCACTTAATTTAGATGCACCTTTACATGATCTTCCCAATCCTCCAGAAAGGGTGCTACCTAAATATGATCCTAGAAAAGGAATTTCTGCTGAAGATCACCTTAAAAGTTTCTATTTGGCTCTGAATCTCCTAAATGTAGATCATGGAGATGTAGTTTGCAAACTTTTTCCTACACATTTGAACCTAAGGCATCTTCTTGGTACTTTAGTTTGCAGGCTAATTCAATAGCAGATTGGGACGGTTTCGAGAAATGTTTTTTAAGTAAATTTGAAAATCAAAAGATTGTTGCCACGCTCATGAAGGAACTATTATCTATGAGGATGGAAAAGAAAGAAAAGGTACAGGATTTTAATCAGAGATTTAATACCTCGTTGAAAATTTTTAGTGCTGCAACAAAACCTACCAAGGAATCCTTGGTAGAATATTATACTACAGCACTGGATCCACCCATAGCTATGTTTGTTAAAATATCAGTTAAGGCTACATTGGTAGAAAACTTTGAAGAAGCCAAGAAAGTAGAGGCAGAAGCAGATAGTATTGTTAAACACTTGGTTGATTTGGAATAAAAACAAACAACCAAAAAGAAGCCTTTGTTTTTATCTATATCTAAGGAAGAGCCATCAAATGAATTAGAAAATGTGGTCAAGATGATGCAGAAACTGTCAAATAAAATTGTGGATCTAGAAAAGAATAAGGCAGCCAGTACGTCTAGAAAACCATTCAAACCTTTCTACAAGAAAAGAGAAGAAAGTGGACAACCTCTTCCACCTATAAACAACTCTGTTGTTCTAAATTTAAATGAAGTTGTCATGGAACATTTCTACACTTTTCATCAAGAACAACATTCTGAAAAGAGATGTCCACATTGGATAAACTAGATGAGCTTGGTCATGAATCAATTGTTAGATGCATAGATGAAAGACCAAGGAGACCCCCAAGAAGATCAGAGATTCAAGCAAGAAGAGCCCACTCCAGACACCACGATGGTATTATGGGATTGGGCACCTACATTGGGATTGACTGAAGAAGCTCATGATGAAGAAATCCAAGTTTCATCAGTAAATATCGCTACTAGGAGTAAAGGGCCGATTTTTTATCAAAGCTCACCTGTGCCTAAATCAAAGACCGCAAAAGAAATGCCGAAAAAGAACATAAGTGTCACTCAACCAAAACCTAAGGTAAATCCAGTGGTGGTAAAAGAAGCAAGCCCAAAAATTAATAAATAGGAAAAGGTCACATTTAACGGAACAAGGAATAACAGGAAAAGCTCGGAAGAATATAACATGGGATATGACATTGTTGAAGATATCAAGAAGACTAAAGCAAATATTTCTTTATTTGAATTATGTAATATTACCCAACAGAGAAAGAAATGGTTAGAATCTTTTGACCCACAATCAAGCGGTACAGTAGAAACCATTGAAGAAGACACTGAGATAAATGAAGCTAGTATCGGTGGAAAATCAAAATCTTAGACCCCACCTTTTCTGTTGGCCTTTGAAATATTTAATCATAACGTACACAATTGCTTGGTAGATTACTGTGCTTCCTAAAATTTTATGCCACTATCAATCTGCAAGAAAATTAATGGATAGCCAATACCATCTCCTTCTCAGATCATACAGTTAGATAGGACTACTGTTAAAGAAAGATGAAAGATGTAATTATTAGGCTGTCTGCTGGTCCAAGTGTCGCGTCCCCATTTTGACCCCCTTTGCACTAAATCGTAAACGATGTAATTATTGTAACTTAATCATGGTGAGGAGCTCAAGGCCAAGGCCCCGCCATTGATTTATCGTCTTATGTACCGGAAATTAATGAGATAGATGCCTATGGTTCTTGTGCTAGAAGGGCACGATGTAAATAAGACATCATGTAAATACGAATTTAATGAAAGATACCCACAGCCAGCTACACAATGCAACAAAGAGATGGGTGCATGATCTTTACAAGGAATAGGGAGGGAAAAATAACCAAACCCTTGAGCCATGGTGTTAAGCCATTTCATTGAGGAAACCCATGAACTCTCAACTACCCATTTGGTCTCATGCACCCAATCATTTAATTCTTCCAAGAATTGGTTGAGACAATAAATGCCTTGGGATGGGAGAGGTATGGCTGTCAGTTTTCGTGCATGGGGAAGCCATCCACTTGGAAAATCGTGTTCTTGTTGGTTGGGCAAAAAAACCCCCACGAAATGGACCCAAATCCATTCTTCACCCATGGCATTCTTCCTCTCACGCAGTCTGATCCTGTTGGGGTTTTATCCCTCACGTTTTCCACCATTTCTTGTGTTTTTTCCATGCCTATAAACTCTTTTTTGGTTAGCTCATTGGCTGGGAGAAGAGAGCCACGATTTTTGGGGTAATGGAGGCCATTTTTTCCCATGAAATTCCCATGAGTATTCTTCCGAAAACGAATCTGCTCTCCTGGGGTTGATTTCCCATTTCTCCTTTTCGTTTTGGTTGCCCACGTTATCCTGGAACTGTTAGAAACCCAACTGCTGGTTGGTATGGCTGATTCTGGTGTATCTATGGCTATGTGAGACCCTGTTGTTCCCTAGCTCCTTGTGGATATCATGCCCAGCTTGGGGGTGGTAGTGGTGCTGAGAAATTGAAGAGCACACTGGCCTATGGTTGGGTGGAACGTTGCAGAAGCTTAGCTGGTTGTTTGGGACTGCTTCATTAAGATAAGTATTCTCTTATGCTATCTCTCAATTGTTAATTGATGAATATCTTGAATGTATGATGGATGTGTCAAACGAATTTACTTCCCCCGTGTATTCAAATGTTTATGCAATTGCATATGTTCATCTTCTTCTCAAATTGAATGTTTAATTACTGATTTATGGGGCTAGATGCCCGGTTTTCGCCTCACGATCCTCTCCATTGCACTGGTGTGATGGGTGGGGACGTGACACCAAGAGTGTGTCAATTCATAGATATCATGGTGGTAGATATACCTGAAGCTTATGGTTTAATATTGAGAAGGGTTTGGTCTACGAAACTGAACAATTATTTTGCAACCGACTGGTCTCACTTGTGGTTTCCATACCAAAATAGTCAAAATCAAATCAAAATACGGAGAGAGCCTCATATGAAACAAAATGTGAATCGGTTGGAAGAAAAGAACGAACTTGTAAATTTTCCATCTTTAGTATTAGGGAATTATTTTTTAGAAATTGAACTAGGAAATTATCAATCAGAAGGTGTTAGCCATGAATCAGATAAACAGTCCGATCTCCTTCAATTTTCACGAACTGATGATATTGACTGTAACATAGTAGAATTAGTTACTGACTTAGGTAACAATGCTAAATTAGTTAAAACATAAAACATATGTTGGGTTTTATACTTTGATGGTTCTAAAACGCAAGAAGGATCCGAAGCCAGTTGTGTTTTGATTGATCCTGAAGGAAACAAACATTTTCTATCTTGTAGGATAGACTTTGAATGCATGAATAACACAACCGAATATGAAGCTCTAGTTCAAGGTTTAAAGATGGCTATTAATTTGAATATCAAATATTTAAAAGTCTTCAGTGATTCTGAAATAGTTGTCAGATAGGTGAGAAATCCAATTCATTGTCTATCACCGCACATAAAAGGATATCAATCTGAAGTCTGGAATTTAATTTCACATTTCGATGCTTTCAATATAAATGTTGTTCCTAGATTACAAAATGTTGCAGCTGATCTATTAGCTACTTCTGCTTCCAGATTAGTACCAACAAATAACAAATGCTCTATTGAATTGATTTTCAAGCCATCCGTACCTGATAACATTACAAATATAAGAGTGTTTGATGATGATGATCAGATAATCAGTTTCTTAACAAATGGAGACGATTTCCAAGAATCTATAATCAATGAAGATAAACACAATTTTGATTTGCAAAACAAGGATGCAACTAAAGGGAACTTTATTCCAAAAGGAGTAAAGAATCTTGAATGACTATTTTATCTATAGAAAAAATTCAGGAGTCCATCCAATGTCAAAACTAATAGCTCCTCGATGCAGCATGAGTTGGTAAATTTGGGAACAGAAGCGGAACTCAAATTTGTTAATCTGGGTAAATGTTGTTTGTCGGGCAAGAAGTGTAAGTTCATCCAACTTTTCCAACAATACAAGGATGTTTTTGCTTGGAATTATGAAGAATTGAAGACGTATGACATGCGTACCATACAACATGTCATACCCATGAAGCCAGGCATGAAACCATTTCAGCAACAGTTACGATGGATGCATCCAACACTCAAACCATTAATACAGAAAGAGTTAAAAAATTTGTTGGATGCTAAGATCATCTTTAAAGTATGACACTCCAAGTGGGTGGCTAATTTAGTCCCCGTGCAGAAGAAGTCAGGAGAAATAATACTGTGTGTAGACTTTCGGAATTTGAACAGAGCATCTGATAAAGACAACTACCCTGTGCCACCAATGGAGCAGATTTTACAAATGGTGTCCGGTTCATAACTATTCTCTCTACTTGATGGATTTTCTGGATACAATTAGGTATTAGTAGTGGAAGAAGACCGACTCAAGACCACTTTCCGTACAAAGTGGGGAATGTTTGCATATCAAAGAATGCCATTTGGATTAATAAATGTTGGAGCTACTTTTCATAGGGCTATGGATATTGTATTCCGAGGTTTGGTTGGCCACTGCATGGTCATTTATTTAGATGATGTGACAATTTTGTCCAAGAAAAGGGAAGATCATGTTTTCCACCTAAAACGGTTTTTTTTCCACTGCAAAAAATATGGTATATCTCTAAACCCTAAGAAGAGTGTTTTCGCTGTTCTTGAAGGTAAAATGCTAGGTCACATCATCTCAAAGAAGGGAATATCAATAGATCAATAGAGAGTGCAAGCTATAAGTCAGATTCCCATGCCCCATAACAAAAAAGCTATGCAATAATTTATGGGCACGATAAATTTTGTTTGAAGGTTTATGCATGATTTCGCTCAGATTGTTAAACCTTTGCAGCAAATGGTGAAGTAGAGTGTGAAACTTAAATGGATTGATATAGAGAATATTGTGTTTCAGGAAATTAAAACTGCCATAGCCAACGCTTCTTCTTTAAGGAGTCCATATTTTGAAAAGGATTTTATCATGTAGACCTTTGCTTTGGATAACTCTCTCTTAGCAGTGCTCACTCAGAAAGGAGAATCAAGAGACGAATATCCAAAATATTTCATGAGCACTGGCATGCAAGGGATTGAACTGAATTAAACCGCCATGTATAAGCAAGCATACACAATGTTTAAAGAAGTAAAATAGTTCATACCGTATATCTTAAAAAATAGAACAAAAGTTATAGTACTTCACCCCGATGTCAGATCATTGTTTTTGCAAAATGAACTGGGGGAAAGAAGAGGAAATTGGGTAACCGCACTTCAAGAGTATGATCTGGAATTTAAGCCAGCTACAATCACTAAAGGTCAAGGCTTGTGTAGGTTAATCATTAAAAATCTAGTCATTGAAGAGCAGGATTGGGAAAACGAAGTTGAATTGAATCTTACTGAGGTATGACCTATTTTCACTGCGCCTGAGTCTTGGTATAGGTACCTAGTGCACTATTTGCAATAGGGATGTTTACCAGAACACTGGAGTCCTAAGCAAAGAAGGGAACTCTGATTGAAATCAATGTCCTATCAAATAATCGATGGAGTTCCTTTTAGAAAAACTATGACGAGATATTTCTTTAGTGTCTTGAGAAGGAAGATGCAGAGAAAGTAGTCAAAGAATTACACGATGACCCTTCAGGGGGACATTATTCCGGAGATACTACTACCCACAAAATACTAAGGGAAGGATACTATTGGCCTACTCTTTTTAAGTATTCCCATGCTCATGCCAGGAAATGTGATGTATGTCAAAGAAGTGCTGGAAGATTTCCAAAAGCAGCAGGACCATTGCAGCTAGTTATTATCTCTGAATCATTCTAGCAATGGGGCATAGATGTTATTGGAGAAATAAATCCGAATTCTTCGCTGCAACATCGATATATCCTCACAGCTACGGATTATTTCACCTGGTGGACAGAAGCTATTTCGCTGTGCAAAGTGAATGAAGACGCAGTTATCAAGTTCCTGCAAGAGAATATCATAACCAGGTTTGGGGTTCTAATTTCGTTAGTTTTTTATAATGCAACTTACTTTTCATCTATAAAATTAAATGCATTTTTTTACGAAAGAGGAATTAAATTTCATTATTTGGCAAATTATTATCCCCAAGGAAATGGACTAGCTGAATCCACAAATAAAAATCTCATCTGTATCCTTAAGAAAACTGTTATTGAGAATCAGGGAAATTGGCATGCAGCCCTTCCAAATGCTTTGTGGGCAGATAGGGCTAATCCAAAGAATGCCTTAGGAGTTTACCCTTATACAATGGTCTATGGGAAGGAAGCTAGACTCTCTCCTAATATACTACTACCATCCCTACAACTATTCCAAGCCTCGCGAGGTTCCAGCAGTGAAATCCTACAGTCACGAATTGTTACCCTACTGAAGCTCGAAGAATCACAGCAAAAGGCCAAAGGTAGATTCCACCAACAATGGGATATTGTCAAAAGGTGGTTTGATAAATGAAAGTATGGAAAAATAAGCTTTGAAGTAGGTGACTTGGTTCTGAAGTGGGATCACCCACATGACGATAAGGGAAAGCACACAAAATTTCAACAATTATGGATTAGCTCTTACCAAATTTCCGACAAGCTTGGTCCCTCGACATACAAACTGAAAGATTTACAAGGGGAGAAGAAAATATCCCTATCAACGGCGTTGCTCTGAAATAGTACTTCAGTTAGGTTTAGGGGCACTTTTTTTGTACATAAATAAACGATGTTTTGCCTTTTCCAGTTTACTGTTTTCTGCTTTGAGTTATTGGTTTTATTTGTGTTCCTTCATTAGATTCATTTGTTCACTTTTTGTTTGGTTCCTTTAGTTTGTTTCAAATAAATCCCAGCTTGACTTTTTGGTATATGGAAAGATAGGGCTCTGAGCAATCTCAGAGGCATCTCCTGAAAGGGAAGAATCTATTTATGAAAGAAAGTTTCTCTATGTGACATTGATGTTGTTGATTAGTTTTAGATAGGGAGTATCCTTTGCAGTTTCATATCCAAGTCATGATAACCACTATAAAATAACTGAGGATTACGATTTCTGTATTTCTATCTTGGGGTTCCATCCACTCTCACATTAATGACTGTCTCAGGTAGTTCACTATGATGACCCATGGAAAGGAAGTAGATCTCAGAGATGTATGGTATTTAAAATGATCCCATGCTACAAATCAAAATCCAAAAGAGCTTATATTGAAGAGTCCATTTTCCAGAAAATCTCACCTCTATCAAAGCATGGTTGAGAATGCAAAGATATCCAATCAAGAAAGTGGCCCTAGTGGTTAGCTGAGCAAGGTTCTTCTCCATCTGTGAGAATGACAATCAAATAAATCTCTTGCTCACATAAAAGGACATTATGGATGGAAGAACCTAAGTCAAATGTTGAAGATTGAAATAAATCTATGGAAGACTCAGACAAACAAATTCATCAATAAAGAAAGCATCTAAATAAATGCTAACAACATGGGAATGAGGAACAAACGAATATGTCTGTGGGATTCTGTTACGATCTTGTGGAGTCCTATTTAGCGAGCATCTAAAAGCTAGTTTTAAAATGAACTTCATATTTCGGCCCCATGAGAATGGTTGAGAAGTCTGAAGCAAAGTTACCCATATTTCCCAATGGAAAAGCTGATAAATATGGTCACTCCCCTATATAAAATCTGAACTGTGTAGGAAAATTGTTATATATGGGACTGATGATATGTAAGTTTTCTGACCTTGAAGAAATATTTTTTAGAGATCTATGTTCACTAGCGAATCGCCAATTGTTGTTGTTGCAACTTGATCCCCATAATTTTCAAAAAATTTATAGGGCCCCTTCTTTATTTTTAGAGCTTGTTACTTGTTTGAAGTTTTCCTTTTGACCCTTAGTTTGTGTTTTTCTCCTTCTTATAAAATCTTGAGGAAAAGTTATTTTTTTTTGCTATGGAAAACTCATTTTTCTTTCTCCAAAGTGGTTGCAACCTTTTGTTCATTTTTTCACCGAAATGGTGGCGGTTTTTTGTTCTTTCTTCACCGACGAAGTTTCGCAACTTTTGCCGATTGTTTCGCTAATTTTGATTTATTTTTGCCGACCCTTGTAGCAGCATTTTGGTTTATCGGCGCCGACCAGTTAGAGTTCGTTGAGCTATTTGTCGTCAACCGTTTCATTGATTTTGATGTATTTTTTCCGACCCTTGTTGCAACATTTCGGTTTATCGACGCCAATCGATCGTAGTTCCTTGAGCTATCGGTCATCGACCGTTTCATGGTTTTGTGGTCTATTGTTTGCCGTTTTATTCGCCCTTTCATAGTCTTTTCACTGTCTCGCTCAAACGTTTCGCCACAAACTGGCCTAGACCTTGCTGATAGTTCACTGTGGTCTGGTCTAGATTCCCTGACCTTCACACTCTGAAAAACTATGTGTCCCTCTTCATAGTGGTTTCAACAGGACTTTGTTGAAGATTTTCCGTCTTCTGGACAAGATTGGTCATCCACTTCGTGGTGTTTTATTCAGTCTCGCGCCGAACATTTCACAAAAGATGTGGTAATACCGCCGAAGCAGTTGGCGTGGGTTGTTCTTGAAAAGTGCGACGTGGGAAAGTGGTCGCCAGTTGGTTGGGTCATTTAATGCCCACCTACCGAACCCCGTGAGAATTAAATGTTTAGGGATTTATATATGGCGGGGAGGTTGTGGTTGTTTTTACCACCATTTGTAAAGCACAAGCCCCGTCCGAGCACCATTAGAGTTGCCACCAGTCGAAGAATGCCACTTAGCTCACCATTTGGACTTATAGCTAGCCAAGCCACTCCACTGTTGATAGACGTTTTATTCACAAATGATCCGCCAAGTAAAAGGCGAAACTTGGAAGTAGAATTCCTCTTGGATATGTCGCTTGAAACAATGTTCAGGATACCAAATCCGTAACAGGATCTGCCCCAAAGTTTCAATGGGGGAACTATACAGGGCCATAAGAGATACAAATTTTGTTGATGCAACCATTGAAGAATTAATGGTTTACCAAAACATCAAGAGGTCTGGCCTCCATAAGGCAGCCACGCGACCAGAGTTGATCCCGTGCTCGGAAGTCATTGGGTGGATATTGCCCTAGGTAGATACTAACACTAGGATTGTCTCAGACATCAATGGGAGAGGGCTTGCATCCTTTCAACCAGACCATATCACCACAGTATATAATCTTCCCTCCCCTAAGATCATGATGAATGATGATTGGGTGAAATCAGTGAACATGGATCATTTTTATTACGCCAAAAGGATGACGATCTTTGAAATACAGTTGAAGTAGAGGACCAGTGGAGAGTACGGGAGTCAGAACTTAAGAACCCCATACATGATCGTAGCCCTGATGTTGAGCCAAGTTTTCAGTTTGGAAAATGGGAACATATATAAACTCAGCTAGGTATCGGTGATGTACCACGTTTTCACACATGGTATGATGTTCAACTAGGAGGATATTATCTTTGATAGTATGGTATCGCATATAACTGCAACACAAGGAGGATTGACACAAAAGAAAGCTGATTTCTTCATGTCGTCTTATTTGGTAGATTTCCTATCAATCAGACACTCTTTCCTTGATCTGGGATGTATTTGGAATCATAACAAAACTCCTCTCCACGTGACCTATCAAATTACCTGGGCCCACAAGTAAACAGGTCACTACACACAGATTTTTGAAAATTTTATCATGCCATTGTACCCATTAATATTCAAGGAAGAACCAAATTGCATGTTAGAGAATTCCATGTCAGTCATTGAAGAATATAGAGATTATTACTTCTCCTTGGAAGTCACATTCATCAAGATCTATGGAGGAAATCAACCCCCTTCTTTACTGCCTCGGTATGCCACTGACTGTGTTATACATAAAGAGGTCATGGGGCAACTGTTCATTAATGGGGTTAGTAGATTCCTTCACAACAAAAAGAAGGGTTCTCACTGTGCTTCCTGCCGGATCACTTTTGATTACACACATCTATTCGACAAAGATGAAGCATTCTTTCGGAGTGTGAAAAATATGATTGAATTAAACAAGCATTATCGTCCCAAAAGCAGAACTAGTTCCAGTTCTAAGGCTAACACTGCCAAGGAAGATGAAATAAGGAAAATGGAGGAAGCATAAAATCAACATCAAGATGCATTATCTATACAGTTAGAAAAAGTTGAAATGATGCTAAAAGAAGAAACTTCCAAAATCTAGAAAGAACAAGTGGAAAATATCCAAAGGGCAGAAGCAGACGGACTGTAGAGAGAAACAACTGAAAGGATTCAAAAGGAAGAAGCCGATAGACTTCAGCAAGAGGAAGCCCAAAGACTCCGAAAGGAGGAAGCTGAAAAGACACGAAGGGAAGAGGCCACAAGGGTGCAAGAAATAAAATAAAAAGAAGATAGAAAAGGAGTCGAGCAGCAAGAGAAAAGGGATGAAGAAGAAAATTCCAAGCAAGCTGTGGAACAAGGGATCCCTGGAACACAAGTTATGGAAACATACCCGCCAGAAATAATCACTGGAGGATGTATCCTACTTCAAGACCTCGATCTCACCTCGTTTACACCATCAAAGCAGCATACCGTGTCCAGACTGGACACAATCATTTTTTACTCTAAAAGAAATACCATCATGAAGAGATCAGAAAAGAGAATGAAATTTCTGGCCCACAAAGATGTTGTCATAACTCAGGAAAGCATAATCTTTCGAGGGTACTCAAAAAGACTCTCAATTTGTGGAATAAGTCATAGTAGCTTCAGCACAAGCAAGTGCAGATAATGTCAACAAGCTGATGGAGGACGTGGCCAGAAATAAGGAAAATCTCTTCAAAGTGAAAGATAATTTGATGAAAGAGGTACAACAAGGATTGGAGTTGAAAAGGAAACATAACGTCCTTCTGTCTGAGAAGGAGAGGATAGCAGAGGAATACCAGAGTTTGGAAGAAGAAAAGGATGCACTGGCTGTGCAATTGATAATTACGAAGGGTGAGAAAAGGGACCTGGAAATGCTCATAAAAGAAGCAGAGGAAAGCGAGACATACAGTAGGCGACAGGTCGAAGACCTAAAGGCTCGGTTGGAAGAAATGATGAAGGACAAAGAGTCTATGATGGAGCAACTAGAAATTGCAAATAATAAACAAGAAATGGCCCCTTTTCATGAGCAGGCATGTGAGATCCAAAAGAAAATCTATCAGTCACAAGAGCTTCTCACCACTGAAATCTATAAGATGAAAGTGATGATAGCAAGAATGAAGGAGATTGATGTTGAAGCTCTGGATCTCAGGAGAAAATTTGTATGCGCCATGGAAGAAATTGATAAGAAAATAAAATGGAGTGAAGGAAAATCAGAATTCCCTGAATATTTGTCTCACAAGGCCGTTCTAGATTCAAATTTGGACTCGGGCCTCTTAGAATTCTGCAGAAAAGATGGTCTGTGAATCAATAATAGAATCCCAAAAACCATAGAAAAATGTACATATTTATATCATAAAATCCGTGAAATTCATGAGAAATGTTAGTTGGTTATACCTCCAACCATGTAAGAATTCTGGGATATAGACCAGCGCCTGTCAAAATTGCATAGCGGATTGAGTGATGAGATGAGCTATATCAAGAAGTTGGATGTACTAGCAGAAGGGGACCTTCATCACTTCATTGGGAAAGCGTCCGTGTATGCTTACTTTCTAGAAGACTACTGCAAGGCAACAACTGAAGGTGTAAAGAGTGTGGAGTCAAAACTGGGCACTCACGGAATTTCTCTAAAGATGGTGGAGCTCGTGCAAAGCACTATCATTTTAGAAGAATCTGATACATGGGACAAATATATTTCTGAGTTGGAAAAGATAGCAGGAAACTGATTTTGTATTTTCTATTGTATAAACATTAAAGACAACTGGAAACTAATTTTGTATTTTATAAACACTAGAAGACAAAATTTTGAGATTCCCTAGGGTTAGGGTATGTGAAGAGGCACTAGAGACAATTTTGTAAAGTTATAAATAGGAGAAGAGAGTAGAAATCATAGGACTTTTGGCAGGTACAATAGAGTTGAACTATTTTGTATGAGAACTACTTTTCTGCTTAATAAAGAAGGATCTGTTGCCTGGGGAAAGCTAGCACAGAGATTTTTTGCCTGGAATATGTGGAATTCCATTGTGGAACTAATTCTTCATACATTCATATGCATACTGTGAGATTGTTCTAAATTGTCTTGAATTACTTCATGGTTGTGAATGATTTCCTTTTCTTGTGTAAATGTTGATGTGCTTATTGAGTAATAGAATGATTTAATTATATCAGAGTTATCTTTGGTATCTTTTCTTTCTGCTATAAATGTGCTTATTATGTTGAAACAACTATCTATGAAGCTTTTATGTGCATTTCCATTTATTACTCTTAACTCAGATTTGCTCCTTGCAGGGATAGTTTAGATAGATCAGATAGATTAGATTAGATTACATGCATTTAATTAGGTCACTTGCATCTCATATTTAAATAAAATACATAAACGGTGGATCAGGACGCAACCAGTAAAACCAAACTCTAAATCGCACACGGTAGTCGGGCCGTTAAACGGATGGATTCACCACACCAAACGTTGAGCGATCTAATTGGGCTTGCTTACCAGGGATAATCCCTAAATGCCAGTGCTGCGAATTTCAAGGCATCAACACCTCCCCAACCCAAAACCTCTATCTTACAACAAGCCTTCTCTAATCAAGGGGTCATTACGCAACAACGAGACCCCCGCCCCTCCAACAATTTCTCTTTCCAAAATATCTATACATTGGATGTTAATATTCATCTCAAGCGAAAGTTTATGATAGGCCTGAAGCTCCCCAACTGGAAGACATCCCTATCTCCTCGAGGTGTCCTCTACAAATACCACACCCAAGTGCCGAAAAAATCCTATGGATTCCCATGGTTCCACTTCAATGTATACCTAATAACGCCCATATGAAAGCCA
This sequence comes from Larix kaempferi, assembly GCA_027924585.1. NCBI lineage: Eukaryota > Viridiplantae > Streptophyta > Pinopsida > Pinales > Pinaceae > Larix > Larix kaempferi. The sequence goes on along the minus strand of BSBM01001041.1, from coordinate 3,847,499 downwards.
CCCACAATTATAGCATTGTGGATGTCTTGGATCAGTCCCCTACATCTATGTCCACATTATAAGTGTTATATTCACGCCCAAACCAATGAAAGGATTTACTCAACGCACTCAGCGTTGTTGACCCTTCCGAATCGCACCTCATGACCTTTGATCTTGACAAAGGTGAACAATGAATACACTCTCCAGTCACATTTCAAGTCTCTGTCACCGTAAAGAACATTATGATTCATCGGTGCATCATCGATGAAGGCACATCCACTGGCGTCATGTCCTCTAATGTTTGGAAATTATTAGGGTCACCAGAGCTGGTTCCCTCGTCTATCGCCCTTCCCGCATATGATGGGAGACCATCCCAACCTAGAGGACTATACCAAGATGTACCCATAGAGATAGGGGGTAAGATGGTCATGATCGATATTGAGGTAGTCAATTCCAAACTCGACTACAATATCCTCCTGGGGCGTATTTGTATGTACACCATGAAGGAATTTGCCTCCTCGTTATTCCATATCATGACATTTCCCTTAAATGGGAATATTGTCACCCTTGACCAAATTAACTACTATGATCCCAACGCCACTAGTAACCCTAACAATATCCTACCGACTGTCGCCAACACAAACCAACCTCCCTATGTTAATATTATCCTTAGCATGTATAAGGACTCTAATTTTCTAGGAGTGTACTCTGTACCACCACCCGAGATCCCCACATTTACCGATAGCCTAATGTGTACAATTTTCACCGCTAAAAATGGGCCCACCTCCTCCTCAACACCATCTTGAACATCGCTGGTCAACCATGGCATTGAACAAACGTTGAGTCCCTCAGTACCACCAATATTCCAAATCCATTTCTTGTACCCCCCACAGGCATACAAGGGACGTTGGTTATAGCTCAGTTGACTCTACCTGGACTAAATTTGGGTATTCCGGTGTGGTACCTTACACCACCCTAGCAAGAAATGGCTTTGAAACCCGTATACCACTATGAGTTTATCCCCATTTCAGCTATTACGCCTGCTAGTCCAGTTACGCCATATGTGTCGCTAGTCGGACCTACGACATCTACAACTAAAACACAACCATTCGTCGCTAAGAACACCATATGGGAATGAAACAACTAAAGTTGAAAGGGCCCCACCTACCCAACCCTACACTCGACTCGTCATAGGTCTCCTAGCTTAAAGCATGGGGAATCAACCAACAATGGTTAAAAGCCCCAATATCAACTGATACTCCAACCCAGAGAGTCACTCCACCATGCACTCTTTTTGGGAAACAAGGCCATGTGACCAACCTATGCCCCACCGTGCTAGAGATCTGAAACTTACTCAATATCCCAATCAGTGTAACCCATGCTCCACCAACAATAGAAGGGGGCACATTGTCATTACCCACTCCTAAGTCCAAGTCATTGCATATGAATCACGCATGTTCAATTTTTTCACAATTTGGGCATTACACCCACCATTTTCCCAATATCCCTCAATTTTGGGATGCCTTGACAACCATTCACCTCACTCAACCAACAATTAATACATGTTTCCTGTTGAACTAGGAAGTATCTTCTATCAATGAGGTCACTACATCAACAACAACACCAGTTCCTCCTCCATCACAACCTGCATTTACAATAGTTCCTGTTGTGGATCCTACAACACCGTAAGACCCCCAACCTAAAGATATTACGATGACAACACCACATAATGGATGCTCCTCATGTGGGAATCACATGCACATGCATCCCTCTAGGACATCAGAGCCATTTTGGATCAAGTCAACTCATCGGTGGCACAGACACCCCTCCATGTTTGAGTACCACGACCCTATCAATCCTACGGCAATACCTCTCACTTCTAGTTCCACTATTCCATTTTATGTGTAGAACGAGAAGCACGTATCTAACTGATGAGACACCAAGATCAGGTTTCTTACCTCAGTACAGTCCCGTTAGGATTTACAACTGAGGAAGGCATTTCCCCCTTACTAGATACCATGGATACAATATCTCCTCTAGCCGACGTCCTCACTAGTAGTGATTCCTCATCTTCCGATGAGGACTTGGATCCTCCGCAAGCATTCCCAAGCATTTAAACAATGCCTCGAACCTCCTATTAAATTTAGGATGTTCACCCATAAGCATGGTACCACCATAGGTTCCCACATTTAATGGCCCCTTATACAAAGAAGGATCCAAACACCTCCTTGTTGATGCCTCGGATGTGCAGGTTACTGCAAGGTGCTGGAAAGGGTCCCAAGGCACACAACAGGGGATGAAAACTCGGCCAAAGGCTTCAAAAGACCCTACGCAAGGGCAATTCTATCCTCAAGCTATTTGGTGTGGTAATCACCCACGGATATTCGGCCTCTGCTGGCACTCTATGAGTAAGTGGTTTGATCTATAAGATCAGTTTCCCAACTAAGGAAAACAAAGATATGGAAAATAGTAAACAATTATAACTTAACCTGTTTAGAAATAAGGATCTAATCTTAAGTCAGACCTATTCTAAGATGAAAAGATTGTCGTTCGTGCAGATCAACCCTGAGGTGTAAAGAGCAAATAGTTTATCACCCTTAACAGAAATGCCTTCAGATGAGATATTTGCTAACTTAAAATATGATTACTTAATGAAAATCAAACAATGATAATTCAAGCTTAAGGCCCAACAAGATATAACCTGTTATCTCTTTGTTGATTGAAAAATCAACAATGATTGAATGTATATCCGATCAATTGCAGAAATCGATAAAGAAAGTATTTAATTAAATAAATTCAATCAAATATTTTCCTACATACATCAGTTATACATAAAAATCAATACAACAGATTTATGCATTCATTGGATATCTAACAAGAGATCATATATATATCGGATGATAATCTGGAATATAAAATCAGAAATTCTCAAAGAAATTTGAGTAACAACCAGAAGACGGATTCAAAGATAACATTACTATATTAAGATGTCTTAAACCAAAATTACAATGACTCTGGCCATAGAGTATCCCCAGTCTTATCTTCTGCTAAATTACAATTCCAAAAATTCCAACCTTTCTCTAAGAGAGGTATTCCTCCTTTAATATTAAATTACAACAGAGCACAATGAGAAATTCCCAAAAGATAGGGATCCCAAAATCACGAATGAGTCTATTGGGCCAGAAAATACTGCCACTTATCATATATCTCTAACAATTCATCTATGTTTGGATAGTTCATAGATTCTAGGCCTATCTGGGCATTACATATGTTGTTCTCCATGTCATGCTTGGTGAGCTTATGCCAAGTACGAAGGTAGAAATGGATCTTTCCCTCAAAGGAGAGCAGTTTCCTGATCAACTCATCCACGTGATCAATGTTGACTGCTTCAATAGCCCAGCTCTTATGTGCAGTTTCTTCACGTTCACGCTCCACTTCTTCCAGCTTACATTTAGGTGGAAGGGCCTGCAAAATAGGATCCATTTATGGGAGATGTAGAGATTCCATAATATTATCAGCTACATACCAATGTCGGGTGCAAAGGTCTTTGGGTTTTCTGATGATCTCTTCATCGGAGTCATTGAATTCGATCCAAGTATTCAGGGAGGCTTTGTTCTTCTTCATCTGAAGACTGCTAAGAATTGGGAGGTCCGTTGGGATGTTTTTAATATACCCTTGCCATTCACTAACCTCGTCCTAAGCTTTGGAAGCCTGAAGTCTCTTGATTTTCCGTACCTCAAGGTCAGAAGACAGTTTGTCAAAGATAATAAACGTCTCCCTAATTTCATCTTGTGCAATGTACAAATTTTCAAGCAATTGATAATGTCCATGATTAACCTCCAAGGCCAGATCCTTGAACTCCTGTGGTGTAAACTTAGAAAAACTAGCTGAAGCTGCATTTGCTGTTACAACTCCAACTTGGATCTCCAAGGTTGCTATCTTTTCTGCATGGATGGAGTTCTGAGTTTTTTCTGTGTCAAGCTGATTCTGAAGGGAGATGTTCTCCTGTTTTGATGCATGTAAGCGTTCCATCCATTCCTGCCTGATATTAGCCACATGGAGGCTGTGTTCATCCTTAATCCTGACCAACTCATCTTCTAGTTCCTTGATTCTTTCCTTTTTAAGATCAACCTCTATGTTGAGTAACTGAACTGAATCTATATTGGCACCAGCGAAAGCTCCCAAAACTGTTGTTGCTTCAATGGCTCCATCCTGAGGGTCACCATTTTGTTGAGCCCATAAGACTTGAATCAGAGCAGGTGATTCCAACGCCTGCTCATCTTTACTTCTCTTCCTTTTTTTCTTGAATACTGTCCTCTCTTCCTTGTTATAGAAATAGCTTCCAATAGGAACCACATCTTAATCTACATATTCATCAACCACCTCAGTAGTGATGGGAATAACATTAACAGTGGAAATTATTGAAGGTGTCATAATACCACTAGGGTGAGAGATAGACATAGTAACTTGGGGAACTACCACTGAGACATAAACATCTTGGACAAGTAACTAGACCTGCGTAGGTGAAGGGACCGAAATGGAAACTTCAGATAGAAGAGTCTATTCTTCAGCATTGGGAGCTGATGACAGGGAAGGAACTTTAGGTGGTTCCTCGATGCTAGGTGAAATAGAGATAGCTAATGGTATAGATTGAGGAATTGTAGAAATCTTATCCTCAATTGTGATGGAGGATGGAATGGGAAGAGGAATGGAGGTGAATTGATCCACAGAAGGTATTAGCAGAATAGGTTTAGGTGATTGTGTAGGAATGATGGTGGTTTGAGATTCTGGCATCATGGACTTAGGAATAGAGAAAAACTCTCGACTACCTGAAAGTGTAGTGGAAGAAGAAGTTATGTTGTTGAGCAGTTGAGACAATGAAAAGGGAGGTAAGTGCTCTGAAAACAAAGCAGCAAATTATTGAACTGATGTTAACTGAGATGTTGAAACCGGAGAATCTTGAACAGAAGTGTCTTCAAATGAATGTTCCTGAACAGAGCATTCCATTTCAATAACATTTAACAAGTCTGTGACCAACTTGGATTGTTCTGTAATCTCCTCAGTTACTAAAACTGGGGGTTCAGGTTCTTCAGCAATATCACAGTCAATAATCTTAACATTGGGGAGTGGATTGGCATGGATCCTTTTCCTTTTCGCTGAGCTGGCATGGGTAACCACCAAATCATCGTTTTCTTGCACAGCTGCACTGATGATTTCAAGAGGGTTTGAAGGCTCCATCATTTACGAATCCATAGTAACCTTCTGGGGTTCTACAACATGAGTCTTCAATACTGATGTCAACTGTGCCAGATCTTTCTGAAACTGCTGAAAGGTATATAACAGGGATTTGACCCGTTCTATTGTTTTCTTGGGGGGAGAATCCTCGATGGGCGCTTTGCCTTTTCCTTGTTCTGAATGAACCACCATTTGAAGAGAATTAGCTTCTCGAGCTTCTCTTTCTTCTCTTTCTCTTCTTACTTTATCCAGCAAGTCCAGCTCCAATTTCCTATAGATTAGCACCCTGAGCTTTAATTCCTTTTGATATTGCAGAATGTTATGCTGCTCTTCTGGGTCTTTTGCTCTAGCAAAAAATTCATAAAATGAATTGACTCCATGATAGATAGAGTCACCTGGGATGTTTTCATGCACATAGTCCATTTTAATATGGCTTTGCTTGAAGTGTGCATCCAATAACTTCTTGGGATCGTGCTTTCTTTTAGGGGAAAATCCCAATTTGAAATCAACCATTTGGTCACCAAGGATCGTTGCCCAATTGGAGGTTGGGATGACCAATGACCCAAGGTTCAAAGGGAATTTAGGCCATCCCTTCTTTCTAGGACCTGTAAGCTTCTTATACATACCATCAGTCACAGTTTGAAATGAAACTTCCTGCAAAGCCAATCTGTTACGGAAAAGTCTAGGTAATAGATGTACAGTATTACTACCCCAGACCCTGATTTATGAGAAATACTCACATACATACCAGTCACCGATAGTATTGATGAGTGCCTTGGCATCATCCGAAAATGATGGTGACTCTTGCTTAAAAATATTTAAATAGACAGTGCCCAAGAATTGATCACATATATCATATAGTAGAGGGATAAATTTTTCTTCCCATAAGATTGAATGATAGATGTGCACAGGTGGGTCTGCCGGAGTCCAATTCCAGTTCAAGTTGGGGTATTGAAATTATGAGCAGAAAACATCAATTACATAGGCAGACAAAAAGAAATGTGGTTTTCTGAAGGCAAGAGACTTCTGGTAATCTTCGATAGCATTGTTTAATTCTGAGGACAAGATGGAATCCCATGGGAAGGACTCACCAGTAGTCAAGACATGATGCACTATAGGTTCCCATTCAGCTTTAAACAACGAACAGTTGGGGAGTCCGAATAGTCGACACAACATAGCCGCTAGCAGAGAATAAGGTTCCTTGAACCAGGCAATTGGATATAGATTATCAGGATTAAGCACAAAAGCATTAGGTTTTATCATCCAGGACTTCAACATTTTGGCAAAATTGTAATGGGACTTGGAGGATTGGATGAAGTTAGGAGATAGGGTCTTCTCATGTGTCCTGAGAGAAAAAGCTCGGGTGAAAACCTCGGGACGGAAATGAGTCATTTGATTCCCCAGAGTATCATTGAAAGACTGGTCTTTAACACTAGCGTTCTCAACTATCCACTTCACTGCATCCGTATAAGGTAAGATAGCGGGCCGTGTAGCAATAGCATGAATCTGGGAAGCCCTAATCTTCTCATAGGAAAGCCTATCACTTTCTACCTGCGAAAGGTCATCATTGTCGAATATAGCATAAATCTTAGACCAATCCATTTGATAAGTCTCGGTGACCTTCCTGCTGGTATCTGAGAAGATACCAAAGTTGGGGTCTTTAGTTAGGTTATCTCTGAGAATGACCCTAGACCGGGTACTTCTTGACATAGTGGCAAACTTCGTAATTTATGATGAAATAAAATAAAACAAAAATAAAAAACAACAATCACAGACAGCCAAGAGACCAACTAAAAAATGAAATGACAGCAATCCTACCCGTGATAACTAAAAACCGACAATCAGCTGAAGCAATAAATACACGGTAAATTCAGCACAGCAGAGTAATTTCGACGAGTAAAAATGATAACGAAAAATAGAAAAAACCCTATATTTATCAATTTACCCAAGTTAAATCACGACCGTAGGATTGAGGGTAAAGAACGGCTGAGATTAACCGATGCAATATGTGGGATTGGGTTCAGAGACACAATTAAAGGTTTTATTTACCATTATCGAAAACCGTAAACCGACACTGGCTGGTTTCGGGTTTCGGGTTTCAAAATATAACCAAATCAAAACCAAGTTCTCGAAAGTTGCAACCCGACAGTTCCGGGTTGCGGGTTTCGGGATGCAATCAAATGCAAAGTTAAAAAATTAATTTCCGAATCCTGAAACACGACATTGTCAAGTTTCGGGTTTATTAAAACTTACAAACAAAAATCTAGATTCTCGCAACACGACATTGTTGGGTTTTGGGTTTCAGTTTTATATAAAACAAACTTCGAAAAATGAAATCCCGCACCCGCAACTTTCGGGTTGCGGGTTTCGGGATGAGGAAAATCCAAAAAAAATGAGAACACCAATTTCCCACACCCGAAACTTTCAGGTTTCGGGTTGTCCAAGTGTTGGGTTTCGGGTTGGTAGAGAAAAAAGTTAGGATACTCAAAGTTTACAGATTTCTGCAAACCATACACTTAGAGATAATCCAGATTAGGTAGAGAAAATGAAGCATGAATATATGGGCAATAGATTTAAAGACATCTCAACCGAAAACTCATATTCACAAATGGAAACTTACCCATATACCTTTGAATTTATTAAAAAATGGGGCTCCTGTGCTTTAGCTAAGCATGGGATCTGTTGTGGCCACAACAAATGGCGACTAGCTGGGAAGAAACATTTATCTCTGCAATCAAATCCGACTAAAGACAACATGTTAATCAACCAGTTTCTTGAAACTCGATTCAAAGAAAATACTCAAAAGATAACAGCCAACAAACAGTAAATATGAAAATGGATAAATCTCAAGCAGTGACCATTTTAAAGATAACACTCATCCAATAAGGAGATTTAAAGAACAATACCAAATCTTTACCATGATGTAATCATAAAAAACTAGCTTGTGTTGAACCTGGAAACAGTATTAGAAATGCTCATGGATATCCTAATTACATATCACCTTGGTTTATTAGATGTATGTGTAATCAGTGATCCCCTTTGGGTTATATACACTTCTTTATCTTTTATTTTCCTCTGTTTTTTTTTATGTGCTCTTTTCTCTTTTTTTTTTAGATTAAAAGATGGATTATACATAAAACCTTGTTGATACAAGACCACTGTACTGACTTGGTGATAAGATAAAATAGTGCCATTCACAAGCCTGATCTGGAAACAGGTCAAGCTAGCTCGATAACGAGACTCCTTGTCTTCCGGATGTAAGACCAAAAGAAATTATCATGGCTTGGTGACCACATTATGATAACTCTGGTCCAAGGTCAAACCCATGATCATAGCAGGGATGGCTTGTGATAAGACCCCCCTGTTCTTGTATGCAACAAATACTTATAAATGAAAGACAGAAACAATTTATCTTGGCATAAGCTACAAGGCATTACCATGGCTTGGTGACCATATCGTGGTAATGTTACTCACATGTGCTTTGCAGATCATGAATGGACCGACCTATAATAGGATCTTCCACCTTCCTGCAGAACTGAAAGTCATCTCCCAAGTGTGGTGGCTTGATGTGAAGATGTCATTCCACTTAAACACCTATGAACCTAATAGGATGGCTTAATAGCAAGACCACCCACCTTGTAACTTATAATTTTAAAATAAAATTTATAATCAAAGTGATTGTAAAAGGATCCATGAGCAATCGAAGATGGTCGGGTTTTTATGATATGTTGTTCAACCATGAAACACCAGATAAAGGAATGATGACTATCCTCCATACCTCAATTGTGAAAGATAATGATCAAAGTGAAAATTATCCAAAAGTACTGTACTTATTGACTGTTTATTCTTCAGAGCAAATTCTAATCATAAGCCAGAACTAAGATTGATAGCAATGCTGAGACTTCAAAGAGAATTGTTGCTAAGAAAAGTGATCATAAGCCATTACCAAATGTGTGAAGCCTTATTAATGAAAAACCAAAAAAAAAAAACCAATCAAAATGTCAATACAAGAAAAACAAATGATTGAAAAACAACCACACCTATATACAAGTGCACCAGATTGTTCAGACGAAATACTTTTTGAGAAGAGACACATTCACTAGGTAGGTGTCTACAACTCCCTCCAGTGTCTGTAATCGAACAGTGTTGGGACCAGTCTTTTCTGTAATAATGAAAGGTCCAAGCCAAAGGCATTGAAACTTGGTATACTGGTTCTTATATTTGTGTTGCTTCTTCCACCTTAGAACCAGGTCACCAACGGAAAATTCCCTATCAGATGAATATTTTTCATCAAACCATATTTTCACCATCTGTTGATTATGATACAATTTGTTCTTAGCTATTTCCCTGTCCTCCTCTAGCTTCAAAAGAGTGTCAATTTTTTGTTGGAGAGGAGAAGAATCATCTTCTTGGACAGACCAAGCCAATTGTAGTGAAGGGATGGTGAGATTAGTACGAAGGATGGCTTCTTTTCCATAAATGAGACAGTTGGGAGAATTTGCAATTGCTTCCTTTGGGGTAATTCGATCTGCCCATAAAGCATTATATAACTGTGTGTGCCAATCTCTGTGATGAGAAGCTACAGTCTTCTTGAGAATATTTATCAAAATGTTGTTTGAAGACTCAGCCAATCCATTTCCTTGTGGGTAATAATTGGCAGAAAACTTAAGCTTAATCCCCTTTTCAAAGGCATATTCAGTTATATCAATTGAAGATAAGTAGGATGCATTATCGAAAACTAGGTACTCTAGAGCGCCAGACCGTGTAACGATATGACTATTAAGGAAGGAGATTACTTGACTAGCATTACATTGTTTAAGAGGGGCTTCCTCCACCCATCTGGTGAAGTAGTCAGTTTCTATGAGAATATATTTATGTTGGAGGGACGAAGTAGGGTTTATAGGCCCGACAAAATCCAGTCCCCATTGTTGAAATGGAAACTAAATTGTGACTGGTTGAAAAGGAAATGCAGGTTTCTTGAACTTCCCTGTGCATTTCTGGCATGGTTCACACCTCCTTACATAAGCATAAGCATCTTTAAACAACGTGGGCCAATAATATCCATCCCTGAGAATCTTATGCGCTATAGTCTCGCCTGAAAAATGGCCTCCAGCAGGTCCTACATGAAATTGGAATAAGATGTCATCAGTTTCATGTTTTTCCATGCATCTAAGAAATACTCCATCATAATTTTTCCTAAAAAGAGCTTGATCAATAAACTGATAAGGAGCAGCTTTTAGTCTCAAATCCCTTCATTTCTTAAAATCAAGGGTTTCGGGAGAAAACCCATGGTTCAGAAAAAATCCGATATCATCATACCATTATGATGTCGGGATATCGATAGCATCAACAACACCTGAGGGGATTTCTTCCTCCTGATCCCATTCGGATTGTTGCTACGTAGGGTCATTGGATTGAGTGGTAAGAAGACAAAGGCCTTTCCCTTTGACAATTTTAGCTGGTCTTATCTCAAGATCATATTCTTGCAGGGCCGTCATTCAATGGGCCCTCTTTTCCCCTAACTCTTTCTGGATCAGGACGTTTCTAATAGCAGAATATGGGACAATGAATTTGGTTCGAGATTTCAGCAAGTAGGGCCTGTAATGTTTGACAGACTTATAGACCGCATATGCTTTCTTATCAATCTATGAGTAATTAAGCTCTGCACCTTTGAATGTTGAGCTCATAAAAGAGATTGGGGTCTCTGCATCATTGTCATGCTTTTGCGTTAGGACAATCGCATAAGAAAAGTCAGTGAAAAAAGTATAAAGAATGAAATCCTTATCAAAATATGGGGACATGAGAGAAGGAGCTTCAATGATAGCTTTTTGAATTTCGATAAACGCATCTCTTTGTTCCTGCGACTAGGTAAACTGCACATCTTTCTTGACCAAAAGTTGTTTGTCTATCTGAGCAAAATTTGGTACAAATCTATGTACAAAATTAATCTTACCCAAGAAGGATTGCATTGCTTTGCGTGAGCCTGGTAACCCAATCTTTGAAATAGCCTCTGTGTGTTCAGGATCAATAATCATACCTTCTTTTGAAACAATGAAGCCCAGAAGCTTTCCTTCAGTTACTGGGAAAATAGATTTTTTCGGGTTGAGAGAAATATCGAATTTCCTGCAGCGGTCGAAAACCTGTTTTAAAGCAATCACATGTTCATGTCATTTTTTGGAGTAAATAGTGATATCATCAAGATAAACTACGGCAGAATTATGCATTAACCCTCAGAAAGATATGTCCATAGCTCTTTGAAAAGTGGCTCCTGCATTGATCAACCCGAAAGGCATCTGCCTATAGGCGAAAGTACCCCAAGGGGTCCTGAAAGCTGTTTTTAATTGGTCGTCCAGGGAAACCATAACCCGGTTATATCCCAAAAAACCATCTAGGAGGGAAAACATTTCCGACCCGGCTACCTTTTCAACAATCTGCTCCATAGGTGGAACATGATAGTTGTCTTTCTCAGAAGCCCGATTCAGGTTCCTAAAATCAACACACAGTCGAATTTCACCGCTTTTCTTACGGACAGGCACTAAGTTGGCTATCCACTGAGTGTGCTTGACTAGAAAGATAATTCGAGCTGTGAGCAGCTTCTCCAACTCATTTTTTACTGAAGGCTCTAAACTTAGGTGTACATTCCACAACTTTTGTTGAAATGGCTTAACCTCTGGTTTCATGGGTATATTATGGAACATGATGCTAGTGTCAAATGTTTTCAACTCGTCATAAGTCCAGGAAAAAACATATTTATACCGCTTACATAATGCAATGATGGCTCTCCATTCTTCATGGGTACATTCAACTCCCAAATTGGTAAAGTGGGGTTCCTGCTCGGTGCCTAAATTGACTCACTCATAGTTCAAAGATGAGCTTTGAGTTTTACAATTAATTTGGGATTTGAACTTGTCTTGCAAATCATAAAAATTTTCCAGATTGATCACTGACTTTTGGATAATGTTTGAGGGATCAATGAGTTACTCTTCATGTTCTACTTCATCAACGGCCATATCTTGGAACATATCCTGAGTAGTGTGGAAGTCAAGTATCATCTTTTGATAATTAGCCAAATGCGGAGATAAGCAGTGTATCTTATTTCTGACTTGCTTAACTATAATTTCGGAATCTCCATAGCATTCTACTACTTGCATACCTAAACCAATAGCCTTCTTGAGTCCCTGTACCATAGCCTCATACTCAGCTACATTATTAGTGCAATCAAATTCTAGCCTGCAAGCAATCGTAATTTTCATTCCCTTAGGATAAATAAGGACACAACTTCCTCCAGCTCCATCCTTGGACTTGGAGCCATCAAAAAATATGGTCCATGAGACAGGGTCTATTCTGAAGTATTCACATTATATACATTATGCACAATTTCACCAAAAAAAGGTATAGAAGTTACATGAGTAATATGTGATTCGTTTTGAATGCTTTCTTCTGGTGAGGCATCAGCTGGGAATTCACCAAAAAAGGTATCAAATGTAAAATGCTCTACGCGAGAGGTGAGATAACTAGCAGGTTCGCTTGAGTCATTAAGATCAGTGACTGTCTGTTTCATAAAAGGTTCTCTACTGATCTTAATTTTATTCGGTTGACCATTGTAAGGCAACCATAAATGGGACCAGTCGGTGGCAAATTAACCCTTAAGTTTCTTTGACTAGTCCCTGCTTAACCACATCCCATAGGCTTTGGGGATGTCAGCTACCACGATGTCAATTGTCTGATGGATCCTGGGATCAGCTGACAGTGTAAGCAAAACATTTCTCAATTTACCTACCACTCTGAATTTGGATCTGTCAAGTTGCACAATCTAAGTTGGGCAGGGTTCCCACGTTGCATTCAATTTCCTGCAAACAGAGAGGGGATCACATTTTATGACGCTCCTAAATCTATCATGCAGTTGTGCACATTCCGGTTGAAAATCTCAAAGGTAAGCAAGAAAGGAGGAGTCCTCTTGCTTGCTGGTTTCTAATCATCAGTTTTAGTAACAGAGTCTAGGTTGTTGCTTTGCGACTCTCTAGGTTGTTTGACTATCATGTTTTTAGGTAAGGAATCCCTCATAGCAGGGATCTTAAGTAGCTCAAACAGAGAGATGTTTGCTTTGACTCTTTTAAAATCTTCAACTAGATTGTACTCCATTTCAGGGAGGACTGTATCCTTTTGAGGAACAGTCTTGTTTTTGGTGGGAACTGGAAGAGAAGATCAAAATTCTTGAGGTGGATGTGGTCTTGACCTTGTATTATAAGGGTTTTTTGTGTTAAACACCACCTCAGGTTCTTCTTCTTCTTCACACATAGGAAGTCTGAAAAGCACAGTATCGACCTGTGGATCACCTTCTTCTTCTTCTACAGGTAATTGTGGATCTGGGATGATCTGATCGTTGGAAGTGTCAGGGGTGACTTGAGATTCTGTTTCCAAGGCTCTAAAAATAGAATAGAGTTCGTCGTTTGTGAGTTCTTCTACCGGATTCGGTGGTGGTGGATTTTGTGGAGGCTGGTAAGGTCTCCTAAATGGTGGCCTTACAAAACCTCTGTTTTGGTTCTGATTATCATTAGTGTTCTTCTTCAAATCCACCATCTCATTTAACATTTTTTGAATGAATTTCTTCATGTCAGCCATATCAAATGGATCCTTGCTCTGAATAGTGGGTTTGGGTACGTTCTCAGTTCTTTTCCTAGAAGTAGAAGGCCACTCTTTTGAAGTTTCAAGGTTGTCTTTCAGACAAAATATGTCCTTCTCAACTTGTATTGCTTCATCATATGCCTCCGGTAAAGTAGCTTTGTGTGCCCTTTTGACCCACATTGCAATAGGGATAGGCAGACCTTTTTCATAATAAGCTACCAACAATTCTTCAACAGGAAGAATATTGGTAGGAATTATGTTTTTTAGATATGAAAACCTTTGTTTAAAGTCTTTAACCCTTTATTTTCCTTTGATTTTCATAAAGGATAATTCTAAGACAAGATCCTGCGGTGTTTTATCATCCCCAAATTTCTGGGTGAAATGTTTCTCGAACTCATCCCAGGACGTTATAGATTGGGCTGGTAAGGAAAAATACCAGGTGGCTTACCTACCCTCAAAAGTGTAGGGAAAGAGTTTGCATACTACATCCTCATGTACCACGCTTCTAAGTCTGATTGCCTGCATGAAAGTTTTTATATGATCCAATGCGAGTGTCTTATCCTCAGGGTTGAATTTAGGCAGCCATTTCTCAGGATTATTTGGTAATCTATGTTGATCACCTAATATGAAAATTGCACCTTGGTCAATCCAAGGTCTATTTTGACCTTCTCCAGCCATCGAAGGTTCTTCTTCTTCTTCTTCCGAAGACGAGCTAGAGGAATTTTCACCGTCTGAGGAAGATGATGAAGATGAAGGAGGGGATGGTGGTGGACCACCAGCTCCAAGATTTGGTTGACCTTGTGTTCCTATGAGAGTGGTCTCACGGTTATATTCAGGAGAATCTGGTTGATCAATCAGCTCTTGGTTTTCAGGTTGTTGATCAACTGTATATTGATCCTCTGTATTTAGATCAGTGGTATGCAGAATCTGTGGGTCACTGGTCTATGAAGCGAAAATTTGTTGATCTTCCTAACCACTAGTCTGCATAATATCTTCTAAATTTAAGGCTTCTAGACCGCATCTTCTTTGATCAACAAGTCATTGTTCTGCTCTTAAGACCCGATCAACAGATGTTTTCAATATCTGCTCTAATGAGATGGGTCCCCTTGTAGGTGATGTGAAAATGATATCCCCTCTTTTCTCCTGTTGTATCACAGGTGTGACAGGTATAACTGTAGGTTGGGAAGACGTGACAGGGAGAACTGTAGGTCGTGTATCAGTTGGTTATTCAGATGTTGAAGCCCTAGACTGGCTTTAGGTTTGAACCGTTAAGGTACTTGTTGGAGGAGGTTTATTAGCGGTTTTCTTAGGCATGTTATACTAGTGACCCTCCTTCTAGCGCCATTTGTTGATGCCTCGGATATGCAGGTTACTACAAGGTGCTGGAAAGGGTCCCAAGGCACACAACAGGGGATGAAAACCCAACCAAAGGCTTCAAAAGACCCTATGCAAGGGCAATTCTATCCTCAAGTTGTTTGGTGTGGTAATCACCCACAGATATTCGGCCTTCGTTGGCACTCTATGAGTAAGTGGTTTGATCTATTAGATCAGTTTCCCAATTAAGGAAAACAAAGATATGGAAAATAGTAAACAATTATAACTTAACCTATTTAGAAATAAGGATCTAATCTTAAGTCAAACCTATTCTAAGATGAAAAGCTTGTCATTCGTGCAGATCAACCCTGAGGTGTAAAGAACAAATAGTTTATCACCCTTAACAGAAATGCCTTCAGATGAAATATTTGCTAACTTAAATTATGACTACTTAATGAAAATCAAACAATGATAATTCAAGCTTAAGGACCATCAAGATATAACCTCTTGTCTCTTTGTTGATTGAAAATCAACAATGATTGAATGTATATTTGATCAATTGCAGAAATCGATAAAGAAAGTATTTAATTAAAGAAATTTAATCAAATATTTTCATACATACATTAGTTATACAAAAAAATCAATACAACAGATTTATGCATTCATTAGATATCTAACAAGAGATCATATATATATCAGATGATAATCTAGAATATAAAATAAAAAATTCTCAAAGAAATTTGAGTAACAACTAGAAGATGGATCCAAAGATAACATTACTGTATTAAGATGTCTTGTACCAAAATTACAATGACTCTGGCCATAGAGTATCCCCAGTCTTATCTTCTGCTGAATTACAATTCCAAAAATTCCAACCCCTCTCTAAGAGAGGTATTCCTCCTTTAATATTAAATTACAACAGAGTACAATAAGAAATTCCCAAAAGATAGGGATCCCAAAATCACCAATGAGTCTATTGGGCCAGAAAATACTGCCACTTATCATATATCTCTAACAATTCATCTATGTTTGGATAGTTGATAGATTCTAGGCCTATATGGGCATTACATATGTTGTTCTCCATGTCATGCTTGGCGAGCTTATGCCAAGTATGAATGTAGAAATGGATCTTTCCCTCAAAGGAGAGCGGTTTCCTGATCAACTCATCCACGTGATCAATGTTGACTGCTTCAATAGCCCGGATCTTCTGTGCAGTTTCTTCACGTTCACGCTCCACTTCTTCCAGCTTACATTTAGGTGGAAGGGCCTGCAAAATAGGCTCCATGTATGGGAGATGTAGAACTTCCATGATATTATCAGTTGCATACCAACGTCGAGTGTAAAGGTCTTTGGATTTTCTGATGATCTCTTCGTGGAGTCATTGAATTCGATCCAGGTATTCAGGGAGGCTTTGTTCTTCTTCATATGAAGACTGCTAAGAATTGGGAGGTCCGCTGGGATGTTTTTAATATACCCTTGCCATTCACTAACCTCATCCTGATCTTTGGAAGCCTGAATTCTCTTGATTTTCTATACCTCAAGGTCAGAAGACAGTTTGTCAAAGATAACAAACGTCTCCCTAATTTCATCTTGTGCAATGTGCAACTTTTCAAGAAATTGATAATGTCCATGATTAACCTCCAAGGCCAAATCCTTGAACTCCTGTGGTGTAAACTTAGAAAAACTAGCTGAAGCTGCATTTGCAGTTACAACTCCAACTTGGATCTCCAAGGTTGCTATCTTTTCTGCATGGAAGGAGTTCTGAGTTTTTTCTGTGTTAAGGTGATTCTGAAGGGAGATATTCTCCTGTTCTGATGCATGTAAGTGTTCCATCCATTCCTGCCTGATATTAGCCACATGGAGGCTATGTTCATCCTTAATCTTGACCAACTCATCTTCTAGTTCCTTGATTCTTTCCTTTTTAAGATCAACCTCTCTGTTCAGTAACTGAATTGAATCTATATTGGCACCAACGAAAGCTCCCAAAACTGTTGCTGCTTCAATGGCTCCAGCCTGAGGGTCACCAGTTTGTTGATCCCATAAGACTTGAATCGGAGCAGGTGATTCCAATGCTTGCTCATCTTTATTTATCTTCCTTGTTTTCTTGAATATTGTCCTCTCTTCCTTGTTATAGAAATAGCTTACAATAGGAACCACATCTTCATCTACATATTCATCAACCACCTCAGTAGTGATTAGAATAACATTAACAGTGGAAATTATTCAAGGTGTCATAATACCACTAGGGTGAGGGATAGACATAGTAACTTGGGGAACGACCACTGAGATAGAAACATCTTGGACAAGTGACTGGACCTGTGTAGGTGAAGGGACCGAAATGGAAACTTTAGACAAAAGAGTCTGTTCTTTAGCATTGGGAGCTGATGATAGGGAAGGAACTATAGGTGGTTCCTCGATGCTAGGTGAAATAGAGATAGCTAATGGTATAGATTAAGGAATTGCAGAAACCTTATCCTGAATTGTGATGGAGGATGGAATGGGAAGAGGAATGGAGGTGAATTGATGCACGGAAGGTATTAGCAGAATAGGCTTAGGTGACTGTGTAGGAATGATGGTGGTTTGAGCTTCTCGCATCATGGACTTAGGAATAGAGAAAAAATATCGACTACCTGAAAGTGTAGTGGAAGAAGAAGTTATGCTGTTGAGCAGTTGAGACAATGAAAAGGGAGGTAAGTGCTTTGAAAACGAAGCAGAAAATTGTTGAACTGATGTTAACTGAGATATTGAAACCAGAGAATTCTGAATAGAAATGTCTTCAAATGACTATTCCTAAATAGAGCATTCCATTTCAATAACATTTAACAAGTCTGTGACCAACTTGGATTGTTCTGTAATCTCATCAGTTACTGAAACTAGGGGTTCAGGTTCTTCAGCAATATCACAGTCAATAACCTGAACATTGGGGAGTGGATTGGCATGGATCCTTTGCCTTTTCGCTGAGCTAGCATGGCTAACCACCAAATCATCGTTTCTTGCACATCTGCACTAATGATTTCAAGAGGGTTTGAAGGCTCCATCATTTGCGAATCCAAAGTAACCTTCTGGGGTTCTACAACATGAGTCTTCAATACTGATGTCAATTGTGCCAGATCTTTCTAAAACTTCTAAGAGGTATATAACAACGATTTGAACTGTTCTGTTGTTTTCTTCAGGGGAGAATGCTTGATGGGAGATTTTCCTTTTCCTTGTTCTGAATGAACCACCATTTGAAAAGAATTAGCTTCCCGAGCTTCTCTTTCTTCTCTTTCTTTTCTTACTTTATCCAGGAAGTCCAGCTCCAATTTCCTATAGCTTAGCACCCTGAGCTTTAATTCCTTCTGATATTGCATAATGTTATGCTGGTCTTCTGGGTATTTTGCTCTAGCAAGAAATTCATAAAATGAATTGACTCCATGATAGATAGAGTCATCTGGGATGTTTTCATGCACATAGTCCATTTTAATACGGGTTTGCTTGAAGTGTGCATCCAATAACTTCTTGGGATCATGCTTTCTTTTAGGGGAAAATCCCAATTTGAAATCAACCATTTGGTCACCAAGGATTGTTGCCCAATTGGAGGTTGGGATGACCGATGACCCAAGGTTCAAAGGGAATTTAGGCCATCCCTTCTTTCTAGGGCCTGTAAGCTTCTTATACATACCATCAATGACAGTTTGAAATGAAACTTCCTGCAAAGCCAATTTGTCAAGGACAGCTCTGGGTAACAGATGTATAGTATTACTACCCCAGACCCTGATATATGAGAAATACTCACACACATACCAGTCACCGATAGTATTGATGAGTGCCTTGGCATCATTCGAAAATGCTGGTGCCTCTTGCTTAAAAATATTTAAATAGACAGTGCCCAAGAATTGATCACATATATCATACAATAGAGGGATAAAGTTTTCTTCCCATAAGATTGAATGATAGATGTGCACAGGTGGGTCTGCTGGAGTCCAATTCTAGTTCAAGTTGGGGTATTGAAATTCTGAGCAGAAAACATCAATTACATAGGTAGACAAAAAGAAATGTGGTTTTCTGAAGGCAGGATACTTTTGGTAATCTTCGATAGCATTTTTTAATTTTGAGGACAAGATGGAAGCCCATGGGAAGGACTCCCCGATAGTCAAGACATGATGTGATATAGGCGCCCATTCAGCTTGAAACAAGGAATAGTTGGGGAGTCCGAACAATCGACACAACATAGCCTCTATCAGAGAATAAGGTTCCTTGAACCAGGAAATTGGATATAAATTATCGGGCTTATCCACGAAAGCATTAGGTTTTATCATCCAGGACTTCAACATTTCAGCAAAATTGTAACGGGACTTGGAGGATTGGATGAAGTTAGGAGATAGGGTCTGCTCATGTGGCCTGAGAGAAAAATCTCGGGATGGAAATGAGTCAGTTGATTCCCCAGAGTATCATTGAAAGATTAGTCTTTGACACTATCGTTCTCAACTATCCACTTCATTGCATTTGTATAAGGTAAGATAGCGGGCCGTGCAACAATAACATGAATCTGGGAAGCCCTAATCTTCTCATAGGAAGGCCTATCAATTTCTACCTGCGAAAGGTCATCGTTGTCGAATATAGCATAAATCTGTGACCAATCCATTTGATAAGTCTTGATGACCTTCCCGCTGGTATCTGAGAAGATACCAAAGTTGGGGTCTTTAGTTAGGGTATCTCTGAGAACGGCCCTGGACCGGGTACTTCTTGACATAGTAGCAAACTTCGTAATTTCTGACGAAATAAAAGAAAAAATAAATAAAAAACAACAATCACAGACAGCCAAGAGACCAACCGAAAAATGAAATGACAGCAATCCTACCTGTGATAACTAAAAACCGGCAATCAGCTGAAGCAAGAAATCCACAGTAAAATAAGCACAGCGGAGTAATTTCGGCGAGTAAAAATAGAAAAAACCCTATATTTATCAATTTACCCAAGTTAAATCACGATCGTAGGATTGAGAGTAACGAACGGCTGAGATTAACCGATGCAAGATGCGGGATCGGGTTCAGAGACACAATTAAAGGTTTTATTTACCATTCGCGAAAGCCGTAAACCCACACTGGCAGGTTTCGGGTTTTGGGTTTCAACATATAACCAAATCAAAACTAGGTTCCCGAAGTCGCAACCCGACAGTTGCGTGTTGTGAGTTTCGGGACGCAATCAAACGCAAAGTTTAAAAAGTAATTTCCGAATCCCGAAACGCGACATTGTGGGATTTCAGGTTTATTAAAACTTACAAACAAAAAATTGGATTCCCGCAATGCGACATTGTCGGGTTTCGGGTTTCGGGTTTATATAAAACAAATTTCGAAAAATGAAATCCCGCACCTGCAACTTTCGGGTTGCGGGTTTCGGGATGATGAAAATCCAAAAAAAATGAGAACACCAATTTCCCGCACCCGAAACTTTCGGGTTTCAGGTTTCGGGTTGTCGAAGTGTCGGGTTTCAGGTTGGTAGAGAAAAAAGTTAGGATACTCAAAATTTAAATATTTCTGCAAACCAAACACTTAGATATAATCCAGATCAGTCAGAGAAAATGAAGCATGAATATATGGGAATAGATTTAAAGACATCTAAACCGAAAACTCATATTCACAAATGGAAACTTACCCATATACCTTTGAATTTATTAAAAAATGAGGCTCCCGTGCTTTAGCTAAGCATGGGATCTGTTGTGGCCACAACACTCCTGTTACCCTTCTTATTTTTGTCAACAATTTATTTCTTATGTTCTATCCATTTTATCGTTGAGAATAAGTCTACTTTTTGCTTATGCGGATGACCCCTCGACCAGACATATATATCGGCTATGTAGACAATGCAATTCGATGGTCCAAGAACCTCGCATCAGCTGCCTGGGCTATTTATTCCCCCTCCCATGTCCTCCACCACACCGGTAGAGTATTTTTTGGGGCACTCACAAACAACCAAGTAGAATATGATGATTTCATAGGTCTCTTAAGCGATGCCACCCACCTTAGCATACACCATTTACGGGTACACCTAGACTCCCAGCTAGTTGTATCGCAACTAAATAATGTATTTCATGTCCTCAATCCCTTCCTTTTCTGCAAGTTCTTGCGAGTGTGCCTTCTCATCCAACATTTTGAAACCATCACTTTCATGCATATACCAAAAAAATCCAATACATTCGTCGATTTTGTTGCTAACGAGGCCTTGAACTGGCACTTGATACATCACGCGACTTCCTAATCCTACACATCCAACAAAACACACACACACACACACATATTATGTGTACACACCTACCTCCATGGATACATATACATCATCATCATGCATTATGCATCATATGTTGATAATCATCCACATCATATGAGTTAGTATATACTACTACATTTGCATCACATCAGCATATAGAAAACATGAACCACACATCACCATCATCAACATACATAGACACATCATATATGAATGGGAATTATATCATACATGCCACCAAAAATAAAATGGTATATATATATATATATATATATATATATATATATATATATATATATCATCAAAAATATTTGTCATGTACAAAAAAATGGCCCTCCAGGGGCATATACAAAATACAAAGTGAGCCTTACGGGGGATACACCATACAACCCGCCTCCCATAGGCTCCATCAAGTCAATTATAGCCGTAGACATCACACTCAAGATGCCCTGCTAGCTCCTGGATCACGTGGCCCCATAATAGATAATTGTCATATGGCCTCACCTCTAGCTACCTCTAGGTCCAGTACCCAAGTTGGTCCTGGTATGGGTTGTGGTATCTCTCTCTGTGGAGGAACTTGTCCCCCTTGTACCTCCCTCGTCACATGACAAACCACCACCACTCTCTGCATCACCTGATGCCACGCAAGTCCACACTATGTCAGTAGCTAGAGTGTCAAGGCTAACTCCTCATCATTAATATCGATGACATCTCTATCATCGATCCCCTCCGGCATCATACCCAATCTCCTCTCCAAGTCTTCCAAGACAAATACAATCCACTTTCTTGCCACTATCCCCACAACAGGGGATCCCCCCACTGCTTTGCCACCAGTCGGAGCCACATCTCTGTTGGGTCACAAAATAGCCCTTTTTGCCTATACTTATCAACACCTTTTTCCCTGTTTTGCCTCACTTTTCCCTAACCCAAGCAAGTATCTTCCCAAGTCAAGCATGGATCTCAACAGGTATAATATATTATTGCTTTATCTTATTAATGCATAATATTGTTTATGGTTATGAATTTTATCTTTTGATTTGTGCTAACGTGCATTGATTTGACAAAGATAGTTTAGAGCCTTGAAAGACCACAAGTGCAGCAGCTCGCTGAACCTATGGAGGAGAGGAATACGTGGCGCTAGTTTTCCCTTCCTGAATTCGGTTCCACATATCACTGTGACATCTCAAGCCTCCTTCCACGAGGCCAGCTATGACTGGGTCATGATAAAACATCCAAGCATCATCTCTTCCAAACAGTTGGAATCTATTCGGTCTGCTAACAGCACGGAGTAACATTGCAGGCTTGAACGCAAACAAATTTATTCAATTTCATTCATGGTTGTAACTGTTTCTATTTCAATTCGGCAACTTGAATATCGTAGATCTTCATGGCTGCCTGATATTTGTGGGATGAAATTATGTCATCTGTGTATAAATGTAAGAAGGCGTTCTGAGCCTGGGGTTGGTTAATTAGTATTTGATTGTAAGAGCTATAACAGAGTACTATAAATATGGATCTACCATTTTAATACAAGGAGGATAATTATTGATATTTATTTATCTTAATTTGTGTTAGTTTCAGGGCATCTCTATTAGAAGGCCAGGGCCCGCCTTCTCACAGAGATCGCCGAGTTAGGTAGATTCTTTAGTTTTGTTTATGTTATTTTAAGTGTGGAATTACAGTAGGCATATTTACAAGAAGCTGCAACATTAGTTCTTAATGAATTGCATTTTCCTTTAGCGTGTTGCAACAACATGGTGTGACAGTCGACTATGTAGAATAGTTTTCCTGTGATGCAAGTGTGTTAGTTGTTGTTATAGTCAAGCTCGGCTCTGATTTTTTCTGTCATTTATCTTTCTTATCATTTGCCCATTTAGTCAGATTATGGTTCAAGCTTACTTCCGGTTCATTATTGTTATTTACCTTTCTTAGAATTCATTGAATTAGACATTATATGGTTTGAGTTACTGTATTTTGATATCTTTAGGATTTAACTTCTTGCAAAAATAAGTCTAGTTTATTTACTCTTAGATCAGTAACTGCTAGATTGATGTTGTAGGAAAGTAAAATTCCTTTGAAGTTCTGGATTGATTTGAAGTTAATCTATCTATTGGTAGTCGGATCTATAGACAATTAAAATGCAATGAAACTAAAATACAAGAATTAATACAAATGAAAAATCAAAACCAGTACCAAAAATGGAAAACTAGTGCAAGAATCTATGTTGCAAGAATTAAAACTAAGTTAAAAATCATAAAGGTAAATCAAACTAAGCAAAAATAATCTAAAACAAGTTCGTGGTTAAATGTTCCTATGCTCGGAGTCCATTTCTTGTATTAATAATGTAAGAATACAAAAGATGAGATAGCTAATTACAAAATACAAATCTATTCGCAAGTTATTTATTGAATAATCTACAAAATGTAGTTTATTTACAGACTACAAATTAAACAAAATTACAAAACATAAGTTACAATCAATAAAATTTATTACAAAATTAATCAAAATTTAAAATATTATTTACAAAACACACACACACACACATATATATATTCAATAAGCAAAATACAAATCTATTCACAAGCTATTTATTGAATAATCTACAAAATGTAGTTTATTTACAAACTACAAATTAAACACAATTACAAAGCATAAGTTACAATCAATAAAATTTATTACAAAATTTAAAATATTATTTACAACACACACACACACACATATATATATGAATTTTATATATATATATATATTCCAAATGGAAAATATCTATCACTCTAAATAAAGAGTGATCATGAACTGTCCTTTAAGGACTTTACATTAAACCTTCGTGAGTATTACTTCTCAACCGTCAATTAGTTTGCATATACAATTTTACACAACAAAATTAGATCAAAATGATAGTGTAATTATATCCTCTATTCTTCTAGCTATCGGTGTCATTTCTTGATTCCAAAGGATGGATTGCAAAATTGCTTCCCTTCTAAACGAGCTTTTAGGATTGGTAGCTGTCCCATTGTTCTGATCTTGAATCTGCCATGTATATAGCCTGGAAGATTGTGCAATCGTGTACTTTCAAAAATAAACTTCGGCTTAATATCCCAATCCTCCTGCACAGTTCGGAATATATATGGGATCTCAGTCCTAAGTGGTGAAGTGGTTCAACAACGGACCTCTGCTGAATTCCTCCACTTCAATTACTCCTGGGTGGATTTCCAAGGCTAATTTAGAAAGCAAGTCTGCTTCTGCATTAATTTCTTTGTAGATATGGTTGAATGAGACTGATTGAAAAAAGCATAGCACATGTTGTATCTCTTTTAGGAGATGTTGTAACTGAGGGGCGTGTATATGTGATTTACCATTATCCCAATCTATGACCATCTTAGAATCCCCAAACATTTGGATCCGCTTCACATTTTTTCTTTGGGAAATTCTGAGTACCACCCAAAGAATTGTTAATTCTGCCTTGCTATTGGTTGCTCTTCCTGGTGCACATTTAATGCAAATATTGATTTCATCATAAAAGTGTAATACTCCTCCTGTACCTCCAAGTGGAGGAGTACCTTGACTAGCACCGTCAAAGAAATCCCATGGGTCATTTTTGTTAATGGTTGGGGGAATGATCTCTTGTTTTTTCCTGTCTTTAACAATTGTCTTATGTTCCTATACTTTCTGCCATAGTGTGACAGAAATATAGTCTATTGAGATCCATCTATTTTTTAAAAGTACTTGATTACGATCTTCCCATATTGTGTATACAAAGAGAGCGGGGAATGCATCGAAATTACGTACCACGTCTTAATACCACCAGTTCTGGGTGCATTAACCTCTCCTATGAATGGACACAAGCTGAATAAGTGAGAAGAAGTCTCCTCGTTTGAATTGCATAAGACACAAATGCTTGGTCCATCGAGACCTCTCTTCTTTAGGTTCTCCCATGTTAACAATTTATTGTTTAATGCTAGCCACATAGTTATAATTGTTTTCAAGGGACTATGTAATTTCCATAAAAATTTCCACCACCATTTTTTCTCCCCTGCGAATAATTCCTGACAGACTAAATCATAGCCAAGTTTAGGTTCAAATTATCCATTCACTCCATTTTTTACCATACCAATTTTTCATTCTCACCTTCTTCTAGGTGAATAAATTTGGTCACCAATTTATTAATGTACCTATTCCATTCTCCCGCTAAAATTCCAGTTAAAGCTAAGTATTGAGGTGATTTCCAGTTGTTTCTACGTCTTAATTGAGGTTGTTCTAATTGAGCGTCAGCCAAGAAAAATATATGCTGGGATTTTAAGTTTTCCTTCAATTCAATTATCATTCTGAACTCTTCACCTGCTCCCATCCATGGATCCTCACCTATCCCAACTTTCCTTCCATCACCAATCTGCCAGGCTGTCCAATTGCCAATTATAGGGAAATCCAGGACCAACGCTTTCCAACCAACTGAACCATTTTTGAACGATTTAGATGGATTGCAAAACCATTCATCTATTGGGTAGTTATTACAACACTTAGATGTAATGACCTTTCCCCACAAGGAGTTTGGTCTTTGGGTGATTCTCCATAATGTATTGGCAGCCAGTGCTCTACTAAATAAATCCAAATTCTTTATTCTCCATCTGCCCATATTCTTGGGTTGAGATAGAGTCTTCCATTGGACTAAAGGAATACCATCATCTTGCTTTCTTGTCATCCACAGAAAAGAAAAAAATATTTTTCCTTATTTTTACCAATATTCCTTTAGGTATGTAAGCTATGGATGCCCAATATACAGGGATACTCTGGAGCACTGCTTTCAAAAGAACCAATCTTCCTCCCCTTGATAAAAATCTATTCATCCATAGGGAGATGCGTTTTTCTACTTTTTCGTAGAGCCAAAGCCAATCCTAAAAGGAATAATTGTTAGGCTTTAGATAGAACCCAAGATATTTAACACCTTCAGACATAGCGATCGTTGGGAAGGATAGAATCTCCTTTGCTGTGTTTAGAATTTCCTCCGAGAGTTCATTATGCGCCAAGACCAATTTTTCTGTATTTATCCACATTCCTATGGCCTTTTGATAAAGAGCCAAAATTGAATCAAAGGTTTTTAGGTTCAATATGTTTCCCTTCCTGAATATGAGGACATCGTCGACGAATAGAGTGTGAGTTAACTCCTTTGTGCTTGTAACTTTCACCCCTTCTATTTTTTTACTTCTCTTAGCTCCAAGTATCAACCTACTTAGTGCATCTGCTACTAAAATAAAGAGGAATGGGAAGAGAGGACACCCTTGTCGGATTCCTCTTGAAGTTCTGAAAAAGGACGAAGGGGAACCATTAATTAGTACTACATAGGAAGTGGATTGGACGCATCCCATTATAAAATCAGAGACTTCTAGCAGTATTCTGATCTTAATAAGTAGCAGGCGCAAGAATGTCTAGCTTACTTTGTCATAAGCCTTAGACAGATCTAATTTTAAAGCAAAGTCCTTATGCCTCTCTTTTTTTATAGAATGAAAATATTCTTGTGCAAGATAGACAACATCATGGATCTTCTTGTTAAACAAAAAAGACAAATTGCTCCTCCGTGATAATTTCACTAAGAATGGGTTTTAACCTCTTAGCAAATATTTTTGCAATTATCTTGTAAATCATATTGCAACACACACTTGGTCTGGAATCATCAAAGGATTCATTCTTTTTCTTCTTAGGAATCAAAGTTAAGAAGGTTGAGTTGAACAAGCCTAGCACTTTTCTGGACCTCTGTGATTCTTGTACTACTTTTAGGAGATCTTCCTTGAAATTGTCATAGAATCCCCGATAGAATTCTATGTTGAAGCCGTCAGGTCCAGGACACTTTCCTTTATGGAAGGAATGGATGATTTGACTTAACTCCTCTTTTGTTATATCTTCCTTTAATGCCTTTCTCATCTCTTCACTGATTAACTTAGGGAACATCCTTAAAACCTCTAAAATTTCAGTAATCGGGCATCCAGAAGGCTCTGTGAACAGGAAAACAAAATGTTTTACAACAACATTTGCTTTATCTTGAAAGGAACTGACCAATGTCCCCTCCTCATTTTTATGTTCTGAGATTGTATTTATATTTCTTCGATGGCTGGCGTAATTGTGGAAGAATTTGGTGTTGTTATCTCCTTTCGCGATCTAGATAGCCCTACGTTTTAACCTCCATACATGTTCTTCCTTAGCCAACAATGCATCTCGTTTTTCCTCTAGTTTCCATACATTTACCAACTCTTCTTCAGAGAAAGTACCACTTTTTTAAGGAGAGTAGATCTCCTTTATTCTGGATTCTACTCCTTTTAATTCTTATTGGTCGACCAACTTATGCTTCTTTTCCCATTCTTTAGACACCTTATTGGCTCGGGCTAGGTTGTCAGCAAATTGTTGCATAAAGGAATAATTCAAAGTCGATTTTAAGGGAATCCAGGCTTCCAGGATCTTAGCTTTATACTCCTCTTTTTCCAGCCATATAGGTTTAAATTTGAAAGGAGATGGAGGATTTTTCTCCGGAATTTGTACTGATAAGATTATTGGTCTATGATCCGAGAGACCACCAACTTCGATTGAGGATTGGAAATTTAACCATCCATTTATTAACCCCTCTGTGATCATAAAACGATCAATTCTTTTGGAGATCGCTTGCTCTCCTCCTCTTT
The DNA here is from genome assembly GCA_027924585.1 of Larix kaempferi. NCBI lineage: Eukaryota > Viridiplantae > Streptophyta > Pinopsida > Pinales > Pinaceae > Larix > Larix kaempferi. The sequence goes on along the minus strand of BSBM01001041.1, from coordinate 3,819,435 downwards.
TATTTCGCCAAGTTGGTTCCACTTTTGCTGGTTGGATGTCTATCAATCCATTCTTTTTTAACAAATTGATAAAATAAGAACTCGAGGAGCTAGGTCTAGCGTTCTTACCCCATACTTATTTGGCATAGAGAGTGAGGTTTAGATCCCCTCCTAGAATTACATTTGGGAGCTTGATCATTCATGTATTTCCTAGCTTCTCCCAGAAAGTATTTCTATCATAAAAGGGTCCATACACATTTAAGATGGAGAATGTGATGACCATTTCATTATCCTTAAACGTTGTCTCTAAAACCGAGTTAAAAGAACTTGATGATATCAACTCCATCCTTGTTCTCCAATATGTAACTAAACCACTTGAATGCCTAACAACATCCAATGATTTCATCTTCTAATCTCTTAGAAAACTGGATAAGATTTCCTCAGCTTTGCTTCCTTCTGTCATTGTTTCTTGTATCATTAGGACTGATGGCCTAGTCAGAGTCATCAATATTTTGAGGGAATTTGATTTGGAGATCCCCCCTAACCCCCTTGCGTTGAAAGAGAGGAGGATCATTTTATAACCCCCGATGGGGCCAATTCCACTCTAAGGGCCTGGTTTATAGTACTCTATTTTCGGAGTTTAATGTCTAAAGATGCTTGTTTTTTAGCTTTGGATAAAAAGGATTTCCTTCCAGCCTGTTGTTTAATTTATTGTTAAGCGCTAAACCCCCAGTAGAGGTTTCATCGAATTTAAGAGGGTTTTTGGATCTAAGCTCATACTCTCTCTTTGGTGTGGCAATTCTAACAGGTTTTGGAACCTCTACCCTTTGTCCAGAAGTAGAAAAATTATCATTTTTATCGATTACAAAGGAGACTATATCACCTTTCCTGAATTTTGAAAGACAAGTTGATTGGAAAATAAAGACTTATTTAAGGCCTGGTGATTACCTTGAGTTGCATGATGAAAAATCCCGTCATCTTGCATCCCGAGTTCTATCAAGTCGCTTGAACGTCCTTTTTCTGCGCTCTCAGGCTATTTCTGTGGAAACAGGGCTTGATGGACTTCCTCCTTTTCCAAATATTTTCCTTTTTTAAATAGATTTATATTAGTATTAGACCTTTGTCTTTACATGGGATTTTTGTTGCTTCCTCCTGAATTTGTCTATTATTTTCTTCTACACAGGGAGGGTTTCGTTCTTTCCGAATACAAACTTTTCTTGTTCAAGTAACCTCCTTTTGTATAGTGCACTCTTTCTATAGATGGCCTACTCTTCTACAATTGAAACAATGAAACAGAAGTTTCCATTAGTCAAGCCTCTGTATCCAATAACTCCCAAAAAGCTCAATTTTTATGTCCTTATGCAATCCTTCTCTGAGATTTAATTCTACCAGCATTTTGAGGCATCTACGGTCAATATTTGTCTCCTGGTATTATTCGAGGGCCATGAACCTCCCCAACTTATTTCCAATTTCCTTCAGTAATGGCTCCTGCCAAAATACCATGGGGAGACCAGGTAATATTAACCAGACCTGTTGCATACTGTGGGGCTCTCTCTTGGCATTAAAGTCCACTTTCCACTTTTGCAGCATTAACCCTGAGGGACCCCATCTCTAGTCAGGAGCTAACATTTTTCAGTCGTCTTATTCGTTTCTCAATTTTACCATAAAACAACCTCTTGGCAATACATGAAATTCAGGTAGATAGCCCAGAAAATATTTCCAATTGTCTTCTATCCAGAATTGGAGTGCTTCTCTACTCACCACCTTGATACAGAACCTCCCTATCAGTGCTCTAGTAAGGTATTTCAGGGTTTCTTTGATCTGTATGTCCTTCCCTACTGTCAATTCCGGCCCTCCCTTCTTTGGTTTAATACATCTGAATGAATTCCGTATTTTTCCATTATTAACTGGACTGATGTCATCCTGTACTACTTTCTCGCGTCTTCTTTGAATTCTTGTCATGGGGGGTTCACTAGATTGAACTTCCTCCATCTGTGACATCATCATAACCCTCGACATGACCTCCTCATCTGTGTAAAAAATGGGATGTGTCTGCCCCTCCATTTCCGGTTTGTAATCAACATCGTCAATCTACATGCTTCTGGTGTACGAGCCTACCTTATACAAATCCTAAATGTCCTATGCATGGGAGGTAACTAACCTTTTCACTAGATTTTCGAGAGGTATGGTCCACCCAAAACTATCCATAATGACTGCTCTCAAAACTTAAAGGGTTCGCCTGCCAACCTTCGTCCTCTTGAATGTCTCACCTCCGCGAGCTCGCACACTCCTTTGTAGAGCTCCATTCAGCTCCCGTTATTTTTTAATATCATATAAATATATATATATATATATTATTTACAAAACCTAGAGTTGAAACATATATTAATACAAATTAAATATAGAGAAATATTAACAAAAAACATTTATACACAATATACACAAAGTCTCATATGCAGATACCCCAATTTCCTATTATGGTTTTTTGTGCAAAACATACTGTTGTGGGCACAACAGATCCCATGCTTCACTAAAGCAAGGGAACCCCATGTCTAGATAAATGCAAAGGTATTTGGGTGAGTCATCTTGTAAATATTCGATTTTGATTTAACCTCTAAAATTCTTCACCCATGCTTTTGGTTTGCTTGTTTGCAAGTGTTTGACTATTTCTTCCAAAGTGTTTCGGTTTGGGAAAAGCCAAGTTTTTTTAGTATTTTGCTAACTATTATCATCATCCCGAAATACGACATTTGGAGAACCCGAAACCTGCAACCCGACAGGAGCGGGTTGCGGGACTGTTGTTTTTAATTTTTGGTTTTGCTAATTCCGAAACCCGCAACCCGATGGCTGTGGGTTGTGGAATCATTCTTTAATAAGATTGAGAAATAATTACCCCGAAACCCGAACCCTGCAATGGCGGCATTAGTCTTTCGGGATTGTGGTTTTTCGTTTATTTGGTGTGTCCTCCCGAAACCCGCAACCCGTAATTTCGGGATGCGGCTTTCGGGATGGTTATCTATCCTCACAGTTTCACGTTTCCGAAAACCGCCACCTGCATGATCGGTTTTCGGCTCTCAGAAATCCTTTATTCCACTTCCATTTCACGTGCCCGCAACCCGCAAATCCATACTTTCGGGTTTCGGCTTGTAGGATCATTGAATAAGAACTTTATGAAAAATTTTGAACCCAATTCCGCATTCTGCTCCAATTAATCTCAGTCATCTGTCTGTTACGGTCTCATGGTCATGTTGATTTTGGGTAATCAGTTAATTCAGGCCTTTCCATTTTGTCTTTTGAAAGCTGGTTCTACCAAATTATCATTTTTCTATGTAATTCATGACAGCGAACACTATTACAAGTCTACCAGTTACTTCATGTTGGATGGATGCCATCTCTCCGCCTTAAGTTCTCCATGTCTGGACTCGAGTTTTGACATCTTGTCATTTTTGTTCCACTTCTTAATGATCACTTCTTTTCATTTATTCCTGACCTGAAATCTTTTATCATTCTCGTGGAAGTTGGTTCAGATCGATCGGATTTGTTACCTGCGAGGAATTGATAGCCTGTGTACTAGAATTCCTAATCGAGACTTGTAATTATAATTTTTGTACAAGACTTCTCTATTCAGGAAAGTTATCTTTTAATTCACCTCCTATTGTTCTTCAAATTTCTTTGAGAATTGCTGAGTTAATGTTTCAAATTTGTCATCGGTTATGTGTTCAATATTTTGCAGGACATTCATTAATGCATAAGATCTCTCATATTGATTTCTCTGTATGTTTGGATTATGCTCAAAACTGCTCTATTAAATTTCTTTAATTGAACGTTTTCACTTTTATATTTCTGCAAATGATTTGATGCAAATAAATATGTATAATCAAATGTTAATTTTTCAATTAACACAATGATTACAGATCAGATATTTGAATAGGCTTAAACACTTTGAAGAATTGTCACTTAATTTTCATTAACTGATAATACTTTAATTAACAAGTGAAGAACCCGAAGACAATTCTGTTTAAGGTACTTAACTACTTGTTCATCACACTTCAAATCTGATCTGCACAACATCAACTCTTCCTTTTAGGCTAGATCTGACTTAGAATAGGTTCTTTCCTTAGGTAGGTTAAGTTAGATTTTGGTAACCAGTTTTTACTTTGTTTTCCTTGATAGGAAAACTGATCTTTCAAGATCAAATTTTTTACTCATAGAGTGCCAGCGGAGGCCAAATATCCATGGGTGATTACCACACCAAACAGCTCAAGGATAGAATTGCCCTTGCACAGGGTATTTCAAATCCTTTGGATGGGTTTTCATGTTAGGATATTCCTATACTCCATCCTAGTCCCACCAGTATTTTGATCATTTACATTTTCCATAATGCATGCATGTTTAGGGTTTGCATGCATTCTAGGGTTTGCATGCATCCCAGTCATCAGTCCAGCACCTAGCCCTCAGTTAGCCAGCCCCTAGGATCTTCTCACTATTCTGTTTTAGCCCTCTAGTTGATTAATGCACCCTTCTTCCTTGATTTTAGGGAGCAACTCGCCCTTCTTCACCTACTAGTCCAGTTGTCAGACAGTTACACTCAGTTACACTTAGTTACAGTCAGTTACAGCCAGTTACACTCATTTACACTTAGTTACATTGAGTTACACTCAGTTACACCTACTAGAGTTAGTTTGACTGATGGTTGACAGTTACTTGAGCATTGATGACTCCACTGATGATGATGAAAACTTCTAGTTGTGCTCCGATGATCATGAGGACACCTAGTTGTGCTCCGATGACACTCTATTGATCTTATGATCACTCTGAGAGGCTAATTCGAATTTCCACCTTAGGCATTCGAATCCTCTCTATCATTGTACTATTTATTTGTCCATACTGTGATTAATTAATTAGTGTGTGTGAAGTATTATTGCTTCTATCTGAGTTCTACTGTACCATATTATTCTGTTGCTCATTATACTGTATTGTTCACTCTTCTTCTATTTTCCTGCTTAATCATAATTACTCTTGTGAGGTATACATAATCTCTTATATCTTTTGTGAGGATTTTCACATTTCATCCCCTGTTGTGTGCCTTGGAACCCATTCCAGCACTTTTCACTTACCCTGCACCCCCGAGACATGAACAAATGGCGCTAGAAGGAGGGCATGAATTGGCACATTGCCCACAATAAGAGCTAACTTTTATTTATTATGTTTTCATGTCTCTTTCCCAAATCCCTGCATGGGGGTATGATACCGCATTGAGCCTACCAGGGCCTTTACATGAACTCCCTAAAAAGGCAGTTAAGATCTTGCCAAAATTTGATGGAGAAGGTAATGTTTCTGTCACCGAGCATATTAGAAGGTATGAATCTATTTTGCGTTTATTTAATATCATACATGAAGATGTTGCTTGTAGATTATTCCCATTTACCTTCGAAGGTAAGGCTTCTCTTTGGTTTTATTTTTTACCTTTGAATTCAATTTCTAGTTGGTTAGAATTTAAGAATGTTTTTAGAGATTCTTTTGAAGATTATGATGTGGTTGAAATTCATCAAAATCTGATTCAAATGCAAGTACTTGATGGAGAATCAATTCAGGATTTCAACACACGTTTTCGACATGTGTATTATGGCTTACGCGAAAAACATAGACCTTCAACACAACTCACTTGCTGTTGGTATGTTAGGTCTCTTCCCAAGATTATAGCAATGTTTATTTTGCGACAAGGGATAACAGATTTCAATGAAGCATACAAAGAGGCTCAAGTTCTTGAGAAAGACTTGAAGGGGTATCCTTTAGATCTTTTTAACCTTTCCTTTCATATGATGTTGAATCTGTTAATGAAGAATCAAATTTTTCACAAATTGCTCAATTAAATTCACAAATGAATGACCTGTACAATGAAGTTATGTCCATAAAGAAGGAAAAGGATATTCAAAATACTCTACATGATTTGAAACAAATAATTTTTGCATCCATTTTTCAATCTTCCTTAGATACCAAAACGAAATTAGATGCAAATTCTAATAGTCATTATTCTCTTTCAAATGTATGTGACTACGATGAATGTTTTACATCTTCCCTTCATTGTTTGGAATCTCGATCTGAAACTGTTAAAGAAAATCTTAATCCTAATATTTCTGATCTATGTAATGAACAATTTGTTTGAATGAATTTTGAACATTTTCCTTTTTCTCAATTTGATCATAATGATACAATTATCAATAAAAATGAAGATTTCGAGAATTATGAAGAGGATTTTTCATGTATTTCTAATAATTTTAAAAGTCCTTCTTTTATAAGTGATATCCATTCTTCTTCATTTAATCAAAAGATGGATGTTCGAATAGAAAGTTTTGAAGATGTTGATTGTACTTCAGATTCTCAAGAACATAATGATTCTACGCATTTTACAAAATCTGAAAATTGTTACACCTAAAATCTACTCATCATCATGATTTAGTGTATACATCCCTGAAGTCATATGGACCAAGTACTCATTTGGGAGGATTTGTACTCAGTTTGTACAACCTTTTGAAAGGTCGTCGCAGGTTGCACACTAGCAACATGCGATGTCGCAGGTTGCACTATAGCAAAGTGCGACGAGGTCTGTTAATGGGAAAAAATAGCCATTTCGAGATCTTTCTCGAAGCTTTCCCATTTAGGGGCTTATCCCTGATCTCTTGGAGAGTTGGTACTCGACCCCTAGCCTATTTGGAAGATCCCCCATCTCTCTCCTACCATCTCTCATCCTATCCTATCCATAACCTCATCCACGTAGTCCTATATATATGAGGCTCACTCCCATACCAATGGGAGGAAGACTATGGTATCTACATGCTGGTGAAATCTCTCTTAGACACCTTCACTCACCTCTTGGAGAATTCATGCTTCCTTGGAAGGGCTTGGCAATTGGCTTGTGTGGAGAAGGGATGCTATGTTAAGTCATTGGTTGTAGTTCTATATCTCTATCGTGTACTCCTTTATTTGCAGTAATACAAATGCTTTCCACCAATATCGCTCTTATATGTGATGATGTTGTGTTGTTTACCTGCTTAACTGTATACATAGATCTCTTATTGTATAGATGCTCTTTACTCATTTCTCTTTTTATGTGTCTTTTCAGGTCTTGCAGCTTGGATTTGACAACCGTGGGATGTGGAGAAACATTCGGGAGAAAGGATATCGAATCAAAGAGGTAAGACATCTAGCACTTGATCCTTAAGTATATCTAGGAAACATGTTTGTAGTTTGTTCTATTTGTTCTAGACTTGCATTGAGCTAGGGAGATCTGGCTCGCCTCCGATCGAGTGGATTTTCTAAAACAAATCTGGTGACCATACTAGGGAGTATTCTTGTTTAGTGATCATTAATCTGAGTCATTTTCAGTTGATTACTTGTCACAAGCCTTGTTGTCATTTTTTTTCCATTTTTCCTTCTTAGGATTGATTCCATTGTCAGATCTTCACATTGAAGATCCTGATCTTCTTCCTTTGAGTTTGTACAACTCAGTTTCAAACCTGTTGGTGGTTCATTATCAGGAGATCTGATTCATTTTTGAATCTAGAACTTCCCTGTCGCACCTGAGCAGTGAAAACAGAGTGACACTGTGTTTTTTTGAGTCTTTTTTCTTTGATTGTTGCTTGCTCGTCGCATTCTGTGTATTAGTAGACTGCAACATCATCACAGATCTCGTGCAGGTAACCTGCGACGTCGCACTGTCTGCAAAGCCAGAGTGCGTCGATTTGTCGAGACTTAGCATACAGGCATCCATCCTCTTGTTTGTCAGTCTGAGCCTTGTTTTGATGTATGAACTCCCTTTGTGCTGCAACATTTAGCCAGAGATATCTCATTTTGAATTGTGTATTGAGAGTTTGGTTTGTTTGGATTGATTTTGGGTTTCGCTTTGGACGAATTTGAAATCAGTAGTGGTGGATACTTTTTCCTCCCCCAACTTCATCCATTCACTCTTGCATTCCCTTCCTTCCATCCCTGATCTAATCAGTGCATTGGATCACCTTCCAGACCTCATCTATTTTTATTTTGAGCTTTGCTTGCTTAGTTTGCTTGCTGCTACTTGATTTTGAGTTAAGAGTGTCATTTCCGCTTGGTTAAGTGCTTGTCTTTTCTTGAGTTTTCTGAGTATATGAGTTCCGCAAGTAACATTTTCTTTTCAGTCATTTAGATCTGAAAGCAAAGTTGTCTTCAAGTTTATTGCTTTGATACATCCATTGAAAGATTAAAAGTGCTTCTCTCCCACTCTTTCTCAAAAAGTTTTTGAAGAAAGATCATTGTGCATTGGAATGTTTTGGAAAAGATGAATGGATATATGATTGATTGCGTTTTTCTTGAATTATGAATTATTCATCTTCTTGAAAAGCTCTAGTACATTTCATTTTTTTTCAAAAGTTGTTTCCATGCTAGGGAAAGATAGGTACATTTTTTATTTTTGTTGTCTTTAGATCATTGAAAAGAGAAAGTGAAAATCTTAAATTTCCGTTTCAGAATCCTCTCATTTCATTACTTAGTGTTGTTTTGATTTGAAAAATAAAAGAAAATAAAAAAAAATACTTTGATTTGGATAGTAGTGTTGTGTACGTTTGTGTGTTTCGTTGAAAAAAAAAAGAGTCTTTCATTGTCAAATTTGTTTGCATTGGGAATTGTGTTGCATTGAGTTTGTTTTGGCAATACCATTGGAAAGATCTTTCTCCTTACCATAGGTAGAATTCATCGAAAGAAAAGAATATTTTGTGCATGTAGCTAGGACTTGCATTTTGTTTCCGATTATGTACTCACCTCATGCATTCACCTAACCGTCCAAGATAAAATTAACGGTAGAACTAGGTAAAAATTTTAGTAACTTGTATGTAAGTTAGAGACGGGTTCCGGCATCGTTAAGCGTGGTAGATGTCGTTACTTGCCAGCACTGTAGTCCGGGGGTATTATAGTCTTCCACGTACATCGGTATATTGAGCTCCGTCACGTACCCACCAAGTACCATAATCCGTACTTGGTGTATATCGAAGGGTGTATCACGTACTCGACACGTATATCGGAAGGTCTCGTGCCAACGGCTGTGCATTAGACAACGCCACTACGGATTTGAACTCCCACGTACCTTGCATATATCGGGAGACACCATTAGGATTCCTGAAACCAATCGACTTAACCATTTGGCCATCTTGGAAAAGCAATACACCGAGAATAGCACTCAGGGAGATTAGCACACATGTCCTATCTAGGTAGTCGGGTATGCAGGAAAGGGTAGGGTCCCAATCCTCCTTGTCACATCATATTGTTGGACCCTGCAGTATATTGTGGTTTACGATGCCTTGATAATCCCATGAGGTTCCAGACTTTTGAATCCACTCTGTCACATAAGTTTTCTTATTGCCTTAGTTTGAGCAGGATTTCTTGGATTTATTTTCTTTTAGTATACCCTTAGGAGAAACACTCTTTTGGCCTCTTTTGGCTGATTTTCCTAATACTCTGGCGGATTTTCCCTGGAGAAGGTCCCGTAGGATCTTGAACTTTCCACCCGAATTTCCCCTTAATCTAGAGGTTATTTCGAGGGTAAGAATGGATCAGCGTAACGCGGTCGTAGTTACGGAAGTAGGGAGCCCCACTTTGAATATTGGCGGACATTTGTTTCCACCAGATTCACCTTCCTCTCATCCCACACGGGATAAAGAAGCACACACCCCCACTTCACATGATTTTCCTCCCATCATCCCGGGAGAACCTGGATCGTTGGAATGGATAAACTGACCCCAGGACAACCCTACAACAACTGTTGGTCCTTCAGCAACTTATTGGACATCTTCTACAAACCACCCAGTGGCTCATTTTTCCATCTCATCCTCATCCAGTGAGACTACTCCGGAAGACACTTTAGCTTACTTTCATGGCCAATTGGCTCACTTTTGCTCCATGGCTGAAGAGTTTCAGTAGTCAAGTCTCCAACGGAGGGTTCAAGACCCATCGTTACCCCCTTATCAACCCATTCTAGTTCTTCCGATATCTTTCGGATCACTTGAAGCACCCCACCACGTGACCATTAATGAGACTGGTCAACCCTCATAAGAGTCCAATCCTGCACCTCAAGTGAACCAACCGGTGGAAGGACAACAGTCCAACACACCTGTCACTACCACGGTTACTTTATTAGTTCCTCCCCCACCTCAAAATTCAAGGGGAGGGTATTCCATTCCTACGGATTATCTTATTGGTAATGTTATTACCACGGTAGCTAGTCAACAAACCACGTTGGTTCAACCTTTGAATAGTGGTCATCCTATTGTGGCTGGGGGGAAACCCCCGTTTCCTAACCAGAACGTTGGTGGAGTCCCCAATGGGCCATCTATTGGACCTACCCAACCCGCTAGACCATCCACCATGAGATTATCTCATGTTGGAGGGCCGTCAAATGTAACCCAACCCTCACGGAGTCAAGCGTATCCAGGTTCTGTTAACCCTGTGCCAGGCCAACCTAATCCCGGAAATGCACCATATGGGATACCTTATACCGGGAATCCATACAATCTATGGGGGCAACAACATGTGTTGCAACATGGTCCCTAACCGACTATCCCTCAAGTACCATCACCCCCGATCGGTCCTCCCCCACCTCCTGTTGGAGGCGGCGGGCCCCCACCTAATGTTGGTGGAGGCCCACTTCATTTTACATACAACCCCCCTCACCCCTCAGGTGGTGGCAGGAATGGTCCACCACCTCCTCCAAGAAGAGGCGATGGCGGACCACCCTATCATGGTGGAGAAGAACATTTCCCTTTGGGTGGCGACAGTGGTCCACTACCCCCTCTAGGAAGAGGCGATGGAGGACCTAACTACCCTGGTGGTGGCGGTGGTGGTGGGAACCCTCATCCTTCCGGCAGCGGAGGAGGTGGGGGCCCCCATCCATCTGGTAATGGAAGTGGTCCACCACCCCCTCCAGGCGGAGGCAGTGGTGGGCCACCTTATTACGGTTATGGACCCCCACCTCCTCCCGATGGTGGCGGCGGACCTCCACCCCCTCCCGGAGGTGGAGGTGGACCCCCACCCTATTGGAATGGACCACCTTATGGTGGCAGACCTCCTTACGGTCCACGTGACACACCCCGCTATGGTCAATTTTATCCTGGTGCACCTTATGGTCAGTTTAGTCCTTACACACCTTACCTGTATTATCAATACGCGTAGCCTAAACCACAGCTACCCTTTTTGGCTACATTGGACTTACCTGACCTATCCCGTTTAACTAACGATCCTATTTACCACGGATCTAACTGGCCCCCGATTCCGGTGAAACTTCCGTCTAATATCCCCAAGTTTGACGGCAAGCCGGGTGAAGACCCTAAGAACCACGTGATGACATACCATTTATGGTGTTCATCTAATTCCTTAATGGACGATTCAATTCGTATTAGATTGTTCCAAAGGACTCTCACTGGTCCGGCTGCCAAGTGGTACATTGAGTTACCACCACACTCTTTTCCTGATTTTGGCTCTCTTGCTATGAACTTTTTGACGCATTTCTAGTTGCCTATACAGTATGAGACTGGTACTGAGATTTTAACCTCGCTCCGTCAGAATACTTCCACTCACATTTTAGATCATATCCACGAATGGCGAAGGAGACGACGTCTCATTAAAGCTCCCATTCCAGATTAGCTCCTAGCAGACTGGTTTACTAAATCGCTTCTTCCCGTCATAGCAAAAGATGTTGCCATGTGAGGTGCTGTCACTGAAGAACAAGCCATCGTGAGTGCTCATCTGTTAGACCTGGTCTATACCCAGTCTGGTACTCTGTTCAATATTTTTCCTGATGCACCCTGAGACGTTAATGATCCCACGAAACCACATAAGGGACCCCAAGCTGATGGAATCATTGATTCCCTTAACACCCAGCCTACTGTTAGCACTGTTGGATCATCCAACCCGACCCCATCTAGCCACAGCACCGCCAAGTCCACCACTCCTGCTGTAACTAAAGAGGTGAATTATCTCTAATCAGGTTCATCTCACAAGTTTAATGGAAACAAGAAGAACAAGGGGAAATCCAAGAAGTCTTCTGCCCAGCAGGAAACGAAGAGCACTCTTGAAGATACTAAGCAGAAAAGGACACTGAAGTATCCTTGCTTACTGTGTGGAGAAGCCCATTTCTCCAAAGAGTGTCCCCCTAGAGACGAAGTGCAAAAGTTTCTTAGGGGTAAACTGACTCCCGCAGTCCTCAACGACCCGTTTCCTGCTCAAAACCAGCAGATGATTGGTCAAACCCCCCCAGCCCAGGGGGAACCATCCAATACCACGCATGTTCTCATGTTGCATAAGGAGGCGATCAATTTAACTACTCGCTTGCGATCTTACGAACAGGCCTCTTCAAAGGAACCCACCGGAGGTAATACTGAAAAAGCTTCCGACTCTTTACTTGATGTCACTATACCATCAACCTCTCTCACCATAGAGAGACCCTCTTTAGATTCAATATTGCGTCTGCCCAAGAGTACGATTCGAAAAGCTGTTTTCAATCCCAATGCTCGTGCGACACAAAATTACAATATCGTAGAGGACTTGGACCAAGCTCTTTGCGCCATGTCCACCCTGGAAGTTTTGAAGAATTGTCCCAATCAATGCAAAACTCTCCTTGCATCTATTGGTGCAGTTGACCCAGATTCCTCGAACACCATCATGTTTCGTCTTGACAACCTTAAGTCGAGGCTCTCACACCAGCTCGCATTCCAAGTTACTGCGAACCTTGCTGGGAAGATTGTCAATCGTACTCTTTTGGACGAAGGAGCCTCCACTTCTGTCATGTCCATCGCTTGTTGGAGAGCCATTGGCTCCCCTAAATTGAATCGTTCTCCTACCACGTTGAAATCATTCGACGGGCGTGGCTTTCAACCTCATGGGCTCTTACAAGCTCTTGCAATTGAGTTGGGTGGAAAGACCGTAACCATTAACGTGGAAGTGGTCTCAACCCCATTAGATTAAAATCTCTTGCTTGGTTGCAATTGGTTTTATACCATGCAGGCGGTAGCCTCTTCAGTCTTATACACATTACAATTCCCCCACCAAGGACAAATTGTTACTCTCGAGCAGTTATATTTTTGTACACCGGACGCCACTACTCATCCTGGTGACCATGTTCCTTCCATTGGACAAACGTCAAACCAGTATGAGAGTGTAGGGGTTGGCCTTTTGAAAGATTCATCTCTCATGGGCATTTTTCCAACCACGGACCCCCCTAATCATGTTGCCACGGTGAACATGATCTCCACTGAGATTTTATCTCACTCAAACGATGCTTTGCTTGTACCGGATGAAGCCACAACACACCTGCTTGGAGATGTTATGCCTCTTTCACCCACTGAACACATTTATGAGGCTATCCAATCAGCTTCGGAGGACCTTTTAACCATGGCCTCCCCATCTTGTTCTCTACGATGGACATCCTCTCTACCCGATCTCTTACTTTGAACTTTTTATTCAGACAAGTCCATTATGGAAGTAATGAATGTTGACGAAGGTCCATGGGATGATATCCATCATAGGTCATCTTTCCTTCCTCCTTTGGAATACATATAGAACAACATCCATACACTCTTTTCATTGGATCTCCACCCATCCCCTCATTCGCCCATCCTTACATGTCTTACGGACATGGAGGGAAACTTGGCCAACATTGAGCCAACCACCACGGTAGACATCTCAGTGAAACCTGGTATATTGGAACACATTCACATAGGCCAGAAGTGTTCCCCTGAAGAAATCGCTGTAAGCACGACCTTGTTCAAGCAATTTCGAGACGTTTTTGCTTGGTCCTATGAGGAGATGCCTGGGATAGACCCTGCAATTTTTTCTCACGAAATAAAAACCTATCCCGACATCAAACCTATACGCCAAAAGTTGCGACCGGTACACCCCCGGAAGACTGCGGCAATAAAGGCAAAAATTGAGAAGCTTATAAAGGCTAGTTTCATTTATCCTATCCCATTGACGGATTGGGTCTCAAACATCATTCCTGTGAACAAAAAGCAGGGCACAATCTGCGTCTGTGTTGATTATCGGGACCTTAATCGGGTGTGTCGAAAAGACAATTACTCGACCCCCTTCATCGACCAGATCATCGACAACTATGCCGGAAGCGTCATCTTCTCATTCATGGATGGCTTTTCTGGTTAAAATCAAATTGAGATCAACCCAGCTGACCAACATAAAATGGCTTTCATCTGCCCATGGGGAACCTTTGCATATCGCAAACTCTCATTTGGCCTCAAAAATGTTGGCGCCACGTTCTAGGGGGCTATGTTGTACGCTTTCCACGATATTAAGGACTTTGTGGAACACTACTTGGACGATCTCCCTGCCCATTCAAAGCAGCGTGAGTTCCACATTGATCATCTGAAGGCCATATTCCTCAGATGCAGATAGTACAGTATCCGTCTGAATCCTCACAAGTGTATCTTTTGCATTGAGTCCGGACGCCTCTTAGGATTTATCATTTCAAAGGATGGGATCCACATTGATCCCTTAAAGGTGGAGGCCATCATCAACCTACCACCCCCGACTGATGTGACCGAACTCCAAAGTCTCCAAGGGAAGGTGACTTACTTGAGACGTTTTGTGTGCAATTTCATGGAGAAAACGCAGGGCTATGTGAGACTGCTTAAGAAGGACGTCCCATTTATTTGGGATGATCAAGCTCAAAAGTCTTTTGACAGTATCAAACATGCCATCATGCATTCCCCTATGCTCCAACCGCCTAACTATTATCGAGATTACATCTTATATCTCGTCGCTTCTGCTACCACTATCGCCATGTTTTTGGTACAGGATGATCAAAACGCTCAGGAACATGTGATATACTATGTAAGTAAGGGTCTAGCTGACGTCGAAACTAGATACTCACATGTCGAAAAACTTGCTTTCGCGGTAGTCATTGCCATCCAGAATTTTCGTCACTACATTTTGCTCTGCACCACCACTATCATTGCCGACTCGAACCCCATGTACTACGTACTGACATGTCAGGTGCTTGGGGGCAAGTATTCACGCTAGATTGTGATACTTCAAGAATTCGATCTTCTTTTTGAGAAATCTAAGTCTAAAAAATCGTTGGTGTTTGTCGAGCTCATCTGCGACATTCCTTGTCCTGATGCAGAAGTTGAGCACAATGACTCATTTCCAGATGAATCATTATTTCTCATCAGTATGACTGACCCCTGGTATGGAGATATTCTATTATATCTTCAAACCCAACACTTCGATCCTCAATTTTCTCGTGACGATCGTCGTAAGATTTGTCACCATGCAAAGTATTATTTAATCATCAATGATACTTTGTATCATCGTGGCGTCGATTCAATTCTTTGACATTGTCTCACCCATGAGGAGGTCGAACGCGTTCTGAATGACTGTTACATTAGGGCACGTGGCGGTCATCTCTCTGGGATGGCTACAGCCCAGAAAATTTTGCGCGTAGGATATTACTAGCCTACTATCTTCAAAGATTGTATTGAGGCCGTTAAAAAATGTCCTCCTTTCCAACACTTCCACACGAAGAAGCACACTCATCCTACCCCACTACATCTGGTTATTGTCGTTGGCCCATTTGCAAAATGGGGCATCGATTTTATGCACTATAAGCCTACCTCGTCCGGGGGGCAAAGTTACATCATCGTAGCTGTGGATTACTTCACAAAGTGGGCCGAGGCTATGCCTACATACCAAAACGATGGCAAAACCGCCACACTCTTCATGTTTAATCATGTGATAGCGCGGTTTGGAGTTCCGCAGGCCATAGTTACCGATCATGGTTCTCACTTTCAGAACCATATGGTTGATGAATTGAGTGACAGGTTGGGTTTTCTCCATGAAAACTCGACACCCTACTACCCGCAATCCAATGGACAGGTCGAGGCAATTAACAAGGTCTTGAAAACTATGATCCAGAGGATGGTAGGGACACAAAAGTCCAACTGGCATAATATGCTCTTTTCAGCATTATGGGCCTACCGAACTGTTGATGTTTATGTAAATTCGGAATGTATTGCACCCATGTATTTCATATATGTATTTTATATTCCTATAGAGATGTTATTATTCCTCTATACGGAAGTGGCGTCATTTATATTGTAAGTGTCGTAACTTATACTTGATGGGTTATTAGACCACCTTGTTGGGGTCGTCCTTGTATAAGTCATGTGGGTCGAAGGGTTGTTAGACCACCCTAGTGGGGGTCGACCATGTGGGTCAAAGGGTTATTAGACCACTCTATTGGGTGTCGGCCCAGTCAGCATTGTGTTATGTGGTTAAGTTAAGGACGACCTAGTAAAGGTTATTAGGCAAGTCAAGTCTAGTATAAATAGATATTGGGAGATCTCTATTTGATCATTCTATTCACTCACTCACACTTGGGAGAGTGGCGCACTTGTGGAGGAGGAGGCTCTACTGCTAGGAGAAGACTATCTCTTGTATTCTGGTTGTATCATTGCTCTATCTATCTCTGAGGAAGTTATTGGGGTTTTTCACCTTTATGGTTTTCCCCAAGTAAACTCTGTGTCTCTTGTGTGCTTGCATTATTGTGTCCATGATTGATATGCTGTAGATTTGTTGTACATGTTGTTCTCTCGGTTAAGATCCTAGATCAGATTGAAGTAAATTCTGAAAATTTAACATGGTATCAGAGCTAGCCTGAAAGAAGGCATGATATGGCATGTATGACACTTGTTGCACTTACGATGCTAGGGCTTGATATAGCAAAAACCAGTCATCATATCACTTTCGCTATAAATCCATTTTGGAAAAGTTTTCGGATCTGAAACTTTTACAGGTTGAAGATCAGATCCCCATGTACCTTGTTTCCAAAGGAAAACCTATAATTCATTGTACTTTATGATTTATGATCTGTACAATATAGGGTTTCTGCCTCTTCCAGATCTGAGTCAAAATCAGGTGACCTTGGGAAAAAGGTCATAACTTGGGCTAGGAAGCTCCAAATGAAATTTCGTAAAATGTGATAGGTAGTACACAAACTGTACTATCTTAGGAAACTTTTTCATAGGCCGAAGGTGAACCAATGACACGTGGAACGCTGTACAAGGTATCTCTCCTGTTTTATCCCATAAACATGTCACGTTGCGACACGTGGCATAAATCTCTCTCTCTCAGAGACTCCAATTGAGGTCAGACCTATCAGGATGGAAAGATGACAGGTCGGGCTATCTCAAGAAACGTTTTTAGATCCTGTGGATCGAAAAGTTTGGAGTTACACCAAAAACAATCAAGTACATATTTCTATCAAAACATAATTATTTTTTAGCACCTTCATTCATGGCTTCCGGAATTTAGGGTTTCGGATAAAGTTGGAATTTTTGTAATCAGAGACCACGGCTGAATGCTACTCCTCAAAATAAAAATTTAGAGACCAAGATCATAATTTTTGGTTGGGAAAAAGGCTGGGATTGATCAAACCCTAGTTCGAGACTTTGATCAGAAAAGTGGAAAATTAGGGCTTCTGCAAAAATGGGAATTTTTGAAATCTGTGACCACGGCTGGACGCTCCTCAGAAAAATAGAAGCTTAGAGCCTTAGATAAAACCTTTTGATTGGGCAGAAGAGTGGGCTTCATCAAACCCCAGTTCAGGGTCACGTCCAGTGAATCCGGAAGTTTCAAAGGCAAAATTGAGGAGTGAAACTTTGCAGTTTTCAAATTCTGAATATACCAGCCTGATCAGCTCATCAAGGCGCATATTTCTATCCTTTAGAAAGTTTGAATTTTTGGGGTTTCTCTGACAAACTCTGATACAACTCCAGATCCAGTTCCTAGAAATCAAGTTGATTGGTTTAATCCTAGAAGAAGATGGATTGGTCACCTACATAAGTGAAGAAGTTCCTGTTTCAGAGGGAGATGAGGCTAAGGCCTTACATAAGAATATTACAATCAATCTCGACAGGTATGACTCATCCAGGTATGTCTCGAGATTTGTTCATGATTAAGTTTATGATATGTTTGTCTTCATGTTATTACAGTTAGAACAATCTTGATTTTAGACTTGTCGTATCACCTTAGTAAAAATATGAATGCATATGAATGATAGAAGACATTCATTGATTAGGGTTATATGATTGTACTAATGCACTGTGGTGTTGTATGAGGTTGATGTTGTTTGCTAACAAGATACAGGTACATCACGAAAGACAAGTCAAGTTCCATGACAACATGAAGACAAAGACTCATCCATAATCTTTGATCACTACTTACGAGGTATGTATGACTTTGTTCTATTATGCTTAACCTATGAGATATGCAGGTTCTAGCACAGGATCTCCAAATCATTGAAGAGAACAAAGAAGATATTGTTTAGGTATGTTAGACATAACTAGCTAGCATGCTAATCCACGTATGTTTTTCCTATATCAAGCTAGAATCCTACCTTGTGTTGGGATCTTATACTGTTTTGTTGTTGATAATGATTATTCATGAAGTCATAGGTTTGAATAGTCATGGTTGTATGCATATTATGTTTCTTACCATAATTGATGATATGACTAACCAGAAGAATCATGAAGGTATAGGCTTGAGTAATCACGGGTTTATGCATTGATGATTTAACTAATCAGAAGAGACCTGTGATCAAATAAGAATATGCATGAGTAAAAGAAGACTTCCCTGAAACCTTGAATACTAATGTTTATTATCTGTGTTTGAAATGATCCTGACTATACATGCTTTAGATTATTGTGTTTTGATAATATTAATATTATACTAATGAATTTTTTATTATGTATGAGACCTAGAGGATAACACAATGATGATACTAACAAGCATGCATAGGGATCGAGAATGAATATAACTTCAAGGACAGGTAATCTAGGAAGCAAAGATCAAGAGGGAGCACACTCCAGTAGTTTCTGCAAGGATGCAGATATTCAGAGGGAGTTGACCACTTCTCACAATACACATCAGAATGGAGTTGCAAAGATTCAGAGGGAGTGCATCCAGCAACCAAACAAAGATAAGTATTTGAATTGTCATTTCTTACATAATGTTATTCAATGATGTATATGCTTATGTTCCTAGAATTAGGTTGTGTATTATGCTTATTAGAATAGTTGCATTGATGAACAGTGCATTACTAATATACATGGGTAAGTGGCCTATGGCACTGTACAACATTCCATTGCTACTTATCTAGAATGAAACCTCTTTGCTGACATGTTAGGAGTTGTGCACACTCTTAACAATGTTCTGGTAGAGATTGGAAGGCATCTAGAAAGTTACGGAATATGGATAAATGTTGTATTGAAGCATTGGCTATGATAATTGCATGACTGTATGACATATTTCTTTATGTGTAAGAATTTGTTCTGAAAGCTATGAGATGTTTTCTAATCATGCAATTTAACTTGTTGTGTAGGAAAGATCGTATACCATCACCTACAAAAAACAAAGGACTACAACATTTGTTCAGCAACAAAGTTATCTATTGAAAATATTGAAGATATTGAAGTTCCCAGGATCTGGGAAGAATACCATGATCAAGGAGTACCAGTCGATCATGAAGATGTTTGGGATGCAGTCCCAAGACCTAAAGGGGAGTTTGTAGTGACTTCCAAGAGGATCTACAAGATCAAGCATGATGCAGGTGGTAGCATAGAGACTTTTGCTCCTGTATCCAGATACACTTCCATTAAATCAATACTTGCTCTGGTTGCAGTGATGAAGTGGAAGATACACCAGATGGATTTCAAGACAGCCTTCTTGAATGGTGTAGTTGAAGAAGAAGTGTATGTGGAGAAGCCACTTGGTTCTGAGACACATGACAGGGAGTCATATATGTGCATAACTTGGTATGGTAGATAGCTTTCTATCCAGTTTGGGCTTTACCAAGAGTAAAGCGGATTCCAACCTTTACTACAAGGTTGAGGAAGGAAATCCATCGATACTACTTTTGTATGAGGATGACCTGTTTGTTACAGGTGAGGATAGATTGATTGGCGACACGCAACGGAAGCTTGCTGCCGAGTTAGAGATGAATAACTTGGGTATGATGCACTACTTTCTTGGTATGGAGGTGTGGCAAAGTGCAGATGGAATCTTCCTTGGACAAGGGAAGTATGCAGTAGAGATCCTAAAGAGGTTCGGGATGATGGACTGCGAGGATATGGCATTGAAACTGAAGCTTCTGCGTGATGCTTCATCTGATCCGGTTGATGTCACGATGTATCGTCAGATGATTGGGTCCTCTATGTACCTGACGAACATGAGACCAAATATTTGCTTTGCGGTGAACACATTGAGCTAGTTCCTGACAGATCCGAGAGATGTTCACCTGGTTGTTGTAAAGCATATTCTGAGGTACCTGAAGGGTACAGTGGATTATGGGCTCAAGTATGAAGCAAATCAAAAGCTTAGCCTGCAGGGTTATGTTGATTCAGATTGGGCTGGCAGTGTTGCAGATAGGAAGAGCATGTCTAGATGTTGCTTCAGTATGGGATCAGGTGTGATCTCTTGGTTTAGCAGGAATCAATCCTACGTAGCACTGAGTACAGCTGAGGCAGAGTATGTTGCAGCCTGTTCAGCTAGTTGTGAGGCAGTATGGCTTCGGAAGCTACTGTCAGAGTTATTTGATCTCCCGCTGGAGACTAC
Source organism: Larix kaempferi (assembly GCA_027924585.1). Lineage (NCBI taxonomy): Eukaryota > Viridiplantae > Streptophyta > Pinopsida > Pinales > Pinaceae > Larix > Larix kaempferi. The sequence continues at coordinate 3,798,810 of BSBM01001041.1, read as the reverse complement.
TGGTATCTTTTGTGACAACCAGAGTTGTGTGAAGCTATCTGAGAACCGTGTGTTCCAAGACAGGTCGAAACACATAGAGATAAAATACTACTATATCAGGGATATGGTGCAGAGAGGAGCAGTGAAGCTCCTGTATGTTGCGACAGATGAGCAGATTGCAGATGTGCTGACAAAGCCACTAGCCAGAGTGAAGTTCAAGTACTTCAGAGAGAGGCTTGGTGTTCTTCAGATCGACGACACTTCAAGGAAGAAGTGATGAAGACATTTTTTGAAGCCATTCCAAGCATGTTGGAAGGAGGATCCTTCACATGGTTGTGGATGTAAGCGCTGGATGATGTTCTAGTTTCTGTTGGATATGATCAGTGGGATCATTTATATGTGTATGTATGTACGCATCATGTTGGATGATGGATATGATCAGTTGGATCATTTATATGTATATGTATGTACGCATCATGTTAGATGTTGGATATGATCGGTTGGATCGTTTGTGTGTATTTTGTATATGCATCATGTTGGATGCTTGGACCATGTATCTGTATCAGGTGGATACATTGTATGATCAGGTAGATCATGTATGTTGATGGATACATTGTGTGGATCATGTATCTATGTATCAGGTGGATACCCTGTGTATGGTGATATGTATCAGGTAGATACTTGGTATGCATCAGGTGGATGCATTGTATGATCAGGATGATCGTGGATGACGAGCTTCTCCAAATGACATGCATCAGAACGATGCAGTGATGATGATCAGGATGATCATGGGTACATAAGGATGATGTATGGTGAGTATCAAGATGATACATTGTGTTCGTGGATTAGGTTGTGCAGATGAGCATGTTTGGGAGATCCTATAGGTCGTATTTGTGTACCTGTAACATCCTGCGATGCTCCTTCGAGACATTGCTCTGGGAGGACATGTAATTTTTTCCCTGGGAGATCTTCAGGTCGGATTTGTGTACCCATAACATCTTGAGATTCTCTTGCGAGGTTTTGTCCTATGGCATGTAATTTGGTCCTGGGAGATCTTGACGGGATGAAAAAGTACTCAAATGCTTCAGCTAGGTTTTTCCATGACCACATGTAATTTGCTTTTGGGAGATCTGGACAGGATGAAAAAGGCCTCAGATGCTTCAACCAGGTTTTGTGGTGGACCACATGTAATGTGCTCTGCTCCTGGGAGATCCGACGGGTAGAGCTATGTGCTTGTAATAGCCTGGGATGCTTCAGCCAGGTTTTGTGGTGAGATCACATGTAATGTGCTCCTAGGAGATCTGACAGGTAGAGCTGTGCGCTCGTAACAGCCTGGGATGCTTCAGCCAGGTTTTGTGATTGGTCACATGTAATGTGCTCCTGGGAGATCCGACAGGTAGAGCTGTGTGCTCGTAATAGCATGGGATGTTGTAGCCAGGTTTTGTGACGCGCGTAATAAGTCCTGAGGATTCCACAGTATGTCCAGTGATGAAGACCTATAGGTGGTGGGCCTACATCCAGTATGAAAAAGGATTGGCTCTGTAGAACTTCCTATGATGAGTAGATTCAGAGATTGATTGAGATAGCAGCAGCAGTGACGAGGATGATGATTCGTTGATGGTGATCCAAAGAAGAAGACTTGTGCTAGTAGACCTGTGTTGAGAAATACCTTCCTAGTTAAGAGGGAGTGTTGATGTATATGTAACTTCGGAATGTATTTCACCTATGTATTTTATATTCCTATAGAGATGTTATTATTCCTCTATACGGAAGTGGCGTCATTTATATTGTAAGTGTCGTAACTTATACTTGATGGGTTATTAGACCACCTTGTTGGGGTCGGCCCTGTATAAGTCATGTGGGTCGAAGGGTTGTTAGACCACCCTAGTGGGGGTCGACCATGTGGGTCAAAGGGTTATTAGACCACCCTATTGGGTGCATTGTGTTATGTGGTTAAGTTAAGTCCGACCTAGTAAAGGTTATTAGGAAAGTCAAGTCTAGTATAAATAGATATCGAGAGATCTCTATTTGATCATTCTATTCACTCACTCACACTTGGGAGAGTGGCACACTTGTGGAGGAGGAGGCTCTACTGCTAGGAGAAGACTATCTCTTGTATTATGGTTGTATCATTGCTCTATCTATCTCTGAGGAAGTTATTGGGGTTTTTCACCTTTATGGTTTTCCCCAAGTAAACTCTGTGTCTCTTGTGTGCTTGCATTATTGTGTCCATGATTGATATGTTGTAGATTTGTTGTACATGTTGTTCTCTCAGTTAAGATCCTAGATTAGATTGAAGTAAATTCTGAAAATTTAACATGAACTACTGTTAAAACCGCCACAGGCTTCACTCCCTTCCAATTGGTATATGGATTGGAGGCTTTTCTGTTGATAGAGTGTGAAATCCTGTCTTTACAACTCGCGATTGAACTTCTTCCTAACACTACTGCTGAGGAAGAACGTCTCTTGCACCTTGCAAAGCTTGACGAGTCTCACTGTGATGCCACTCTCGCTAATGAAGTGCATAAGAAACGCATCAAGGTCCAATACGATAAGTCGGTCGAACCTCATATTTTTAACGAGGGTGATCTAGTCCTCACTTATGACCAGAAACACGATAAACTAGGAGCAGGGAAGTTCGAGTCCATGTGGCATGGACCCTATGTTATAAAACGTGTGTTAGAAAAAGGTGCTTATGAGATTGAAGATTATGATGGAATCTCTTTAGGTGAACCCTACAATGGGATTTACCTGAAGAGATACTACGCTTGATCTCTCATGCATAGACTTGCTTGTATATACTGTACATGGCGTGCTTTTGTGTGGTGTGACGCATTTCTTTTCGAGTGTCTTTTGATCTTGTTTCTGCTTCTCATACCATGTTCTGTCTGCGTGTGTAGATGGCAACGTGCTATGGATTCGCGGATGGCGCCAGCTGGCATACCCTTCACCTTACTTCGGCAGCCTGGGTACTATATTCCCCAATAGGTGAGTTCATTAGCTCAGGAGGAATTTTCCTAGGGTTTGTGACCAACAATGCTCCAGAATATCAAGCAGTAATCAGAACCCTAGCTGATGCCATTTCCTTGGGTATGAACCACATTGTCATCCACATGGATTCTCAATTAGTGGTTTCTCATTTGAACCGGATATACGCCATCCGTGATCCCATCCTACTCCGTCTCTTCAGATGAGTACGTCTCCTGGAAAGGTCATTTGAATCTGTTCAATACCTGCACATTCCATGAGAGTTAAACACAGTTGTTGACTCCATGGCTAATTTCATTTTGGATTGGTACATTGCACACACATAACATCCATACTATGTAAAATCATTCACAACGTGTAAATATAATGTACAGAAGCAAACATATAAACAAGATCACATCACTAATCATTTGAAGAACACATAATGTATAAACCGCTGATAATCTGTATATATATAAATCGCTCAAAAGTAGTGCTGGTACAAAATCTGAAGCACAATGGCTTTCAGTGAGTCTCTACAAAAATCTGAAGCATCATAGCTTTCAGTAAGTACAAAAATATGAGGCCTCTAAGCTCTCGGTACAAGTCCAAAAGTGCAATCAGGCTGGAATCCTGACCCATACACCACCCCTGCCTCTAACAGCTCTCTGATGCTGGGTGAGAAATCAGTCTACAGTACGAGCCACCTTGCAGAGTAAGGCGTTGAAGTGCACGGATGCTCCAACCCCATACCTTTGCATGGGCCTCGGTAGGTCATCGATGACTGACTCTGGCACCTCCACAGTCAGCTCGAATAGGTTCCGGTACACCTCCTCCATCTTCTCGACAGCAGGATGAGCACCAACAGGAACCACTTCCTCTCCACCTCTGTCTCTCCTTGTCAAAAGAGAGAGACCTACTGGTCGCACGGGACCCACATCTGCACGCACATATAATGTACTTGTTAACACTACATCAAAAAAATAATATAATTCACAAAACTAAAAGGTACAAAGGTTTTGTTCTTACCGATATCACCCCATGCTGCATCCTCTGGCAGCACTAAGTCGAGATCCTTCCGGAAGTCCTTACCGCTGTATGGAAAATCCTCAACCATGAGCATCTGACCCTCTAGCCAGTTGAAAAACTCAGGACCAAAAGTGATGATGGGACCCCCACCATGACGGGTCATCAGCTCTGCCCATCTGAGCATGTGTGGATCTCTTAGATCCTTGTCATCCAGTACCACCTGCGGGCACAAGAGAAGAACCCGCTCCAAGAGGAACGACACTATGATCGATCTGTATCCAAACTGCTTGAGCTCCCCTCACCGACACTTGGTTAGTTGAGCTCAGATGTTTGCGAGGAGACCCTCACACCAGTTGAACACCATGGGGGACATACAGTCCTCCGCATATAACATCTGGTTCCGAGTAGCCGTATGTGGAGCTTGACTACCCTCCACCCTGGTAATAGTAAGCAGTACAGTCCTCAGTGGACGACTCACCATGTCCCTAATGAGTATCTTCCCGCTGGAAGGATGAGAAGTAGAAACATAGTGCTGTGATACCATGTCCTCAACTGTACGATCACTAGCCCGTGTCCCAGTGAGTTGTACAGCGTCCCCCCTTCAGGAAAAACCAGTCATAAAGTATATGTCCTCAATGTCAATATTGAGGATATGCTCACCTATGACAAAGTACTGTTGGGATGCATCCCAACTCTATAGCATGTGTGTCATGAATGGGATCTAGGCTGTCATCCCCTGTATCTGAAAGAATTTGAGCAAACCACAGTTTCGCAAAGCAGCCACACATTGTGGATTGTTTGCGGCTTGCTCATCCTCTATCTCATTTTCTCTCTCTCGCTACTCTAGCATGATCTCTACTTGTTGGGAACCTACCAAAAGGAGCATTCAAAACATGTTAGGTCCTTTCCCAACTAGCACAAGCTCATTTTTTGAGAGATTTTTTATGTTTGACTTGCGGGTTTTCACCGTCGCACCTCGCCTTCAGGTATAGTGCGACGTCGTCGCAAGTCCTGTTTTCGAGACTTGCGACGACTCAGGCTCGTCGTAAGTCCCGAAAGGGCCACTTGCGACGAGCCGAGGGTGCAATGGCCCCTCCCCAAATCATCAAAAAACTCAAAAAAATGAACAAAAATGGAAAAACTAAACCACTACAAAGTTGCTGGCTAAGATTTAGGCCTACCTGGTCCGGACGGTTTGTGAAATGGCGGATCGTAACTCCTGAAATCGGCAAAGGAAGTTTTGGCTCCAAATTGGTACTTCTCCACCCAAATTGGCAATTTGACCAATGTTTCTATTTTTGGCCCATATTTCTATTTATAGAATGGAATGGAATATTCCTTTTCAAATATTTTGATACTTTTGGACCATTTACTATAGTTTCGACCATTTGTCATTATATTTGGGACTATTTGACACTTTCTCTAGTGTACAGGAGTCGTAAAGTGGTCTTTTATAGCGTTTCTCGCATTACCAACGGTAATTACAGGTATGAACACTCCTTTGAATGTTTTGTCATTATTGTTTTTGGTTAAGTCACAATTATTGCATGAGGATGAGTTTACTCTTTGTTTGTTCTCGTACTCGTCAAATCATGAAAACAAGTACCGAGTTATGATTTATCACTTTTCCGGGCTCGTTAAACTTCCACGGAAAAGGTCACCCCCTGGAGTCCATAGTTAAGCTCTTTTCAAACTCCCTAAAATTGAAAAGATTTCCAAGCAAACTTTTCACGTTCATGCTTGTTAAAGTATTTGAATGGTCGTCTTCCTGGTGATAGTTTACCCCTTTTTCGAACCAGGAGGCACTAATTACAAAAAAGGAATACTCCAGCCAATCATGACTAGAAGAGTCCTCTCCCGCGTTGTTGTACCCTTTTTCGGGAAATAAGGCTAACTTTACGAAAAAGGACCATTGGAGTCTTATTTAGTTCTTTTCAGACTCTCTAAATATGAAATGAAGACCGAGTTTTCCTTCTATGGACTCGTTAAATTTTCACATTGAAGGGCCCGTCATGGGACGAACCCCTCCTATCCTAGGTTCGGAAAATATTTGGGATTGGACTCATCTATGAGATGAGATATACCGATCATCTGGTTACCCTCATCAAGATCATTAGAAAACACATGAGGCACTCATCGTTCATGATGGGGAAAAAGGAAAGTGTTTGTGTTACATACCTTAGTGGCAGTATATAGTCGTTCTTGAACATGGCACTCGTCTGCATTTGCCTACCGATACTTGGGTCATTTGTTTGTTTATGAGTCCTCGCTTACTTTTTGAGTCCTGTTACTCCTCTGAGTCATTCGTAGAAAGATTCCACTATCAGTTGCATTAGAAGTTTGTGTCATTCTCATGTCAATACTGCCAAGTCATGCCATGCCCATGTTCAAGAACATATTCATCACTCATCATTTTTCAGTCAGTACACACGTCATCATGTCGTTGTTACTTTGAGTCGTTCTCACATGTTATTGTACCATCCGATCCACTCTACACATATTTTTTCATGTTTCATGTCGATTGATGGGGGATTCATTATGGCCCTCCTTCGACGGATTCGTCCTTGTCGACTTCAACTCATCATCCAAGGATTGAATCTAGAAACCAGTCAAGTACCTTGGTCCTGCATGCCTCAATGGCAGGTCACCTCACTTTCATCATGAGTTTACATCATTGACTCTTGATTGAAATATTTCATCTTGCGTTCAACGTCAACTCATTTATTCACGCTTGATGATATGTACTGTGATACCTTGGGAATCATTGACATTAATGGTGATCTCCCTCGCACTTGTTAACGGTTTACATCAATGACCGGTAATCAAGTGGTTTCTACCATGTTCGACGTCAAGACATTTGTGATCACATGGATAGATTCGTATCATTGCGGGTTCAAGTTGAAGACCCCGGGGAGTCATGTTTTACCCAGGTTGCGAGGGAGTTTGTATTGAGTCATATTACATGGATCCACTTTTGTATTGGTCGTGGCTGTTTTATCATCTCATCATGGATCTACACTTGTGTCTAGTATCCATGATTGTGTTCAGTCGGTCATTACTCCCATGGATCTGCAATGTATTGGTTGGCAGCCATGTTGTACTACATATGAGATTGTCAGTTCAGAGTCAGTTGTACTGCAACAACATCCTTCATCCGACAAGTCTTTTGCCATTATTTCTATCAAAGCACTTCACCTGTACATCCTTAACAGCTTCATGCTTTGGGGGGCATTCTGTTACACCTAAAATCTACTCATCATCATGATTTAGTGTATACATCCCTGGAGTCATATGGACCAAGTACTCATTTGGGAGGATTTGTACTCAGTTTGTACAACCTTTTGAAAGGTCGTCGCAGGTTGCACACTAGCAACATGTGACATCACAGGTTGCACTATAGCAGAGTGCGACGAGGTCTGTTAATGGGAAAAAATAGCCATTTCGAGATCTTTCTCGAAGCTTTCCCATTTAGGGGCTTATCCCTGATCTCTTGGAGAGCTAGTACTCGACCCCTATCCTATTGGGAAGATCCCCCATCTCTCTCCTACCATTTCTCATCCTATCCTATCCATAAACTCATCCACGTAGTCCTATATATATGAGGCTCACTCCCATACCAAAGGGAGTAAGACTATGGTATCTACATGCTGGTGAAATCTCTCGTAGACACCTTCACTCACCTCTTGGAGAATTCATGCTTACTTGGAAGGGCTTGGCAATTGGCTTGTGTGGAGAAGGGCTACTACGTTAAGTCATTGGTTGTAGTTTTATATCTCTATCATGTACTCCTCTATTTGCAGTAATACAAATGATTTCCACCAATATCGCTCTTATATGTGATGATGTTGTGTTTACCTGCTTAACTGTTTACATAGATCTCTTATTGTATAGATGTTCTTTACTCATTTCTCTTTTCTGTGTCTTGATAGGTCTTGCAGCTTGGATCTGACGACCGTGGGATGTAGAGAAACATTGGGGAGAAAGGATAGCGAATCAAAGAGGTAAGACATCTAGCACTTTATCCTTAAGTAGATCTAGGAAACGTGTTTGTAGTCTGTTATATTTGTTCTAGACTCGCATTGAGCTAGGGAGATCTGGCTCACCTCCGGTTGAGTGGATTGTCCGGTAACAAAAATCCTTCTTCTTCGTCCTTCCATTCTGATTATTATGAACAGAATAAGAACCATAAGTCTTTAGATGATGAGTTGGCTGAAATTGAGATTGAATTTCAGAATATTTGTTCCAAATATACTTTCTCTATAAATCAAATTTCAAATGAAAAGTTAGTTCGATCAAATACTTTGAAATTAGATAAATCTGATACACTTGACAAGAATGAATGTCTAAAAAATGAAGTTGACCATTTACAAGATTCAAATCCCAATATTTCCTTTCAATACAATAACGATGATATATTGCTAAAAGAAATATTCTCCACTCTCAATTTTGATGAAAATATTTTGGATCATGATCTTAATAATATCCAGCATACCTTTTATGATTCAATTTATTTATGGTTGGAACAATCATTTTTTAGCAATTTCCCATGTCATTTCCATTTCTTTGTAAATAAGAAACTTAATTCATTTTTTCCTATTTTTGGACCTCCAGTTTCAAAATTTTCATTGCCGATTCATCATTTGTTTTATCTTGCAGGTTTAAAATTACTTGATTGGCTCCATTGGATATTCGAGTATACTTAGTTTCTGTTTATTTCAGAATAGTGTAGGAGTAGGTATAGAACAGATTAGTTTTGATAAATTCTTTAATAATTAGATTTCCCTTTTGATTCTCTCCAATGAAGTATTCGTGACGACAAACCGAATCTAAGGTGGGTTCTAGTACTGTTCGATTACAGACATTGGAAGGTGTTGTGGACACCTATCCAGTGAATTTTTTACTCCTCAAAAGTCATTTTGTATAAATCAGACTGATATTTTTGTACATAGATTGATTTTGCTCATTTTCTTTTGTTTGGTTTGTTTTATTTTTTGTATTTATCTTTTGTTTGATTTCAAATCCCCACACATGTAGCAATATTTAGTAATTAGTTTATCTCTTGGTGATGATTCCAGTTTTTGTTTTATGACTGTCTGCCATCTATGATTTTGTCCTGTATTTAGAAATTGTCCAACATAGGACATACAATTAATGACTGCAGGACCTCGAATTAATATATCTCTACGACGGTCATTATCTTACACATGTATTATTTGTTAATCGAAGTCTGAGGGATAGCCGAGTCTCCATTGTCTCATGTCTCATGGTTTAAGTTGCATATCATATTAACCTTTCCAGCTTGATCTGCTATGGATCCTTTTACCATCACCTTAAGATAAAGTAAATTACAAGGTGGGAGGTCTTGTCATCAAGCCTGCTCATTAGGTTCATAAGTGCTATGCAGAATGACATCTTCACACCAAGCTACCACACTTGGAAGATGACTTTCAGTTTTACTGAGAGTTGGAAGATCCTATCACAAGTCGGTCCATTGATGATCAACATAGCACTGGTGAGTAACACTACTGATATATGGTCACCAAGCCATGGTAGTGCCTTGTAATTTTCCAACTTAATAAAATCTGGATTGCTGCATATGTTTTAGTACAAGATACCTGTGCATATAAGAACAGGGGGGTCTTATTATAAGCCATCCCTACCACGATCATGGGTTTAATTTGGACTGAAGCTATCAATATATGGTTACCAAGCCATGATAGTTGCTTTCAACACCTCAACTAAAAGACAAGGAGTCTCGTTATCAAGCTAGCTTGATCAGTTTCTGAATTCTGCTTGTGAGTGGCACTGCTTATATCTTATCACCAAATCAGGGAAGTGGTTTTATACACACAGTTATTTTTTGTACTTAAAAAAAAAAAAATGCAGCATGTAAATAATGTCTCAACAAATCAAGGTGATGTGTAATTGGGATATCCAGAAGCATTTTCAAGTATGTGCTTAGGTTCAACACAAGCAGCTTCCCATGACTACATACAGGTGAAGGGTCTCAGTTGTCTCTTCAAACCCCTTATCAGATTTGCATTATTCTTAATATGATTAGACATGGATATTTATTAATTTATGGTCAATGCTCTTTAGCTGTATACCTTGTGATCATTTTTGAAAATTTAGGTTGAATAAAGGAGATCTGGCTAACATGTTTTAATGTTTTCTCTAAGCTGGTTTTCATTGCAGAGATAACTAGTTCTTCCCAGCCAGTCGCCATTTGTTGTGGGCACAACAGATCCCATGCTTCACTAAAGAAAGGGAACCCCATTTCTAGATAAACGCAAAGGTATTTGGGTGAGTCATCTTGTAAATATTCGATTTTGATTTCACCTCTGTTGGCCCGGTTTTGCAACCAGGCTTAGTGCTATGGGCACCTGCTAACTAGTAGCAGCAGTTTCAATAGAAATAAATAACAATCTAATCTAAACTAAACTATTAATGGATCTATTCAATAATTTAAGCAAATAATGTAAACATTTAAAGAACAAGAACAAGAAAATATTAAAAAATGAATTTGTATTGAAAAGTGGGGGGCAAGCAAGTGCTTGCGATAATACCTTCAATGGTGAAGGTTGTTTGAATGGCTCCAATGGTGAGCAACTCCAATCTCCAATGGGTCCTTTCTCCAAGGCTTGCTATAATGGCCAAATACTCAAGGGAGATTTTTGCAGCATGAGGATAGGAATATGGATGGATGTGAAATGAGGAGCCCCTACCACCTTTTTATAGGTTTTGGTGGTGGGGAATACCATTTGTGGTTTTGTGGAAACCAAATGGTATTGACCAACATGGTTTAGGTACTTTTCCCTCCTTTTTCCTTTTTTGAATAGAAATAATATTTTAATTCCATTTTTAATATTTTTGGGAATTTGGACCCTTTTTGAGGGTTTTTTATGCTTTTCAGGAAAAATAATCTTTTTTAATGGAAAAAGGGGTGTACTCAGGTCTTTTGGTGACCTTTTGTTGGTTTCAGAGGCTCCGATGGTGAAAAAGTGGACAAATGGGTCATGTGAATAGGGAAGTGAGCTAGTGAGCACTTTTTAGGTGTTAACAGATTGCCCCCTGATGTGTGAGGGCAGGAGCTCATCGTAGGGCCGATAGACATCATAGTTCTTTTGTCTTTTTTCAGGGGTTTGGGAAGGAGAAGAGACCGATTGGAGACTAGAGCCACGGCCCTTGGAAGCTGCAAGAAACAAAAAATATTACATGGCCTCAATATGAATGAGGTATAATCTCTGATAATGAACGAGGAGGGCATTCCCATGCTCGTATCAAGACATAGACATAACAATTAGTCCCAAGAAGGGGGATCCAATACATAAAGAATCTACTGGTACATCATAATGATCCAGGGGGGACATTATTTTGGCATGTACTCCTGATCATAACGGATGTCAATAACTGATACACTGGAATAACTGAGGGACTGCTGAAACTGAAGGTGTCCAACATCTGTAGGGACTCAAAGACTATGAGTCATCTCTGAGAAATAATATAACTGTATACTCAAAGGAGTATGAAACTGGGGTACATCTGAATACTGTCGCCATGCGCAACCCGAATATCTATAGAAAAAGTGTAACTGGTGTTATCCATAGGAAGACTCTCAAATGTGGAGGAGTCAAGAGGTATCCGGGGTCTTCGACTAATAAGTGAAACGGACGAATACCATGTGCGAGTCTCAACGATGTGATCAAGGTGTTGAAGTCGAGCATGTGAGAAACAACCATTTGGAGAGGCACTAAAGATTCCTCTCGAAATGATTCGTAGGCACTCATCATAAATGGTGATGAGTCCAAGACACAGGGACCTCTAGGTCTATCTTCTGGAATCAATGTGGTTGTCGTCGACAGAGGGAGACCAGCAACTAACAAGGCAATGATGTTTCCTTGATAGGAGCACGAGGTGTAAAACTGAAGTGTTGTAGTACTGATGGTAGGACTGACATACTTGTGGGGATGGGAAATAACTGGGTCAAAAGTGGGTAGACTCAAACTTCCTTTGTTCAGAGCATGATGAGATGGTTGACCTGGAAGCGTGGGGAACTGACTTGTAGGTGTTGGGATCATTGCTTTGACTGAATGGTATATATTGACTCTGGGGGGGAGGACGAGCTGATAGGTTCCGTCGAGGGATTATCAAGGTGACATACTGTAGAATACTCTAAACAAAGGAGACCAAAATGGGGAAGCTGTCTAATGAGTAGATGTGATCTGTCGTGGCGCCAAGAGGCACCATTGATTCCTTCTTCGTAGTTTTAATGAGCTCCAAGAAGGGATAAAAGTGTGCTCTGAAATGGTACGGTCCTGTGGATTTTGTGAGCCCAGGACAGCTCATGCTCATGGTTGCTTTCATGTTTAGAGAGTCTGAAAACGGTAAGTGGACTATATTGGTGTTTCTTTTTCGTAAGTTTAGTCTCCAAGGCCCGAAAAAGCATAAAATGATGCGGATGGAGAACTCTTCTAGCCGATGTGACTAGAGTATACCTTTTTCGTAATTAGTCTACAAGGTCCGGAAAAGGGGTAAACTTATACCAGGTAGATGCCCTTTCAGATACGTTTAGTGAGCATGAAAGGAAGCAAGATTGCTCGGCGATCTTTTCATTGTTTTAGGAGTCAGAAAAGAGCTTAACAGAAACTCCCTAAGTGCCTTTTTCGTAAAAGTGGTTGCTCGGCCCGAAAAAGGGATAAAATTATACCGAACAAAAAAGGGGTGTATTAATGCCCTGAAAATCGGGACGTGATAGCGAGAAATGATCTCAAGCATCATCACGAGCGCGGAAAACTGAATCCGGTGGTATATGACACGTCTAAAACGGAGAACGGCCGATGTGGTACGCAAACCGAGGTGACGAGGGGGCATGGAAAAAATGCCCAAAGAATGTAAAGGTGAGAGCGAGAAATGATCTCAAGCATCCTCACGAGCGCGGAAAACTGAATCCGGCGATATAAGGCATGTCGAAAACGGAGAACGGTCGATGTGGTACGCAAACCGAGGTGACGAGGGGGCATGGAAAAACTGCCCGAAAAATGTAAAGGTGAGAGCGAGAAATGATCTGAAGCATCATCACGAGCGCGGAAAACTGAATCCGGCGATATAAGACTCGTCAAAAACGGAGGTCATAAGGACTTCGGAATGGTCAAAGCAAATAACTAGGTTAAAAAATGGCTATAAATAAGGTGATTCCACCAAGCAAAGGATGCAGTGGTGGGGAGAAATGATGACCCGTGGGGGAAAAATACTAGGTGTATCAAATCAATTGAAATATACAAGTGACACGTGACCTCAAAAATGGTTGAGATCACGAATATGAAAAAGTGAGCAGGGTTAATGACCTGCCCCCATGCTATGTACATGGGGTTTGTGATTGTGGATCACATATGTGTTGGTTTGAACGATGGGCTCATTGAGGTGTTGAGATTAGCTGGTGCAGCTGGTTGTGGGTAATGCATCTGCTGTTGTGGGAACTGCATGGGGGTATGTGTATTAGGTTGAGTATAGTATGTAGGAGGTACATATGCTGATGGCGCTTGCCCATAGCAATGTTGTGGACAAGAGGGTCCATGAATGTGATGGGTCTGGTTTGTTGGAGCATAAGAAGTTGTCGCTCCGAAACTGGATGTAGCCCTAGAGAGGTCTGGGGTAGGCATGGTGCTCACCATGCTGAAAGGTTTAGCTTGGGGTGTGATTTGGCCAATAATGCCATCGGCGGCATGAGATGCCCCCGGTGCGTCACTGCGTGAAGAGTCGCATCGTGGGGCGTCTGGTATGATTGTGTATAGATAACCCGACTGGGCATAGATGAGATCAAACTGTTGGGCTTTGAGGATGGCCTCTTCTTCAGACTGGGGTCTTTCAGATGCCACATCCTTCGCAATGAGCGGGAGGAGGGATTTTAGAAACCAATCTAAAAAGATACGGTCATCTAATTTGATTTTGCAGAGGCTTCGGCGTCGACGCCACTCATGAATGTGGTCAGTGATATGGGTGGCCGTGTTCTGTCTGCAAGACAGTAGGATCTCGACTCCCGCATCATAGTGGACAGGTAACTGGAAAAACTGCAGGAAAGTTTAGGCAAGGGAGGTAAAGGTGGCATGCGTCTCATGGGGTTGCTCAATATACCACTTGGCTGCAGAGCCAGTGAAGGTGCGCTGTAAGAGCCGGAGGCGGATAGAGTCGTCCACTATGGAGTTGGAGGAACACCATAGATGGAAGGACATGATATGGTTCTGGGGGTCTTCACCCGTCTTACCCTCAAACTTAGGGATGTCAAAGGGGAGTTTGGTGGGCATGTGAGGCCACGCAGGATCGTGTCTGATGGGGTCATTAGTGAGCCTAGCTAAGTCTGGCAGGTTAAGACTTGCCATGTATGGTAAGCTAGCAGATGTGGTGACTGGAACTGGGACATGCCTAGTCATTGTGGTATGATGTGGGGGTCCAGTAGCGCCTAAAGGTATGCTAGGTATGGAGGGTATGTGCCCTCCAATAGGTGTAGTCTGGTATGGGCCAGCGCCTCCAAGTGCAACATGGGTTACACTTGGGTTAGGAATAGGAGTGGGGATTCCTGGGATAGGGTTTGTGGAAACCAGAGGGGGTGTGACCCCTATGTTGGGCATACCCATAACAGGTGGTGGCCCTGTGTTGGGAATTCCTATAACAGGAGGTGGCCCTGTGTTGGGAATTCCTAAATGTGGAGTGTTGCCCATGTTGGGCATACCCAGGGGGGTGGTCGTTGCCATGGATGGCACCGCCGCAGAAGGGTCTGTGGATGTCTCACCTATGGTGCTGGTAAACAGTGGATCAAATGGTGTTCCAGCCATAATGGTGGTAGGTGGTAACTCTGTGGGGTTTTCGGATTCTACCTCCAAATCAAATGTGAAGTGAGTGTGTCAGAATCGGATGACTGTTTAGCTGATTGACGATGTGTCGAATCAAGGGATAAGGCTCTGCATCCGTGACGTGGAGAGCCAAGTGGACTAAACTCTGGGAGTTCGCCCTGTAGACGACGAGAGCGTCTAAAATTCTCAATGGTGAGAATTAAGTTTTTGTGTGAAAAAATGTGTTTAAGTATCAGGTGGTTATATATATATAAAAGACTCAAAACCCTAATGCAACCAAGGGTGCAAGAAGGGGAGTGAAAAAGAAGGCTCTCAGGCCAAAAAAAAAATCAACCTCAAAAAAGGCACTTATTCTAGCAGCTGTGCTACAATAAGTGGAGGAATGCAACAAATGGTCAGAGTACCAACATGCAAACGGCTTCTATAAAAAATAGGTGTAACTAGACCAAGGGTGGGTTGAAACATGCAAACACCTAACTAAAAGTATTGTGACTCAAACACACGATATCCTCTGCAAGGTGATGAAATCCAAGTCAGACAATATGAATGTTGAGAGAACGGCTAGATATCCCCCTACCGGGAGGGACACCGGGTAATCAATCCTAAAGACAGGCTACTAGGATACTCCGTTCATGACGCGTCGAGAAAAGGTAAATCTGTCGTTTGGTCCTTTGAACACAATATCCCAATACAGGGATATCCCGAGAACTGCGAATGGTATCCCTTCGGTTACTGAATGGATTTCGGTATTCCACTCAGGCTTCCGGAACCATCCTCGCGACTTCAACCCTCCTAAGGGAGAGGCCTTCCCACAAACCGGTTGTGACCGCGCCAAAAAGTACTAAGAGATTTTAGCTCCCTAATTGGACAACTTCTATGTCTCAGATGTAATAACTGAGGGGTGTTATTGGAACACCTATCCCCCCAATACTACCTAGCTACAAAAGTTCTTTTAGTGTTCCCCAAGTGGGGTTAAAAGTGTGTTGAAATTAGGGTACGTTTTAAGGCTTAGTTCAATTAAGTGATCGAGTGAGTGCACGTGAGGTATTGTAAACTGAACTTGAAAAAAGGAAATGCTTAATAGGAAATTTTCACAAAAAAAAGGAGCTTTGGAAAATAAAAAAGCAAATATTTATGACTTTTTCAAAATAAATGGAAATTAAATGCTTTTGCAAATGTCAACTCAAAAAACAATGGATTTTTTGAATTATGAAAGCAAATAATAGACTTATTTTAAAGAAATAATGGACTTCTTCTTTCAAGGAAGTTGCTAAGGGCAAGTTTTTAAAACAGGAAAAATTTTAATCTAGATAAAAATGCAAAAATAAGTCCTTCTTTCACTTTCTTGAAAATTTTTAAAAAGATTTCTAGATATGCATTTTTAAATATTAAAATTTTTTTCAAGGCTGTAAAATATGCAGAATCTAATACTGTAAAAATGTGCTTTGTGGACAGAAAATACAGTAAAAATTAATTTTTAAAATCGAAATGGCCGAATGAAAAATTAAGCAGCGCGGGTTTTAAAAGAAAAACCGCGATGGACCGCGCGGGTTTTGGTCGCACAGTCGCGATGGACCGCGCGGGTTTCGGTCGCACAGTCGCAATGGACCGCGCGGAAAATGTCCGCGAAGCCGCGGTGTGCAGCGCGGAAATAGGCCGCGAAGTCGCGGTGAACCGCGCGGAAAAGGGCCGCACAGTCGCGATGGGCAGCGCGGTAAATGACCGCGATGCCGCGATGTGCAGCGCGGAAACCGGCAAAAAATCCACGGTGAACCGCACGGAAAAAAGGCCAAAATCCGCGATGGACCGCGGGACTGTCAGGCGAAAAACCGCGAGGCGAAAGCCGTGCACGGAAGCCGAAAAAACGAACCCGAAAATTGAGAATTTCGGGCTGTTAATGGCAAAAGATGGGGCCGAAACTTAGAGCAGCAATGGATCTGTTGTCTAAGATGGCAGATCTATGGATCTAAAGGTTAAAAACTAATAAAAAACTAAAATTAAAAGCAAAACTAGAGATCTATTGTTCAAAACCCAGCGGAGTCGCCAAAAACTGTTGGCCCGGTTTTGCAACCAGGCTTAGTGCTATGGGCACCTGCTAACTAGTAGCAGCAGTTTCAATAGAAATAAATAACAATCTAATCTAAACTAAACTAATCATGGATCTATTCAATAATTTAAGCAAATAATGTAAACATTTAAAGAACAAGAATAAGAAAATATTAAAAAATGAATTTGTATTGAAAAGTGGGGGGCAAGCAAGTGCTTGCGATAATACCTTCAATGGTGAAGGTTGTTTGAATGGCTCCAATGGTGAGCAACTCCAATCTCCAATGGGTCCTTTCTCCAAGGCTTGCTATAATGGCCAAATACTCAAGGGAGATTTTGGCAGCATGAGGATAGGAATATGGATGGATGTGAAATGAGGAGCCCCTACCACCTTTTTATAGGTTTTGGTGGTGGGGAATACCATTTGTGGTTTTGTGGAAACGAAATGGTATTAACCAACATGGTTTAGGTACTTTTCCCTCCTTTTTCCTTTTTTGAATAGAAATAATATTTTAATTCCCTTTTTAATATTTTTGGGAATTTGGACCCTTTTTGAGGGTTTTTTATGCTTTTCAGGAAAAATAATCTTTTTTAATGGAAAAAGGGGTGTACTCAGGTCTTTTGGTGACCTTTTGTTGGTTTCAGAGGCTCCGATGGTGAAAAAGTGGACAAATGGGTCATGTGAATAGGGAAGTGAGCTAGTGAGCACTTTTTAGGTGTTAACAACCTCTAAAATTCTTCACCCATGGTTTTGGTTTTCTTGTTTGCAAGTGTTTGATTATTTCTTCCAAAGTGTTTCGGTTTGGGAAAAGCCAAGTTTTTTGAGTATTTTGTCGACTGTTATCATCATCCCGAAATTTGACATTTGGAGAACTCGCAACCCGACAGGTGCGGGTTGCAGGATTGTTGTTTTTAAGTTTTGGTTTTGCTAATTCCAAAACCCACAACCCAACGGCTGCGGGTTGCAGAATCATTCTTTAATAAGATTGAGAAATAATTACCCCTAAACCCGAACCCTACAATGGTGGCATTCGTCTTTAGGGATTGTGGTTTTTCGTTTATTTGTTGTGTCCTCCCGAAACCCACAACTCGTAATTTCGAAATGCGGCTTTTGGGATGGTTATCTCTCCTCACAGTTTCACGTTCCCAAAACCTGCCACCCACATGATCGGTTTTTGGCTTTCGGAAATCCTTTCTTCCACTTCCATTTTGCGTGCTCGCAACCTGCAAATCCATACTTTCAGGTTTCGGCTTGCGAGATCTTTGAATAAGAACTTTATGAAAAATTTTGAACCCGATTCCACATCCTGCTCCGGTTAATCTCAGCCGTCTGTCTGCTATGGTCTCACGGTCATGTTGATTTTGGGTAATCAGTTAATTCAGGCCTTTCCATATTGTCTTTTGAAAGCTGGTTCTACCAAATTATCATTTTTCTATGTAATTCATGACAGTGGACACTATTACAAGTCTACTAGTTACTTCATGTTGTATGGATGCCATCTCTCCGCCTTAAGTTCGCCATGTCTAGACTCGAGTTTTGACATCTTGTCGTTTTTGTTCCACTTCTTAATGATCACTTCTTTTCATTTATTCCTGACCTGAAATATTTTATCATTCTCATGGAAGTTGGGTCAGATCAATCGGATTTGTTACGTGCGAGGAATTGATAGCCCGTGTATTGGAATTCCTAATCGAGACTTGTTGCAGATCAACTTTATCGCCATAACCTTTGTCTCTGTTATTATTTACCAGTCATAATCATTGATGAGAGATTGCTTGTAATGATGTGATCATAAAGGCAATTCAAAACCATGCGAATAGTAATTGAGCTTGTACTTTGCACAAGCTTAAACTCGAACCTCGGCTCTTTTCATGACAATTGAAGTGATTATAATGGATTGGTTGGATAAGTTTAATCATTGCAAATTGGCCCTCTCAATTGACATCACCCTGCTTGTTGGCCTTAAAATAGCAATTAACATAAAAAATCCATACTGTCCATTGCCTTCTGAAAGAGGAAATACTTTGTGTGGCATTTCTTTTACATCCTTTTATCTAAGACTTATTCAAAATGAGTAATATCCATGTAGGTGGTGAATATTTTGATGTCCATGCTGACGATAAAGAACTCTACCCCTTGTTATATCAATAAATGTTGTCACCACCATTTGATGCAGATGTTCCTGATCTTATCAATGGTAGCAGTGAAGAGGACTTTGAAACTTTGTCTGCCTACATGCAAAACTCCGTGGAGCAAAAGAAGAAAGTTCCGGAAGAACTAGTTGATCTTGATGACGATGTCATACAAGATTTTATAATAAATCAAGAATCTGATATCCTGTCGTTTCTTCCTGAAGTAGATCCTTTAATGGATTTCTCTGTTTTTGACAATGGGTTTCCCAACCCTGAATTTCCTACAGCAGATGCTTTGGAAGACACACCCCCTGTCGAAGATAGTGATCCATCTGTAAGTGAATTCTTATGGTGTCACGAGATCTTATCTGATTAAAGAACAAGTCTTTGTTTTTGTGAAAGGTGGCGGAAAATCTTTTAAGTTTAACAATAGCGAGATTTCTTGGATCGGCAGTTAGATCCGATTTTGTAATCCCTATTTTGTAGAATTTCTCTTTTTGGAACTCTTATGTAAATTTAGTATATAAGGAGGAATGTTTCCCTTAGTAAGGGGTTGGGAATTTTGGAATTGCAATTCAGCAGAAGATTGGACTAAAGATACTCTGTCTATCAGAGTCATTGTAATTTTTGTACAAGACTTCTCTATTCAGGAAAGATATCTTTTAATTCACCTCCTATTGTTCTTCAAATTTCTTTGAGAATTGATGAGTTAATGTTTCAAATTTTTCATCGGTTATGTGTTCAATCTTTTGCAGGACATTCATTAATGCATAACATCTCTCATATTGATTTCTCTGTATGTCTGGATTATTCTCAAAATTGTTCTATTAAATTTCTTTAATTGAACGTTTTCACTTTTATATTTCTGCAAATGATTCGATGCAAATAAATATGGATAATCAAATGTTAATTTTTCAGTTAACACAATGATTACAGATAAGATATTTGAATAGGCTTAAACACTTTGAAGAATTGTCACTTAATTTTCATTAACTGATAATACTTTAATTAACAAGTGAAGAACCCGAAGACATTTCTGTTTAAGGTACTTAACTACTTGTTCATCACGCTTCAAATCTGATCTCCACAACATCAACTCTTCCTTTTTGGCTAGATTTGACTTAGAATAGGTTCTTTCCCTAGGTAGGTTAAGTTAGATTTTGGTAACCAGTTTTTACTTTGTTTTCCTTGATAGGAAAACTGATCTTTCAAGATCAAATATTTTACTCATAGAGTGCCAGTGGAGGCCAAATATCCATGGGTGATTACCACACCAAATAGCTTGAGGATAGAATTTCCCTTGCGCAGGGTCTTTCGAAGCCTTTGGCCGGGTTTTCATCCCCTGTTGTGTGCCTTGGAACCCATTCCAGCACTTTGCACTTACCCTGCACCCCCGAGGCATCAACAAATGGCTCTAGAAGGAGGGCATGAATTGGCAAATTTCCCACAATAAGAGCTAACTTTTATTTATTATGTTTTCATGGCTCTTTCCCAAATTTCTGCATAGGAGTCTGATACCGCATTGAGCCTACCAGGGCCTTTACATGAACTCCCTAAAAAGGCAGTTAAGATCTTGCCAAAATTTGATGGAGAAGGTAATGTTTCTGTCACCGAGCATATTAGAAGGTATGAATCTATTTTGCGTTCATTTAATATCATACATGAAGACGTTGCTTGCAGATTATTCCCATTTACCTTCGAAGGTAAGGCTTCTCTTTGGTTTTATTTTTTACCTTTGAATTCAATTTCTAGTTGGTTAGAATTTATGAATGTTTTTAGAGATTCTTTTGAAGATTATGATGTGGTTGAAATTCATCAAAATCTGATTCAAATGCAAGTACTTGATGGAGAATCAATTCAGGATTTCTACACATGTTTTTGACAAGTGTATTATGGCTTACGCGAAACATAGACATTCATCACAACTCACTTTATGTTCGTGTGTTAGGTCTCTTCCCAAGATTATAGCAATGTTTATTTTGCGACAAGGGATAACAGATTTCAATGAAGCATGCAAAGAGGCTCAAGTTCTTGAGAAAGAATTGAAGGGGTTGTTGAGATATTGTAACTTCTAAGAATATTATATTTGTACTTTATTTTTTCGGAGATGTTTCATTCCTCCGTGAAGATATTATTGTATATCCGGAGATGTTTATTCCTCCGTCGGAATGTGGTAACTTGGGTTATTATACTTCCCTAGTGGGGGTCATCCCTGTATCTGTTATGTGGGTCAAAGGGTTGTTAGACCACCCTAGTGGGGTCGGCCCAATTAGTTGTAATGGGGTATTTAACCCAATGGTTAAATATGAGCCTACATGATTTGTGTAAAAGACAAGTCGGAGTAGTGTATAAATAGAGGAGGTTTATTCCTCATTTAACACACTCACTCACTTGAGAGTGGCGCACTTATGAGAGAGAGGTCTGCTATGGAGAAGGAGGAGCTTATGCGCAGGGTTACATCTTTTGTATTTGCTGGTCATCTATATTGAGGAAGCTTTGCTGGGTTTTCTACCCCATGAGGGTTTCCTAGGATAAATCTGTGTCTCTTGTGTTTATTTGTGCTTGTTGTTTCTTCAGTGATCCTGTATATGCTATTATTGTGAAATGGAATGTAATGTTGCTATTTTCTGTCTTAGCATATTAAATTTTAACAGGGGTATCCTTCAGATCTTTTTTATCCTTTCCTTTCATATGATGTTGAATCTGTTAATGAAGAATCAAATTTTTCACAAATTGCTCAATTAAATTCACAAATGAATGACCTGTACAATGAAGTTATGTCCATAAAGAAGGAAAAGGATATTCAAAATACTCTACATGATTTGAAACGAATAATTTTTGCATCCAGTTTTCAATCTTCCTTAGATACCAAAAAGAAATTAGATGCAAATTCTAATAGTCATTATTCTCTTTCAAATGTATGTGAGTACGATGAATGTTTTACATCCTCCCTTCATTGTTTGGAATCTCAATCTGAAACTGTTAAAGAAAATCTTAATCCTAATATTTCTAATCTATGTAATGAACAATTTGTTCGAATGAATTTTGAACATTTTCCTTTTTCTCAATTTGATCATAATGATACAACTATCAATAAAAATGAAGATTTTGAGAATTATGAAGAGGATTTTTCATGTATTTCTAATAATTTTAAAAGTCCTTTTATAAGTGATATTAATTCTTCTTCATTTAATCAAAAGATGGATGTTCGAATAGAAAGTTTTGAAGATGCTGACTGTACTTCAGATTTTGAAGAACATAATGATTCTACGCATTTTACAAAATCTGAAAATTCTTCTTCTTCATCCTTCCATTTTGATAATTATGAACAGAATAAGAACCATAAGTCTTTAGATGATGAGTTGGCTGAAATTGAGATTGAATTTCAAAATATTTGTTCCAAATATACTTTCTCTATAAATCAAATTTCAAATGAAAAGTTATTTCGATCAAATACTTTGAAATTAAATAAATCTGATACACTTGACAAGAACGAACATCTAAAAAATGAAGTTGACCATTTACAAGATTCAAATCCCGATATTTCCTTTCAATACAATAACGATGATATATTGCTAGAAGAAATATTCTCCACTCTCAATTTTGATGAAAATATTTTGGATCATGATCTTAATAATAATCATATTCCATATGGATTAACAAGAAAACACAAACAAAACTTCTGTATGAATCCAGAACAAATTTCTAAGCTAAAAAATCCCCCCAAAACTTCTAGCCATAGTTATTTTAATCAATAAGTTAGCTAAAAACAGCTAGCATGTTATAATTGTTGTGACAGGAAATCTAGGGACGGTTATGAATTTTAAAAGAACCATCCACAATTTATTCTGCTCCAAAATTATTTGTTTAAGGGATCATCAACATAAACAAATTAGTATAACAAAGAATCTAAGCAAGATTTCGAGACCCAAAATCCCCAAAAAGTATGAACCCGAGCCATGTAAAATAAAATTTTAGTCCAGATTAGGATGTTGTTAGAGAGAACACCCAAAACATTTTAATTTTAATGGTTGACTATTAATCTTCAACATTAACATTTCGAACTAGGTTCGACTATATCAATTTAATTCTTTTAATGACTGGGAACA
Organism: Larix kaempferi; assembly: GCA_027924585.1. Classification (NCBI taxonomy): domain Eukaryota; kingdom Viridiplantae; phylum Streptophyta; class Pinopsida; order Pinales; family Pinaceae; genus Larix; species Larix kaempferi. Next base: position 3,775,700 of record BSBM01001041.1, on the reverse strand, counting down.
ATAGGTTTTGGCTATGTGTTCTTATCGATCCTAGGGTGTGAAATCATAACAAACCCTCTACGTTAAAAGGATAGTGAAATTTATATGTTTCTTTTTGGGAGCGTCACACATCAAATTTTAATGGAAACCTCATCTAAGTGGTCTCGTAATGATGTCCCTAAAGCATAATACTAGACCAAACGAAGTCAAAATTGACCCTCAAGAAAACTGTTGGGATTTGAGGTAGTCGATGATGTAGTTTGCATACGAAGCACGACAATTAGGTTAATTGAGTTAATCATTGTTGGATCTACCTTATGTGAAACACGCACATTCACGGGCCAAGCTATCCCTTAGAATGGATCTGATAGCTATCGAGGGCTTCACCACTTCCATCATGGGACCAGTTGTACAAAATTTTCATTACTAACCAAGTTTTAAGGTTGAAGCAGAAGAGGCGAGGGTTACCTTTTGTTAACATTGGGGCAAGAGGATTAGTGGATGGGGCATGTGTTATACAAGGTAGGAATAAATGAAATATTGGGGAGGCATTACTTACCTTAATTAATAGTCTAGTAGCACCCTCTCCTAGTATGTGATGATCAGTGACCTCTTTGTGCTCCTCCTTTCATGCAAACCAAATATTCCAAATAAAGGGAGGGGACCCCATTTTACATCGATCCTCATTTATAACTTGGCATGTAATCAGTGAGAAATCCCTAAGCTCATGTGACATATTGGAGAAATTCTTTGTTAACCTAGTGCCACTCTATCACATTTGTTGTCAGCGAAGTGTCCTAAACATTATGTCGATGCAATCGGTTATGTTTTCTGAATTTGTGCAGATACGGTGGTGAGAGTTAAACTTTTGTATGCACCATATTGACACTATTGTTAACTTTTATGTGAAATAAAAATTATCTTAGTGTTTAATTTTTTTTTCTCATCGACGCTTTGGCAGAAAAATCACATTCCAAGAAATGAACACTTCATGCCTTAGTTGTGTTTTATACCCTTGTGGAATGTAGGTGGTATTTCTTCCCTCACATTTTTTGAAGTGTTAGCATAATAACAACGTTTCTTGCATCGTATCGACAGAAAACTCCACTTCATGGTGATATATTGGTGGGAAACCCATTTTCTTGGAAATGTATCGGCGAGAAACTCAAGACCACCTACATAAATTTCATCTAGTTGTCTACTTTTTATGCTGCAACATCGGTGGATAGTCCACTTTTTTTCTAAAACAATAGCAATAATTTCACAAAAAAGTGCCAAACTTATTTTCGTACGTAGCGAATTTTGGTGATGATTGTAGCTAGGATTTTCACCCTAGCTTGTACAAATGAGCACCTACTAAGGAGAAGGGAATCCTTAGTAGCAGTTCAATAAAAATGGTAAAAACAAGACAGTAAATAAAAACAGTAAACTACTCTAAGCATGTGCATAAAAAGGAAATGACAAGATAATGAAAATTTGTTTTGTATTAAGTTTACCTCAAATGTGAGGTTGGTGGAGCCTTTGCAGTAGTCCAGGGGTTGCTCCAATGATCCAATGTTTTTCCTTCTCCTTCTTCCAAGGTGTTTTGGATATGGGCCATAAGGGTTCTCAAGTGGGAAATTAGCTCCAAGTGGAGAGCTAAGGTTTCAAGAGAATTTTTGGCAGCATAAGGATGGGAGAAATTGGGGATATGAAATGGGGAGCCTCCATCACCTATTTATAGGTTTTTTAGTGGTGGAGTGTTGACCCATGGTTTTTGGCACCATATGGTTTAGGTCAATTGTATAGGGTTTTTGCTATTTTTAGAGGAATTTAAATTATTTTGGGGGAAAAGGGGGGTTTTTTGGCCTTTTGAAGGATTTTTAATGGTTTTTTAAGGTTTTGGAGGCAAATATGGTAGGAAATATGGACAAATGAGTCATGTAATGAGGGAGATGAGATAGTGAGCACTTTTTGGGTGTTAACAATGATACTTCTAAGACACATATCTATGATTCCCAAGCTTCCTCTATCATAACATCCTACTACCTGAACATGGTTTACGTACCAAGTCTTGGACGAATACTTATCAAAATTAAAAGAAGAAACTAGAGTTTGTAAGACAATGAACAAAATTTATGGAAGGGACTGCATAATATCCCAGGAGAAAATTGAGAAGGAATTTGCAAGCTCAACACCTTCATTAGCAGGTGAGAAGTGTATTTTAACCTTCATGATGATTTCTCCAACTTTATATGGGTCTATTTCTTGAAAAATAAGTGTAATGTCTTTGAAATATTCAAAGAATTTAGAACATTGGATGAGAAGTAATGTGGTTGACCTATTAAATGTTTGATATCAAACAATGGTAGATAATATGTGAGTTGAAAATTGAAGGAATACCTATTACATAATGGTATCTATTGGAAGCAATATGTCCCTCACACCTCTCAATAAAATGGAGCAGTAGATAGGAAGAGTAGGACTTTGGTGGAAATGGATCTATGTCTACTACAAGCCAAATACCAATTGACTAAATTTTGGGAAAATGTTGTTCACTACTTAAACTATCTCCTGAACATGGTTTTGAATGAGCTACTGGAGAATCTACTTTATTCGAGAAGTGGTGGGGAAGGAAACCATTTTTGGGGAACCTCAAAACCTTTGGATGTGTCACTTAGGAACATATCAGTGATAACTACGAGAATAAATTGCATGCAAAAAGTCATGGCTGCTTCATGATGGGTTATTCAGACAAATCGATATCCTATTGACTATTTGACTCTAGAAAACAATAAATTATTTTGATTAGTGATATGAAAATATTTCAGGATCTTTTTAACCATAAAATTGCATGTAATTTATGATAAAAATGGCTTTTAAAGATGAATTTTAAATTCTTAAATCAATCACATAAGCAAAGAAACAAATATGCAAACCAGAAATTTGTAGACAACAAATGATAACGAAGTTCACCCTTTTTGGGCTATGTCTCTGGGCCACTTCCAATGAGAAGGTCGATCTTATTAAGTCTTCAAAGCTTACATATATGAGTTTCTGGAAACATCAATGAGTTATGTCAATCAAATTCAGAAACAGACTGCACCACTACGTTCCTCTCTAAATTCTGAGAAAAATGAGTATAAAGTTGACTATGTTTGCTTGAGGCCTCCTCTGGCACGCAAATCGAGAACAATATGCCCTACAATTGTACGGACTATACAGATTCCCACCTCGGGAAGCACACCCATTAATGAGTGTACCCTGCCTCGGTATCTATGCATTATACCTTCCTCGGAAACTGTGCCAAAATGCGCATGTACATGGGTTTTCATGGCTCTGAAATGTGGTTTTAAATAAGAATTTGGGCACCGAATGTGAGATTTTCAATTGCTAAGAACTAGATTCATAAGACAATTTCACATGGAATATTTCAGACAATGAGGGAAGAAGAATAGAGAAGATAAATTGTGGAAATCACTCTGTATATTATTCATCAATATGATAACAATATATAATACATCCTCCATGGAGAAAATCGAATGCCTTTGAGGCAATTTGGAAAGAGCAAAAAGAAAAGTCTTAGGAAAGACAAAAAAATCCCATAGGTGGCAAAAGCAGTTTCCAAAACTATACTAGAGACTCACAAATTGGCTAAGTATGGTATGGAAGCTCATGAGTGAGGTAAATGGAATGTAAGGATGGCTTTAGGAGAGAAGAAAAGGTGTGGATATCGAATTTCCCAAGTGGTAAGAGTTTCCGAGTCAACTAGCTTTTCCTTATCCACTGGAAAGTAGAAAAAACATGATAAAGCTCTCTAAATCAATAAGTTGTCTTTCTAATTCAGGAATAGAATAAAATCAGACAGAATCCAAGGAAAACTTATCCATAATCCATCCAGATTCGTTTTGGTGAGTTAGGATGGCATGTGGTCCACTAAAAGACAAAACTGACCTATTTTACCTAGTCAAAATTCAAGAAATTAATCATAAATGATTAATTAATTTATCCAAGTCTAGAATGGTATAGGTGGGTTTTTTTAAATATTCCAACACCCCCCCTTAAGCCCGAATTTATGTGATGGGAATCAGAAAAATATCAGAAATATAGGGCCCAAGCAACAAGGCTTATGGTCACCCCAATACAAAAAATAACTAGTCCACGTAAACCGAGGAAACAGGGAAAACCTCATGGGAACAAAACCCTCCCTAAAAAATGGACATGCTTGATGTCTTCATACTATCATGTTGCTCATTTGAATGAATTGAATGAGCTCAATGGGCTGATTCTGAGTAATAGACTTGATGAAGAGATTGTGGATGTCATTATCATGCATAAGTGCATCAATGTGATGTAGGCAAGAACTATGCGTAGAAGCTCCATGAAGCTCATCTCTAATGATGGAGAAGCATCATATGAATTTTTATTTCTGCTGTAACATACATAATAAGATCTGAAAACATAATCAATGATGGAAAAGAGATCTAAGCATACTCCTTCCCAAGGAGAAACAATGAACTCAACAGGATCAATTTCTTCTGTAGTTGCAATGTGGTGCACTAGTTCTTGTACTTTCTTCTCAAACTAATGTAGAAACTTTCTGATATTGAAAATGAGATCATGCAGCTCTAAAATATCAGAATGTGAGTCATATGGAGCAGAAACCAGTAAATATGTGGAGTCTCCATTATCGAACAGAGTTTCAGTAGGAAAAGTGTGAGAAACTAGATCACCTTGACAGCTGAGTGAGCTTGGAGAGTGTGAGGAATTGAATTTTGAACCATGAGTGATGGGGTCAGGTCCATATGTGTGAAATATCAGTCCAAAGATGGCCAAAAGCATGGATGTCCAACCAATGAAAGATATGAAAGACAAAAGTGCAACAGAGGCAAGTGACACAGTGTAGGAAAACATAGAATTGTGTAGTTTCTTAACTGGAGAACTTGGGGTTGTAGGGTCTTTTGTGCATCCAATGGTTGGGAAAATGGTGTGGGAGATGTAATGACCTGCATATCAGACTGTAAATCATCTTCTAATTCAGAATCTAAAATATTTGAATGGAGGTGGAAAGACCTTTTAGAAGACAAGTCAGAAGCTACTAAAAAATGACTAGTTTTGAGAGTAGACTTGGATGAACTGACTGAAGACTATTCCAAAGAAGAAGTGGAGGTTTCTGATTCTGATATATCAGAATTTGAATCAAAATCAGATACATCAGAATTATATTTCACTCTAGTACTCAAATCATAATCATGATTTCTTTGGGAGAGGCTTGGAAACATTGTTCTTGTTTTACAACAAGCTTGCCTTGTTCTTTCTTTTCAAAGTCAAGAACATCTATGTTATGCTCTTCAAGCATCTTGGCCATGATGTCCAATTTCTTCTTGAAGCAAGATTTATCATGATAGGTTCCTTTGTAGCAATAAGAACACTTGGGATTCTCCTTCTTCATCTTCTTGGATTTGGAATCTCCATCAGAATCCTCTTCATTTGACAATATCTTCTGTTTGGATTTATCATTCTTGAAACTCTTTGCTCCATGAGAAACAAGTGCAAATTCTTTGGAGGGTGATAGATCCCTCATTTGTACCAGCTTGTCCTTCTCCTTAGTGATCGAATCAATGAATGCATCCAATCTTGGCATATTCAAATTAGGAACTGCAAGTCTTGTGGTATGAAAAGTAGACACAAATACTGAGTATTCTGAGCTAAGTTTTGACATAATGGTGAGGATTAATTGCTCATCCTTCTTCTTTATGCCACATTGCTTGAGTTTAAGCACTAAGTTCTTGAATTTTGAGATGAACTCCTCCATAGAATTGAAATTGCTTGGACTAAGAGAGATTAGCTCAATCTCCAACAAATGACCTCTGAGCTCGTCCTGTTTTCCAAAGAGAGATTCTAGCTTTGTCCACACTTGATTTGGAGTGGATAGAGAATCAATATGGAATAGAAGATCTAGAGATACAAAGATACAAAGTAACCCATAAGCTTCATCAATCCTATTGAACCATTTGTATTTTAATGCAACAGCTCCTGGCTTAGTTTCAAAAGTCCCATAGTGACTCTATACAATCCTTTGCTTTGAAGTTGGATGATCATATGCGCCTTCCAGTCAAAGAAATTGAAGGGAGTGAGAGTCACAACTTTGGCTTGATTTTTCTCCATACTGATGTGCTCCTGGTGATGGGAATACTTTCAAAAAATACTCTTGCAAATTTTTTTGAATCAAGCTAGCTCTGATACCATCTGATATTTTCAATTGCTAGGAACTAGATTCATAAGACAATTTCACATGGAATATTTCAGACAATGAGAGAAGAATAATAGAGAAGATAAATTGTGGAAATCACTCTGTATATTATTCATCAATATGATAACAATATATAATACATCCTCCATGGATAAAATCAAATTCCTTTGAGGCAATTTGGAAAGAGCAAAAAGAAAAGGCTTAGAAAAGACAAAAAACCCCCTAGGTGGCAAAAGCAGTTTCCAAAACTATACTATAGGCTCACGAATTGGCTAAGTATGGTATGGTAGCTCATGACTGAGGTAAATGGAATGTAATGATGGCTTTAGGAGAGAAGAAAAGGTGTGGAGGTTGAATTTCCCAAGTGGTAAGAGTTTCAACTAGCTTTTCCTTATCCACTAGAAAGTAGAAAAACCAGGATAAAGTTGTCTGAATCAGGAAGTTGTCTTTCTAATTCAGGAATAGAATAAAATCAGATAGAATCCAAGGAAAACTTATCCATAATCCATCCAGATTCGTTTTGGTGATTTAGGAGGGCATGTGGTCCACTAAAAGACAAAACTGGCCTATTTTAACTAGCCAAAACTCAGGAAATTAATCATAAATGATTAATTAATTTATCCTAAGTCTAGAATGGTATAGGTGGGTTTTTTTAAAATATTCCAACACCGAATTGGAGGGCCACGCGCCCTTTTTGGGCCCCCATTTTCCGCCTCAAACTTATAAACCAATTCCAACGATAGCCACATAACGAACGGGTTGTGGCCCAGTGGTATGTTGTTATATTATGGGGGCAGAGGTCCCGGGGTCAAACCCACGGGCCTCTCCCCATTCTACGTAAATTTTTATGTTGTTTGGTGGTGGTATTGTTTGTTGGCTTATGATTTGATTTCGTTGGCATTGTATTGTTGTGTTCGCATTCGGTATTATGGCTTGGCTTCCATGTTGTTTCGTCGACTCTGTGGTTTGTTAGTTGTTGGCTCCACTGTGTATCATATGGCCTCAGTGTTGGCCACGGGGTCGAGGTCCTAGCCCTCGATCCCGCCTTTTTTTCCAATACAAACCCCATTCAAATTTAAATAAAAGTTGAGATCTTATAGTGTTAAGAAACAGTGGTGGCAACCCTGGCTAGGCGGGCTTTGTGGAGGCGTTGGTGGTCTTGAGGTCGTGGGCTCGATCCCCATGATCTCCACAAAATTTTGGTAAACCTTACATTAGATGCCAACAAGGATGCCACATGGCAGAACTTGATTGGTCCAAATAACATACCAATTCATCTATCCTGACCACATGGCGATCTTCCATTGGTCCTTTTTTTACCAATTTTACCCATTTTTTCCCTTTTTAACCTTTTTTTCCGAAATTTCAAAACCTGATAACGTCCATGTCCGGAGTCCGTTTCACACAAAACGAGCGTTTCCAGAAAGATCCTGATGAGCTCTACGCATCTATAATATTATTTACATATTTTGAAGACTTTCATTTTGATCGACTCTGAGATCCACCTAGATCAAACCTTCCCATTGGGAAGCTTTTGGGCCACCAAAATCATGAGATCATTTAGAAAACAGGTGAGGGTACATCTCCCTCACTCTTTTGGTCTCTAGCCACCATTATTTGATTGGATGAATTCCTTTGAACCCCACATGAATAAATTCCATGTCACCTCTTCGTGAATATCTGAACTTCTTTCCAAGTATAACATCTTCCTAAAGCTCATTGAGATATTCAGGAGAAATATCATCAACAAAAGGTACTTGAACCTGTACATATTGGTCCATAATCATAGGAGGCTCATATAGTTTCAAGTTTTCTACATTAAAAATGAAAGACATTTTCATATAAGAAGGCAAATCTAACCGAAAAAATCATTATTACCAACTTGATCCAAAATTGTAAAAGGTCCATACCTGATTGGTTTCAACTTTCTACCTTCACCTTGGAGTCATTCTTTGTTGATATGAAGCCATAATTGATCACCAATTTGAAAATGATGATCGACCTGATGTTTTCCATGTCTTTTTTTGTACTTGGCCAGACTTGATTCTGACTTCTCTTGTATTGCTTGATGTATTAACTGGATCTGCTGAATAAACTTCAAATCTTTATCCGCATCAACTTGACCATATCCCACTGTATCTTTCCCATATACAAAGTCTAACGGAGACTTTGGAAAATAACCAAAACATGTCTCAAAAGGAGACTTTTGTGTTGAAGAATGCATAGCTCTGTTGTAGGCATGTTGAACATAATGCAACTGTTCATCCCACAGCTTGGGATGCTTGCACAGTATCCTCGAAGAAGATGTACTACTGTCTGATTGACTAACTCAGTTTGTCCGTCAGTTTGTGGATGAAATGTTGTGCTTTTCTTTAACTCTGTATCCATAAGTTCCCATAACAATGACCAAAATTTCCCAAGGAAGAGAGAATCTCGATCAGATATAATAGAAGTAGGTAGTCCAAAATGGACCCATACATGCTGGAAGAACAAATGAGAAATCATCTTAGCTGTGATCTGCTTTTTACAAGGAATTAGAATGCACATTTTACTGAATTTATCCACAACAACATATAAGTAATCATGTCTTTTTCTAGACATTGGAAACCCTCCTACAAAATCCATTGAAACACTTTCCCATGGACGAGAAGGAACGAGAAGTGGAGTGTACAAGCCTAAATTCTTGTTACTTGGCTTACTTGTTGCACACATAACACATATTTTTACATACTTGGACACAATATCATTAATTCGAGGCCAATAACAAAAATTTTGTGATTGTGCTACAGTTTTTCCTACACCAAAGTGTCTTAAAATGAGAGAAGTGTGAGCTTCTCTTATCACATGTACTCTTTCACGTGGAATACAAATTTTTCCAAGATGATAAAACAACTTGTCATGAATATGATAATTCAATTCTTCATTTTGAGAGCCATGTTTTAGTGATTCATATACTTATTTGTAGTCTTCATCCTTAGTGTATTGTTCAACATAACTTGAATGTACCAGGGACTTTGTTGAATAACAATAGAATCATTTGTTGGAGGTATTTATAACATATCTGTAACTTTGTTCTGGATACCTTTCTTATACTTAATAAATAATGGAACTGTTGTAGAAAACCCATCCACCTGAAATGTCTTGATTGTTGTAGCTTAGTTTGAGATTGAAGATATTGTAGTGGTTGATGATCGGTATGTATAATTGTGTCCTTACCCATTAGGTAATGTTTCCACTTCTTCACACTTTGTAATAATGCATACAATTCTTTATCATAGATTGGGTAGTTAATTATTTCTTTAGAGAAGGTTTCAGAATGATAGCATATTGATTTTTTAAGTTGCATTAAGACTTCCCCCATGGAATAACCGCTAGCATCAGTCTCTATCTCAAATGGTTTTTGTAGATATGTAAGTGCAAGTAATGGAGTTGTGCTGAGCTTTTCTTTCAGAGTATCGAATGCCTTCTACGGTTTTCCTTCTCACTGAAAGTCTCTGTTCATACCTATCAAAGCATGCAACAGAGAAGCTATGAAGTGTAAGTTAGCAATAAACTTCCTCCAGTATTGGGTTGCTCCCAAAAATATTCTTACCTTGGTTACATTATTTGGCTTGGGCCACTTCACAATGACCTCAACTTTAGAGGGATCAATTCTTAGTTCACCACCCCCTACAATGTAACCTAAATACACTAAAGATGTCTTCCCAAACTCACATTTGGACATCTTTAAGTACAGTTTTTCCCTTACAAGTACATCCAAAACTTGTTTCACATGCTTGACATGTTCTTCCCAAGTACGACTAAAAATCAAAATATCATCTAAGTAGACTATGACAAAGTCATCAATGAAGGGCATAAACACATCATTCATCACCCTCATAAATGTTGCAGGTGCACTACAAAGCCCAAAGGGCATTACCATCCATTCATACAATCCCTGTTTAGTTTTTAAAGCATTTTTACAAATATCATTGTCATGAATTCTAATTTGATGATAGCTACTTCTAAAGTCTAACTTAGTGAAATAAGTTGCATTTTTAAGCTGATCTAAAAGATCATCAATTCGGGGAAAAGGATACCCGTTCTTAATTTTGATTCTGTTTAGTGCCCTGTAATCAACACACATACGCCATGTTCCATCCTTCTTTGGCACCAAAACAATGGGTGAGCCACATGGAGAGGAACTTGGTCGAATGTCCCCTCTTTCAAGCAATTCCTGAAACTTCTTCTTTATCTCTGCATTTCAATTACTAAATACCTGTACATGCCAATGTTAGGAAGTGGTGAATCCTGCTATAAGAGAATCTCATGTTGGATTTCTCTTTTTGGAGGAAATCCTTTATGTTCTTGAAAAAGGACATCATAATCAATTACAGCTTTAGTTAAGTCTTTCTTAAGTCTTGGATCACATCCTTTAAAAGATTCACTTTGACCGACATCATTTTCTTTAACAATCATACGATCAAAATTATTACTAGCATTTACTAGCCTCTTCATTTGACTTGCAGAAAATAATGAAATATTAGTCTTTATGTGATGTGCACGAACAATATATTCAATACCATATTTAGTGAGCTGATATCTTTTATCTTCCCTGTAAAATATATCCTTTCTATCATAAATATATGGGATTCCCAACACAATACCACATATATCCAATGGAACCACATCCAGATCTACTTCATCAACAAATCTAGAAGTAATAGCAAACCTAAGTTTACACTGTTTTGTCACTTGTAATTGTGCATTATAACATACCCATCCAAGTGGATATGGATTTGGGTGTAACTTACTTTCCAAATGAAGTTTTTTAACTATATCTTATGAAATGAGATTGGCTTGTGATCCACTATCAAAAAGAGTATCTATTTTTGTATGCTTAGAGATTACTCTTATATGAAATAACTCACTTCTCTTTCTTTCATCAACAACATATTCATGCTTAGAATTAGAAGTAGAAGGATTTTTACCTTGAATTCCCGTAGCAACAATCTTAGTCTCATCCCCTGAGTTAGATCCCAAATTATGATGGATGGTTGTAGCAATGGTCTTCTTGTCCTCCTTATTCCGAAACTTCTCAGGTTTGAGCTTCGGATGAAGCCTTTAACATTTGGATGCATCATGACCCTTTTTCTGACAATGTGAGCATGTAGGTTTATCTCCCTCGTTCTTCACTGTAGTTGTATGCTTAAATTTCCATTTGCCTTTGAATTTATTTCCATCAGGTTTGTAAGGTTTCTTCGAAAAGTTTCCATTTGTATTCTTCCCCTTTGACTCCATATGAGTCGCTTGAATGCATATCTCATCCAGGTTAGTTGGATTAAACATAAGTATCATATGATGTAAATAACTATGTAATCCACCTATGAACATGAGAAGAATTTCTTGAGTATATAGAGGTATACCAAGTATTAAAGCTCTCTTTTTTAATTCTTGTGTGTAATATTGCACACTTTGTCCCTTACCTTGCCTCGGATTTTTCCAATCCATCATGGCTTGCTGCATGTAGCCCAATGGATAAAATTGCTTCTTTAATGCTGAAGTGAACTCATGCCAAGAGGATATGATGTTTCCTTTTGAGGCCATATCCTTTTGAGTTCTACCCTCCCACCATATGAGAGTGGTCCCTCCAAGTTGGAGAGAATCCAATTGAATTTTCAAGCTATCTTCAATGAAATTTTGAATCCTACAATAAACCTCTATTTTACGGATCCAATTATTCAATTTCTTAGCATTACGTTCTCCATTATAAACATGTAAGTAAAACTTAATATCAAGCTTTAATTGAGGCACATTAAAATTAACTTTTTGTTTTTCAGGTGAAGAATGTACATATCCATCAATAAAAGATGGTGAAGATGGAGGAGTTTTAGGAGGTTCCTCACCACCTCCTTCTTCTTTACCTTTAGCATGAGAAGAACCACCTTTTTCTCCCTTCTTCCAATCTTGATAAATCTCTTCCACCGTACTTTGCATGTCATGTCCCAAAATTTGGCATTGGGTCACAATGGCCTAATCCCCTTGGCAATACTCATGATAGTTTGTCAAATTGATGCTAAGGGTCAAATAATTGCCAAGAATGAAGTCCAAGGTAGTAATAATGTGAAATTAGATCCAAATGGACAAGGTGGGTCACATTAAGAGAAATTCCCAATTCAAATTTTGTAATATACCCATCCAAATGAACTGTCATGGAGGAAAATGACTAGTTCCCTAGGTTGGGGGTGGAAGCCTTGGGATTTGAAATAAGGGGGATAATAAATGATGTTTAGAAATTATAATGACATAAGTATTTAATAAAGTATCTAAATAAATAAATACAAGGGAAAATCAAAGTGGGAATTGATCATGAATACATGGAGGATGTGGGACCCACACAAGTTAGATTTTCTATGTCACATGGCATCCTCCTCTTGTCATTTAGAATCCATAAGAATCCCAACATCCTTGGGATGTGTTGGATGGTCAATTTACTTGGAATGACTCAATTAAGGTCGAATTGGAGTGGAAGAGTAACTCCCATGGAAGAGGAAGAGGAATTTTGGAGCTAGTGGGACACTTGGACTAGATTCCTTAACTCTATGACAACAATGATGAAGATGTTATGACACCTATGACACAAATCAGACCTGAATGCTGACATCTGAAATATATGACATGTCAGGGAAAAAAATAGCCTCCAAGAGGGCGCTCAAGGGAGTTAGGGAATCCAAAGAGACGCCTATTCGAATTTGGTGGAGGAGGAGGCTAGAATTGAAGGGACAAGTGGCACACATTCGAATCTCTTCCCAACTTGAGTTGGAATGAATCTCTTGGAAGGAATTCGACCCATGGAGGACCTTAGAAGTTTATAAAATACAATAAAAAAGAAGGATAGTATCTTTTGAACATTTTACATTTTGCATTTGGAGAGGAGAACTAGTGCAGTGTTACTCTACTTGCCTTAGCACCAATTTTGAGGGTGAGAGATTCTCATCCTAATTGGAAATTGGAGAGGCCATTGAGACCTTTCATTTGGAGATACAATGGAGCCTTTTGTTACCGGTTGAATCTACAATGAAGCTCATGGTCACATCTCTTTCAGCTTGCTTCTACAACCATTCTTCTATTTCTTGGCATATTCTTGCTCCTTGAGGAGAGGTGCACTTGTTGAGGTGATGAACTCTTTGGGATATATCTTTGTTAAATTTTGAGCATTAATTCACAATACTCTAGGATATTTGTTGAGAGAATAACATATACAGTACATCAATGCATGAAAATCACAATATGAAGAGCATCACAAGAATCAAAAGCATAAGAGACAAGAGACACAGAGTTTCCGTGGGGAAAACCCTAAGGTGAAAAACCCCACAACTTCCTCAGAGATAGAGAGAGAAATGGCTCAACCAAAGTACAACCAAATAACACTGAGATAGTCTCCTAGTAGCAAATGATCCTCCTCCTCACTAGTGCGCCACTTTCTGAGTGAGAGTGAGTTGCTTTTCCGAATGAGTAAAATAGAGATCTCCGATCTCTATTTATACTAACCTTTTTTCCCAGTGACCTTATGGGGCTGACTTGTCTAGTTAGGTACATCCACATTATAATATATATAATTCAGGGCTGACCCCACAAGGTGGTCTAATAACCCATCGGCAAGTACACACACTTGCGACACTTGTCAATCCACATGACGACACTTCCTTATAGAGGAATGACACATCTCTTATAAGGGTACAATAAATATATATAAAATATACAGATGAAATACATTCCGAAGTTACATATACATCAACACTCCCTCTTAACTAGGAAGGTATTTCTCGACACAGTACTACTAGACAAGTCTTCTTTTCGGGATCATCATCATCGATGCATCGTCATCATCATCGTCACTACTGCTGCTATCTCAACCCATCTTTGACTCTACTCATCATAGGAATTTCTACAGAGCCAGTCCTTTTTCATACTGGATGTAGGCCCACCACCTGCAGGTCTTCATCATCACTGGCCATACTATGGAAACCTCAGGACTTATTACGTGCATCACAAAACCTGGCTGTAGCATCCCAATCTATTACGAGCACACAGCTCTACTTGTAGGATCTCCCAGGAGCACATTACATGTGACCCATCACAAAACCTGGCTGAAGCATCCCAGTCTGTTACGAGCACACGGCTCTACCTGTCGGATCTCCCAGGAGTACATTACATGTCATCTCACCAAAAAACCTGGCTGAAGCATCTGAGGCCTTTTTCATCCTGTCCAGATCTCCCAGGAGCAAATTACATGTAGTCATGGCAAAACCTGGCTGAAGCATCTGAGGCCTTTTTCATCCTGTCCAGATCTCCCAGGAGCAAATTACATGCCATAGGACAAAACCTCGAAAGAGCATCTGCCAGATATCCCAGGGCACTGAATTACATGCCATAGGCAAAACCTCTAAAGACTATCTGCAGATCTCCCAGGGCACAAATTATATGTCCTCCCAAGCAAAACCTCGAAAGAGCATTTGCCAGATGTCCCAGGGAACTGAATTACATGCCATAGGCAAAACCTTGAAAGACCATCTGCAAATCTCCCAGGGCACAAATTACATGCCATAGGCAAAACCTTGAAAGACCATCTGCAAATCTCCCAGGGCACAAATTACATGCTTACCTGCACAATCTGATCCACGGCCACAAAGTATCATCTGATACTCATCATACATCATCCTGATGTACACATGATCACCCTGATCATCATCACTGCAACATCCTGCTGCATGTCATCTGGAGAAGCCCGTCATCCACGATCATCCTGATCATACAATGCATCCATCTGATGCACACCACGTATCTACTTGATACATATCATCATACATAGTATATCCACCTGATACATAGATACATGATCCACACAATGTATCCATCAACATACATGATCTACCTGATCATACAATGTATCCACTTGATACATATATAGATACATGGTCCAAGCATCCAACATGATGCATATACAAAATACATACAAATGATCCAACCGATCATATCCAGCATCCAACATGATCCGTACATACATATAAATGATCCAACTGATCATATATAGCATCCAACATGATGCATACATACATACATAAAAATGATCCAACTGATCATATCCAGCATCCAACATGATGCATACATACATACATAAAAATGATCCAACTGATCATATCCAACAGAAACCATCACATCATCCTCATGCTCATCATCCAGTGCTTCATCCACAGCCATGTGAAGGATCCTCCTTCCAACATGCTTGGAATGGATTCAGCAGATGTGTCCATCACTTCTTCCTCGAAGTGTCCTCGATCTGAAGAATGCCAAGCCTCTCTCTGAAGTACTTGAACTTCACCCTGGCTAGTGGCTTCGTCAACACATCTGCAATATGCTCGTCCGTCACAACATACAGGAGCTTCACAGCTCCTCTCTGCACCATATCCCTGATATAGTGATATTTTATCTCTATGTGCTTCGACCTGTCATGAAACACTGGATTCTCGGATAGCTTCACACAACTCTGGTTATCACAGAAGATATCAGTAGCATCCAACGGGAGATCAAATAACTCAGACAGTAGCTTCTGTAGCCATACTGCCTCACAACTAGCTGAACAGGCTGCAACATACTCTGCCTCGGCTGTACTCAGTGCCACGCAAGACTTCTTCCTACTAAACCATGAGATCACACCTGATCCCATACTGAAGCAACACCCAGATGTGCTCTTCCTATCTACAGCACTGCCAGCCCAATCTGAATCAACATAACCCTGCAGGTTAAACTTTTGATTCTCTTCATACTTGAGCCCAAAATCCACTGTACCCTTCAGGTACCTCAGAACATGCTTTACAGCAACCAGGTGAACACTCCTTGGATCCGTTAGGAACTGGCTCAATGTGTTCACAGCAAAGCAAATATCTGGTCTCATGTTCGTCAGGTACATCAAGGACCCAATCATCTGACGATACATAGAGACATCAACTGGCTCAGATGAAGCATCACATAGAAGCTTCAGATTTGATGCCATGTGTGTGTCCATGGCCTTGCAATCCATCATCCCGAATCTCTTCAGGATATCTGCTGTGTACTTCCCTTAACCAAGGAAGATCCCACCTGCATTCTGCCACAACTCCATAACTAGGAAATAGTGCATCATTCCCAAATATTTCATATCGAATTCAGTAGCAAGCTTCCTCTTAGTGTCTGCAATCAATCTGTCATCTCCTGTTACAAATAAGTCATCCACATACAGGAGTAGAATCACAGGATTCCCTTCCTCAACCTTGTAGTAAAGGTTAGAATCATATTTACTCTTGGTAAAGCCCAAACTAGATAGGAAACTGTCCATCCTACCATACCAGGTTCTGGGAGCTTGCTTCAAGCCATACAAGGCTTTCTTCAATTTGCACACATATGACTCCCTGTCATGTATTTCAAAACCGAGTGGTTGTTCCACATATACTTCCTCTTCAACTACACCATTCAAGAAAGCAGTCTTGACATCCATTTGGTGTATTTTCCATCTCATTGCTGCAGCCAGGGCAAGTACTGTTCTGATGGAAGTATACCTGGCTACAGGTGCAAAAGTTTCTTCATAATATATTCCCTCTTTCTGAGAGAATCCACGAGCTACAAATCTTGCCTTGTATTTCTCTATACTTCCATCTGCAGCATGCTTGATTTTGAAGATCCATTTAGAAGTCACAACAGACTTCTCTTTAGGTCTTGGGACAACATACCAAACATAATTCTTCATTATTGATTGGTATTCCTCAACCATGGCATCCTTCCATTCTTTCTTTTCCGCTGCTTCTTCATAACTGGAAGGTTCTTTGTTCAAAATGTCACAGAGTAAAGCAAAATAGCCGGTATGTGATCTGGTTCTCTTCTTTGCTCTGTGTTCTTCTTCTGGAATGCCAAATCTTTCTGCATCTTGAATGAGCTCTCTAGCCCATGTAGGTTTCCTCTTGTGAGAGTTATCCTCACGGGGTGGATCTACAGGTTCTTGTGGATCTTCAAACTCACGAACAACTTCCGGAACTGCTTCAGTCATGGTAGTGTCTTGAAATCTGGTTTCCTTAGGTTCTTCATAAACTTCAATAGGTTCCTTCCTTAATTTGATGAATGTTGAGTTTTCATAAAATGTTACATCCCTCCTGACATCAATCTTCTTGAACCCTGGAAAGTATATTCTATAAGCCTTCGAGCTTTCACTGTAACCCACAAAGATACCCTTCTTTCCTAAAGGATCTAGTTTAGTCCTCTTTTCTTTTGGGACATGAGTGTATACTGGACAACCAAATATTCTGAGATGGCTGACTTCAGGTTTCTTACCAGAAAAGACCTCTTCTGGTGTCTTGTTTTCCAATATCTTGTGGGGTGTTCTGTTCTGCACATATACAGTTGTAGTAGCTGCTTCTACCCATAGATGCATAGGTAGATCCTGGTCATGGAGCATTGCTCTTGCTGCTTCCATGATTGTTCTGTTCTTCCTTTCTGCAACTCCATTCTGTTGTGGATTGTAAGGAGTAGTCAACTCCCTCTTAATCCCTGAATCACTGCAAAGCTTCTTGAAGTCACCTGAGGTGAATTATCCACCATTGTCGGATCTGAATGTTTTGATCTTCTTGTCAGTTTGATTCTCCATCAAGGTTTTGAATTCCTTAAACTTATCAAACACCTCATCTTTGTTCCTCAAGAAGTATACCCAAGTATTTGTGGAGAAGTCATCAATAAATGAAACATAGTAAACATACCCACTCAGGGAACTGGATGACATAGGGCCACATACATCTGAGTGGATGATTTCCAGGATGTCTTTTGCCTTGCTTTCACTACTTGGGAAATCCTTCTTAATGTTCTTACCTTTTGCACATCCTTTGCAAACACCTTCATGTTTGGTCTTGATTTCAGGAAGACCCTCTACTGCCTTGCTTGCAATTGGAAGTGCTCTATAGTGCATATGAGCAAGTCTTCTATGCCAAATTTCACTTGGCTCCATGGAATCATGCACCATGGCATGTTCAGGTTGTCCCTTTAATTTATACAAACCTCCCTCTTGCTCTTCAATCACTATTGCATCATCTATGGTCTTTCCCTTTGGCCACATTAGGACTTGGCCATCCACAAATGCAACCCTCATACCTTTTGCATCCAATGAATAGATGGAGAGTAAGTTCTTCTTGAGCCCAGGTACATAAAGTACTTCTTTCATCTTCAAGGATTTTCCAGAATCTAGGTTGTAGGAGGCTTCACCACTTCCTTTGATTGGGTATTGATAATCATCCCCGAGTTTCACCTTATGGGGTGATTCATGTTCAGATAGATTCACAAAAGATTCCTTAAACCCAGTCATGTGTTTGGAGGCCCCACTATCAATCAACCAATCATTACAACCATGGGAGATGGTACCTGTGAGAGCAGAGATTAGAACATACTCTTCTTCACTTGATGAGTCATCATCACTTTCTGCCCTAGCCTTCTTCTTGGGTGGTTCATCATCCTCGGCAGCATGAGCATGAAACCTTCTTTTGCTGCCCTTCTTCTTCTTGTTGGAGTTGTTGTTGTCCTTCTTGTTCTTGGGACAATTTATGGCAATATGTCCTTTCTCATTACAGGTGAAGCAGATTCTTCTTTCTTTGAAGTGATGTGAAGATTTCTTGGAGTGAGATGGCTCTCTCTTGGACTTCCCTTTCTTGGTGTGAACTGTGAGAGCTTGATCTTCATTCCCCATCTTTTCTTCTCATGCCACAATCCTTGCTTCTTCTTGTGAGCATTCTTCCCGTAGTCTACTGAAGGAGATCAACTTATTCCTTGCACAAATTCCTTGGATAAAGGAATCCCATGACCTGGGTAGGCCATTTAGAGTGGTCATTACCACTTCACCATTCTCCACCATTTCATCCACTGCTTCTAGTTGTTC
The DNA here is from genome assembly GCA_027924585.1 of Larix kaempferi. NCBI lineage: Eukaryota > Viridiplantae > Streptophyta > Pinopsida > Pinales > Pinaceae > Larix > Larix kaempferi. Next base: position 3,756,561 of record BSBM01001041.1, on the reverse strand, counting down.
CTTGATCTGGGAGACCCTTGAAAAATAAGATTGAATGGTTTCTCCATTCTGAAACTTTACTCCTTTCAATTGGTTCCGCAGGGTCATCTTCCGATTTATGTTCTTCCCTTCAAATAGCTTGGTCAAAGATTCAAACATCTCTTTGGGTGTCTTAAGAGAAGACACATGCGGTATGAGATGGTCTTTGATAGAATCAGCAATGATTCTCTTTGCCTTGACCAAGTTCTTCTTATGCAATACCTTGGCCTCTTCATCCTCTGGGATAAGGATGTCTTCTTTCACATATGAGTCCAACTCATTCTCTTCCAAGATTAACCCAATCCTATACTTCCAGGCTCAGAAGTTATCAGCCCCTTCAAGCTTATCCTCGAGCTTGGTGTGGAGAGACATCTTAAAGAGTACTTCAAATGGAAATAGAAAAGATTTAGGTCTTACCACTTGAAATGATGAAAACTGGATCTGGTCCCAGATTAGGGTTTATCGAAAAAACCCTAAAAATTCAAAATGTGAATTTCAAATTTCTGAAAGGATATAAAGATGCGCTTTGATGAGCTTATCAGCCTGGTGTATTCAAAATTTGAGATCAGCAAAGTTTTGCCCTTCAGAATTTCCTTTTTGTCTTCCCGGATTCACTCGGGAGAGCCCTGAATTAGGGTTTGAGTTTCCCGGAGATCTACCCATCCAAAAATATCGATCCAAAGCTCTAAACTTCGATTTTTGCAAGGAGCTTCCAGCTGTACCTTCAGATTCTAGAAATTCCTATTTTTGTGGAAACCCTAATTTTTAGGGCCAAATCTGAAAATGCTCAGAATTGAATTCTGATTGGACAGATAGATGCGCCTTGATGAGTAGAGTCAATCTACTATACTGATTTTCAAAAATATGTCGAGAGAAACCCAATAAACAAGGAACTCAAGCTTCTATCACTGCAAAATGTCTTCTTCTCAGGTTAGCTCTGATACCATGTTAAATTTTGAGCATTAATTCACAATACTCTAGGATCTTTGTTGAGAGAATATCATATACAGTATATCAATGCATGACAATCACAATATGACAAGCATCACAAGAATCAAAAGCATAAGAGACAAGAGACACAGAGTTTCCATGGGGAAAACCCTAAGGTGAAAAACCCCACAACTTCCTCAGAGATAGAGAGAGCAATGGCTCAACCAAAATACAACCAAATAACACTGAGATAGTCTCCTAGTAGCAGATGATCCTCCTCCTCACTAGTGCGCCACTTTCTGAGTGAGAGTGAGTTGATTTTCCGAATGAGTAAAATAGAGATCTCCGGTCTCTATTTATACTAACCTTTTTGCCCAGTCACCTTATGGGGCCGACTTGTCTAGTTAGGTACATCCACATTATAATATATATAATTCAGGGCCGACCCCACAAGGTGGTCTAATAACCCATCGTCAAGTACACACACTTGCAACACTTGTCAATCCACATGACGACACTTCCTTATAGAGGAATGACACATCTCTTATAAGGGTACAATAAATATATATAAAATACACAGATGAAATACATTCCGAAGTTACATATACATAAACAATATTGAGGTAACATATATTTGTAATCTAATATATATACTCTATTTCTACTTCTCAAAATAATTTCAGGTCGAAAATCAAAGAGATTTGATGTAAAAATGCTAAACTATGAACAAATGGTGTCATTTCCCCAATACCTTGTTATTTGCACTTGAAGTGGTATCAAATTCGAATGGTTCAATAAATTTATGATGTATTAATGTTGTATGGAGTTCCATTAATATTATGAATAATTTTCATATCCATTATACAAGCATTTGGAGCAATATTCTTAAGTTTCATAACCATTTGTGAAGATTTACTATCATTTCCCCCTATGTCGAAACTAGTCTTTTTGTATCTGATTTAAGAGGGTTGTATAAGAATTAATAAAATGAATGGTGATTCATATAAGACTATATTGATGTCCCCTATATATCCCCTTCCCATTTTCAAACATTCGAGAGGGTCCACTAGCATTTGGAGAGCCATTTCCATCATCTACCCCATGGGGAATTGAACCCCTAATTGCTAGTCAAATTTCCTACATTGGCCAGAATTCAAAGGAGAGTTACAGAATCCTTTTGAAGACTCTAAGGAATCCATGAACCTCATATTCATGTACTAATACCATCCATATACCTTCTGTAACAATTTGGGAGCATTTGGACCTATTTGGAGATCAAGAAACCAATACTATAGCAAGACTTCTGTGGTAGTTGTTTGCGGGAGGAATCGGAGAACCCACAGTATCCATATTAAAAATCGACGTTTCGAATCCAAAACAGGATCCATCATCAGGAAAAAATGCCGAGTTTTTAAATGAAGAGCTAAAGATCTAATATATAGTGCTAAGAAATGAAGATTGGAGACAAGTTCAAGGTCGGCTTACGGGGAATTTTTAGGGTTTAGGTTGAAATATTGAGATTTTTTTTAAATTAATGATCAAACCCTAAATATTAATTTATGAATTGTTTTTTAGAAGAACTTTATGTTTTAAATCGAAAAATTCTTATTATTATAGTAAATTTTATTTATTTAATTAATTTTAGTAATAACAACATTAAATTAATTGGAAAAGCAAGTGTGTATACTAATATATTAATCAAAGGTTTGTTTTAGTAATAAAATGTTTTTAGGTTAGATCGGGTAAGTGTTAAGTTCTTAATAAACAATTAGTTATAATACTTTTTAATTATAATTTTTAATTTAAATTTTAATTATTAAAATTTAAATTTTTAATTTAAATTTTTAATTTTTAATTTTTCAATTTTCAATTTTTAATTTTATTTTTCAATTTTAGGAATACTTAATATAATGATGGATTTTAACAAAAACAAGGGATCATATATAAAGGTGGAATGGTTTAAGCTTAAACCACAATTTATTAGGAAATAAATTTAGTATATAAAGGATTTAATAAATCCCTTTAATTCATGTAGTTCAATTGTTACCAAAATAAACAATTATTAACTTTAATAAAATTTTGATTCAAGTATTTTATAATTTTAAATTTTTTTAAGAATTATCAATTTTAAAATTATTATTAATAAAGAGATAAGAGGTTGTCTGTTAGGGTTCAAAATGCTACTTTTAGAGTTAATATAATCGGTTTTGTTAGGTTAGTTACTTGATCTCTGGTTTAGGATGGAAGGAAGCCAACTGGTGCTAACCTCAAGGCCTCCATCCCTATTTAAATTGATCGGATGTTTGATTATTTCTAGAGCTTCTCTAAATTTTCTTTTGAAATAGTGGTTTTCTTTGGCTATGATTTCGGTGTCCTCTAGACAAATTTGATGTTTGGTTTTGGAACAATGTTCTGCAAGAGATGAGGTACGGGTACATTCATTCCTTATGTCCACTGCATGTTCTTTTAGTCTGGTTTGGAAGGAACGCCCAGTTTCACCTATATAGCACATCTTGCAAGAACATGCAGCCTTGTAGACACCCCTAAGTTGTTTTGGGTCGATAGGATCTTTCACAGATCTCATTTTTTGTTTAACTGTCTCAAGGGGTTTGAATGAGGTTGTAATATCTATTTTCTTAAGGATTCTAGAGATCTTATCAGTGACTCCTTGGATGTAGGGTAAGTAGGCTCTTGTGTTACAGGTTTGGTTACTAAGAGTGTTGTTCAAATTATTTGATGTTATTTTATTGTTATGGCGTCTATTATTAGCCTTATCTAGAGCTTTTTTGATAACCCTAGGTTCGTAACCTATGTTCATGAAGACTTCTTTGAGGTGGTCTTTTTCTTCCTGGAGATGATCGTTGTCTGAAATCCTAGAAGCCCTAATCGCTAAGGTGTTAATGACTCCTATTTTCTGTGAGGGGTGGTGGTGGGAATCTGCGTGGAGGTAGCTTTCTGTATGTGTTTTCTTCCTATAGACCTTATGTCCCATAGTTCCATCTTCTTTTCTAGTTATCAAGACATCAAGAAAGGGTATGCTACCATTCTCCTCAAGTTCCATTGTGAACTTGATGTCCACTGAATGATTATTAAGATGTTCAAAAAACTTTTTTAGCTCAATTTCACCATGCGGCCAAATTACATTGGTGTCATCCACATATCTCTTCCATCGTGTTGGCTTAAGTGGATAGGAGTTTAGAGCTTCTTGCAGAACATTGTTCCAAAACCAAACATCAAATTTGTCTAGAGGACACCGAAATCATAGCCAAAGAAAACCACTATTTCAAAAGAAAATTTAGAGAAGCTCTAGAAATAATCAAACATCCGATCAATTTAAATAGGGATGGAGGCCTTGAGGTTAGCACCAGTTGGATTCCTTCCATCCTAAACCAGAGATCAAGTAACTAACCTAACAAAACTGATTATATTAACTCTAAAAGTAGCATTTTGAACCCTAACAGACAACCTCTTATCTCTTTATTAATAATAATTTTAAAATTGATAATTCTTAAAAAAAATTAAAATTATAAAATACTTGAATCAAAATTTTATTAAAGTTAATAATTGTTTATTTTGTTAACAATTGAACTACATGAATTAAAGGGATTTATTAAATCCTTTATATACTAAATTTATTTCCTAATAAATTGTGGTTTAAACTTAAACCATTCCACCTTTATATATGCTCCCTTGTTTTTGTTAAAATCCATCATTATATTAAGTATTCCTAAAATTGAAAAATAAAATTGAAAAATTAAAAATTAAAAATTAAAAATTTAAATTTAATAATTTAAATTTAAATTAAAAATTATAATTAAAAAGTATTATAACTAATTGTTTATTAAGAACTTAACACTTACCCGATCTAACCTAAAAACATTTTATTACTAAAACAAACCTTTGATTAATATATTAGTATACAGACTTGCTTTTCCAATTAATTTAATGTTGTTATTACTAAAATTAATTAAATAAATAAAATTTACTATAATAATAAGAATTTTTCGATTTAAAATATAAATTTCTTCTAAAAAACAATTAATAAATTAATATTTAGGGTTTGATCATTAATTTAAAAAAATCTCAATATTTCAACCTAAACCCTAAAAATTCCCCGTAAGCCGACCTTGAACTTGTCTCCAATCTTCATTTCTTAGCACTATATATCAGATCTTTAGCTCTTCATTAAAAAACTCGACATTTTGTCCTGATGATGGATCCTGTTTTGGATTCGAAACGTCGATTTTTAATATGGATACTGTGGGTTCTCCGATTCCTCCCGCAAACCAATACTAGTTAAGAGAAATTGCTAGTCAAATCTCCTACCTTGGCCAGAATCCTAAGGAGAGTTTCAGAAGCCTTTTGAAGACTCTAAAGCATCCATGAAACTCATAATAATGTCTTAATACCATCCATATACCTTCTGTGACAAGTTGGGAGCATTTGGATCCATTTGGAGATCGAGAAACCAATACTAGTCAAGGGTCGAACTAGTGGAAAAATTGAAAATTTCACCATTTTAATAAATTTCTAAAGAGGGACATTACATTGCATCTTCATGAAAGCTTTAAGAAATTCTCCTTTAGATGGTATTGAAGAAGTACCATCTTCTCCTTTTTCTAAAGCCATTCTTCCTCTTCTTGAACCAATCTCTGGATCAAATTCTTCAAGCTCTCCTTCACCTCTTTGAAGCCTTGCTCTTGTTAACATAAACAAACTCACAATGCAATGGTTAAGTTTCTCTGATACCAAACTTGATCTGAAAATATTTCAGGATCTTTTTAACCATAAAATTGCATGTAAATTCTCATAAAAATGGATTTTAAAGATGAATTTTAAATGCTTAAATCAATCACATAAGCAAAGAAACAAATATGCAAACCAGAAATTTGTAGACAACAGATGATAACAGAGTTCACCCTTCTTGGGATACGTCTCTGGGCCACTTCCAATGAGAAGGCCCATCTTATTAAGTCTCCAAATATTAAATATATGAGTTTCTGGAAACATGTCTAGGTTCTGTCAGTCAAACTCAGAAATAAACTGCACCACTGCGTTCCTCTCGAAATTCTGAGAAAAATGACTATAAAGTTGATTATCTTAAGGCCTCCTCTGTCAGGAAAATCGAGAAAACTATGCCCTGCAACTGTACAGATTCGCACCTAGGGAAGCGCACCCATTAATGAATGTACCCTGCCTTAGGATCTTTGCACTGTACCTACCTCGCAAACCGTGACAAAACGCGCTTGTACATGGGTTTTCGTGGCTCTGAAATGTGGTTTTAAATATGAATTTGGGCACTGAATTGTAGGGCCACGTTCCCTTTTTGGGCCCCCGATTTCCTCCTCAAACTTATAAACCAATTCCACCGATAGCCACATAATGAACGGGCTGTGGCCCAGTGGTAAGTTGTTGTATTATGGGGGCAGAGGTCTCGGGGTCAAAACCGCATGCCTCTCCCCATTCTACGTAACTTGTTATGTTGTTTGGCGGTGGTATTTTTTGTTGGCTTATGATTTGATTTCATTGGCATTGTATTGTTGTGTTGGCATTCGATAGTATGGCTTGGCTTCCACGTTGTTTCTTCAACTCTACGGTTTGTTAGTTGTTGGCTCCACCGTGTATCATATGGCCTCGGTGTTGGCCATGGGATCAAGGTCCTAGCCCTCGATCCTTTTTTTTTTGCCAATACAAACCCCATTCAACTCTAAATAAAAGTTGAGATCTTATAGTGTTAATAAAAAATGGTGGGAGCCCTGGCTAGGCGAGCTTTGTGGAGGCGATGACGGTCTTGAGGTCGTGGGTTCGATCCCCATGATCTCCATAAAATTTTGGTAAATAATACATTAGATGCCAATAGGGCTGCCACATGGCAGACCCTGATTGGTCCAAATAACATGCCAAGTCATCTATCCTAACCACGTGGAGATCTTCCATTGGTCCATTTTTTACCAATTTTACCCTTTTTTTTCCTTTTTTAACCTTTTTGCCGAAATTTCAAAACCTGGTAACTTCCACGTCCGAAGGTCGTTTCACGTGAAATGTGCGTTTCCGGAAATCTCCTGACAAGAGTCTGTAATATTCTTGACATCTTTTGAAGAATTTAATTTTGATCGACTTTGAGATCCACCTGGATAAAGAAGGAATGTGATATTTGATTATAATACTTCAGGTATTAATTTATTGAACTCTTCCTCTGGTTTAATTCATAGTAATCCCTTTAATATTATTGAAGAATCTAGATCAATTGTACCTTCCTTTGAAGTCACAATTAGGCTATCAACCTTTGTTCCTAAATCGCCTAGTAGTCAGTTCACATTGACTGAAAATATTGACATGATTGCATGACTTTTTGAAAATGACCGATCTGGTCACCGACAATTTGTTTAACTTGGTGGGTTTCTAATATTATTGAATCTTCTAAACTTGATGCTGGTGACATCAACACCAGTTAGTAGACCCGTAGTCAGAAACAACATGGAAATGTTTCCTTGATGGATCGTGTTCTTGAAACATGTGATCATGACACCTGTGTTGATGCTTAGGGACAAATTAAATGGGAGAATGATATGACTACTAAAATTTATTCCTTATTGAAGAATAAGACTTAGGATTTAGTTCCTCAGCCACAAGGAAATAATGTTGTGAAGTGTCAATGGGACTACAAGACCAAGTTTACCTCAGAAGGTATTTTTGAACGTCACAAGTCTCGTTAAGTGGCCAAGGGTTTCTCTCAACAAGAAGGTATCAATTACATTGAAATATTTTCCCATGTTGCGAAGATGAACTCTATTTGATTGATTCTTTCACTTCTTGTTGAGTTTGGATGGGAACCTCATCAAATGGATGTGAAAATTGTTTTTCTTCATGGAGATTTGTATGAAGAAATATATATGGAGAAACCTCATGGTTTTGTGAAGGATTCCATTCTTGTTTGTCAATTCAAGAAATCCTTTTATGGTTTGAAGCGAGCCCCATGTGCTTGATATGAGAATATTTATTTCTTTTTCATCAATCTTGGATTCAAACATTGTGAATATGATCATAGTATTTATGTATTACAAGTTAATGGTGATACCTTGATTGTTGCATTGTATGTTGATTATTTAGTCATAACTGGAAACAATGTTGACATTTTTGGGAAGTGTTATATTATTTGCATGTAAATCGACAATCAAAGTCGATAGTAGACTGGAACTAAAGTCGATAGACAATAGAAGTTTGGTCGATGGGTCAACTAGTATAGTCGACTAGTGGTTGTTCATGACTCATCAACGAGGATTTTGACAAGCATAAAGAGGGAATGGATTCAACAAACACTTGGAAAACAAGATGCTCAATGAGTGATCAGCTATGGTTGAATCAATCAAGTCGATTGTAACAAAATAACTATATTAAGTTAGGAAATTATGGATTGCCATTAATAAGCAGCTAGTTGTAACTAACTCAAGTACCATGATCTAGTGTATGTGTTGCTTATATAAATATGATGTAATGGCAAAAGATGTGTATTATTATTCTGGTATGGTGAATGATAAGAATTGTAGTGTACCGAATGTACTATTTTGGTATTGTACAAGTGTAGTGAATTTATGCTTGAGCTAAAGCGATCTTGTAAATGGTTGTTGTAAACATTGGTTAAGAGTGTTGTTAATAGATGAGTGGTTAAGCTCACTGGTTTGTTGGTTTTTCCCTGGTATAGGGTTTTTCCAGGGTAATTTTTGTGTACTATGGTAATTGCTTTATATTTAACTATAAGAATCCTCATGCATGCTCATTGAAAAAGGTATTAGAACCCAACAGTTGGTATCAAAGATATATTTGGTTTCAAGGGGATGCCTTTGTTGTTGAGGGTTTGGATTGGTCATGGATTTGGAGAATACCTAGTTTCAATGGGAGTTCTATAACCACTAATTCATAGTTGAGAATGGTTGGTAGTTTGAGGACAAAAATTAAAATAAAAAATTAATAGATAGAATTTTGAGCTTTGGAAGCTTAAAGTGTAGGATCTCCTTAAAGATATCCTTGAGGATCGAGAACAATGGGTTGTTGTTGACCATGGAATCAATCTGACAGGTATGTCAAAGGAATATTGGAAGAAAATCAATAGGAAAGCAAGGAATACAATCCGACTTTGTTTAGCAGAATATGTGTTGATGAATGTCTTAGAAGAAGACACTCCAAAGAAGCTATGCGAAAAGTTGGGGAACTTGTACCAATCGAAATCTCTGGTTAACAAGTTGTGTCTTCAGAAGAGACTATATCTCAGGGTGACTCCGTTATAGAGAACCTGAATGCATTCAACACTGTGATTAGGTTGTTGTTGTATGTGGATATTAAAATTACTAATGATGATAAATGCATCAATCTCTTGTGTTCTTTTCCAAACTCATGGGATAGCCTGGTTGTGACTATTGGAAGAAATAATACCACATTGAATATGAATGATGTGGTTGCATATATGTTGTAAAAGGAGATGAGATGAAAGAGCATGGAATTTTTGACCCATGACATCTTGATGGTGAGAGGTCTACTCGTCGAAAAAGGAAAATCCTCCAGTAGAAGATCTAAGTCAGGGGGTGGATCTAAAACAATATCTAAATCCCCCAGTACAATGACGAGAAAATGTTCGCAATGCATAAAATTTGGGAGCTATGAGTGAGACTATAAATTGACAGAAGTCAAGAAGAGAAAGGGATTTGAGGAAGAACAATTGATTGGAAGTAATCCTTCAACTAAAGAAAAATGGGGTGTGTAGTTGGCCTCAATAAGTACATAATCAGATCATGAATCTTAGTTGATCAAATCCAATGCATCATTTCACATGACACCATGCCGAGAATGGTTCTGTGAATATGAGAAGTTTGATAGTGGTGACATTCTTCTAGGATATGATTCACCAACCAATATTTTCAAAAGAGGTGAAGCTTGACTATTATTAAAAGATGGAAGGAGAGGAACTCTTCCAGGTGTGCTACATATCCTAGGGTTGGCTCAGAGTCTGATTTATGTTAGTAAGATGGGGAATGTATGTATGCAGTTTGTATTTGAGAAAGATACATGAAAGATGTTGCAAGGAGAGTTGGTACTGATGGGAGGATTCCAAAATGAAAAACTATACAATCTATTGGGAATAGTATACACCAATGGATGTGCGACTATAGTCTTTCCTGAATCCAACAATATATCTTCCTGTCTAGTCAACTCGACTATGTTGTGGAATCAATGGATGTGACACATTGGTGAGAAAGGACTCCGTGCTACGCACAATAAAGGTATGGTCAAAGGCCTCCTTGACTGTTTTAAAGAAGTAAACTTATGTGAGCATTACATTTGTGGTAAACAGAGTCAGGTAAGTTTCTCATCCAGGGTTACTAGGACCATGGAAATACTAGAGTTAATACATAATGATGTGTATGGACTAGTATTAGTACCATCACTAGGAGGATTACAGTATCACATCTCTTTCGTAGATGATTTCTCCAGAATAACAAAGGAATAATCTAAGGTATTTGATAATTTTCAAGGGTTCAAAGCTATTGTCGAAAATCATATTGTAAAAAAAGAGGTGTTGAGGACTAATGACGAAGGAGAATTTTGTGGTAAGGCATTTGACTAGTTTTGCAGACAACATGATATAACTAGAAAAATTACAAATCCATACATGCCTCAACAGAATAGAGTAGCTAAAATAATTAATAGAATGTTGATGGAGAAAGCAAGGAGCATGATCAGTGGTGTAGGTATTGTATAGGATTTCTGGGTAGAAGCGGTCAACACAACATGTAAATTGGTGAATAGGTCATCAAGACTCCATATGAGGGATGGGATGGTAAGAATCCCCCTCTTTCAAATCTCAGAGTCTTTGGGTATGATTCCTTTGTGCATGTCCCAAAGGAGAAAATAAGGAAAATCGATAGAAAGTCTAAGAAATGCATCTTCATTGACTATAAGGATGAAGTGAAAGGGTGTAAGTTGTGGAATCTGGTCATAAGGAAGGCAATTTATAGTAGAGATGTGATCTTTAGAAAAGTGAGAGGAAATTCCAGGATTGAAGAGGTCAAAAGAGAAAAGTAACCATAAAATCATGAATTTGAGATGAACAATGAAAACCTAGATTAAGATGAGCTGACTGAATCCGACGAAGAGTTGGAATAATAGACTCTAGTTATCAAGAGGTATGGTCGAGCAAAGCAGTAACCTGAAAAGTATAGTCAACCTAATTTGTGTTCTATTTTTACATTATCTGCCAGGGTAAACTCTGGAAAAGGGACATGGAAGAAGAAATAGAGTCCCTAAAAAAGAATAAAACATGGGATATAGTCACATTACCAAATGGAAGGAAACTTGTCAACAGTAAGTGGGTATTTAAGAAAAAGATGAATGCAACAGGAAAGGTCAAGAAGTACAACGCTTGACTAGTAGCAAAGGGATATTTCCAAGTTGATGGAGTCAACTTTGGTGAGATTTTTTCTCCTATTGAGAAGTTAAATTCCACAAGGGTACTAATGTCTTCATGGATATCTTGAAGAATAAGTTTATATGAAGCAAACTAAGGGTTTCATAGTGAAGGGAGAGGAGGATCTAGTCTTCAAGATGAAGAAGTCTCTCTTTGGTTTAAAGCAATCGCCTAGGATGTGGTACCATAAATTTGATATGTATATCCAACAGTTGGGGTTTGTGAGAAGTCAAGATGATAACTGTGTGTATGAAAATAAAGTCAGTGAAAACTTTGTATATTTAGTATTGTATGTCGATGACATGTTTTCGTTCGGAAATAACATGGATCTAATCAAGGAGGTAAAATTGAAGTTGTCCTCCAAGTTTGACATGAAGGATATCAGTGTAGCTCATTTCACCCTTGGAATGGAAATAGAGAGAGATCGAGTAGATAGAAGGATCTGGTTAATTCAAAGTAAATATGTTGAGACAATTATGAAATTCTTTAAAATGTAAGATTGCAAATCGATCAAGGTCCATATTTCTATAGGAGTTAAGTTATCTACTAAACAACGTCCTAAGACACGAGAAGAAATAGAGTGCATTCCACATGTGCTCTATGCTAGTGTTGTAGGTAGTATAATGTATGCAATGGTTTGTACTCGATCTGATATTTCTCATTCGGTGGGAGTATTGAGTCGATACATGTCGACACCTAAAAAGGAGAACTGGACTGAAGTCAATACAATATTTTGTGTGACACAATGGATTATGTAATATGGTACCAGGAAAAACCTGAAATTGACAAGAAAATATATGTACATGGTTTTGTCAACTTCAACTGGGATAGATATATCAACCGAAGGAGGTCGACCAGTGGATATGTTTTCAAGTTATTCGATGGAGTATTTGAAGTGATAAAACATTCACATGGACACAAACTCAAATTGTATTGAACAAGTAATTAAAATATTATTTTATAAAAATCGTATGAATTCAGTCTAATTACAATGGTGACCTATATATTTACCACTTCGGATGTTATGGTGTCTTTATAAAAAGACGTGACTTTTCAAATAGTCATTTTAATTAAATTATAAATATTACAATGTTGCTTATTATATATTTGATATATATATTTTTTGTTTTTATTGTTATAATAAATTTATTGTTGTTATTATTTCATATATATATAATTTATTATTATTTCATATATAGCATTGCCCTCTCCTTTTAAGATGCTTTGTCCTCAAAGTAGGGTAGTGACAGATGTTACTAAATGAATTTCTGTCTCCCACAACGCGTCTTCTTCTGGAAGATTCTTCCATTTAATAAGATACCCTTTAACTACTCGCGAGCATAGTCTCTTTTCTCGGATGGTGAGGATAGATTCTGGTTCTAAAATAACTTTCCCTTCTTCATCTAGGATAGGGAGTATTGTCTGAGCTTACTGATGTTGTCTTAACATTGTTTAAGACATGACACATGGAAATGTTGTGAATTTGACTCTTATCTGGTAAGTCCAAATCATATGCTACTGGGATGATCTTCCTAATAATTTGATATGGCCCATAAAACTTGGGTGCAAATTTATTATTTCCTTGTTTCTTAATCGGTAATTCTTTGTATGGATGGATTCTTACAAACACCCAATCTGCTACTTCAAACACTCTCTTTGTTCTATGATGATCTGCTTATTGCTTCATTCAATTTTGCACCATGGTTAAGTTATCCTTGAGTGCTTGTATTACCCTCTGATTTTCCTCACGTTGACTTTTTATTGTTGGTACCTTTACATTACTTTGAGAAAATTCCTTCCACCTAGGCGGTTCATACCCATATAATGCTTGAAAGGGTGTCATTTTGGCTGATGTGTCTGACACTGTATTACGTAAGCAAGTGCTAATTTTTGAATTAGCCTTTCCATTTGATGTGATGAAACAAGTTGCATTTGTGGTGGTTTGAAACCGTACAATTTGTACTTTTCCCCTAGCCACTTGAAATTAATATTGGTGGTTAGCGGAGCATGTGCCTAATGTTTGCAACCACTGAATTCCCAAAACCACGTCTACTCTTCCAAGGGGCACTACATAGAATTTGGATTCTAGGTTATATTCTTGTATTTGCAGCTTAACCTTGTGATACCTTCCCACATTTTCAATATTTTTACCATCTGTCACCATCACTTTCATGTTAGGCACTGGGAATACGAACAAGTTCAACCTCTTTGTGAGATTAACATTGATAAAATTATGGGTTACCCCTGTATCTATGAGGACCATGACATTGTTATTCTTGACATGACCCTTCAAATTTAATGTTTGAGGTTGATATATCCCCGTAATGGCAATGAGGGATATCCTCGGTATATTATCCTATGTTTCTAATGAATAGTCTTGATGATTCCCTGCATTTTCTTCACTTGATCCTTCACTGTCAGAGTCAACTTCTTCTTCTGCTTCACATGCATACAACTTTTGGGGGTTTCTCTTTTGAGAGCATCTATGCTTGGGTTCCCACTTTTCTCCACAGTACTTGCATTTTCCTTCCTTCATTATTTGGGATTCCAAACTGAGTTTGCCTCCACCCCCTACTTCCCTTAGATACAGAGGCATGTATTGCAAAGTTCCTACATCGGTTGATTGGGGTGGATTCCTTCTCATGTAGAATTTATCGAAGCTAGTTGGGGACAACCTTTTAAAATTGCTCTCAATGAATTTTTCCTTACATCTTTCCTTCTGCATGGTTGTAATTTTATGCATTTATAATTCATCTCATATGAATTGTTTGAAACCAAATACATAAGTTTGGAGACGTTGTTTATCTGTTAGTTCTAGGTTTTCAATGCTTCTCACTCATATGTGTACTCATCTACACCGCCCTTCTATTGTATTTTGGTAATTTTTGCAAAAAAATTCCTTCTCGTCGACACCTTAAAACCTTTTAAATAAGGCATTCTCGAAGTTGTTACAACGAAAAGAGAATACGTTTGTTGTGGCTTTTCACCACATATACCAGTTATAAACATTACCATCCAATTGCATGGCTATGTATTTGACATTTTCACTGTCAAACTGGATTTTATGAATGTCGAATAATTCTTCAGCTTTATTGACCAATGCACGTGACTTGTGGGTGATGTGGACATGCATGTGGATAAAGGAACGACGTGGGCGTTGGGTGTGCAGAGTGTATATAGCACGAGGGACGAGTGTTGCAGAATGGTGGCGGAGTGTTGGGAGCGCGAAGTGGAGGGCATGAGGAAAGGGTTGGGTGCGCATGGATGTCGAGGAGTGGGTGGACAGTGTGGACAAAATTATGGCAGCAACTAGCTGGACGATAGTGGAGTTGGATCATAGACGATGGTGGTGGGTGTAGTGAGTTGCCTCCCTGGCTCTGATACCAATGAAGTTATAAAACATTCATGTGGACATAAACTAGAATCGTATTAAAATGTTAATTTATAAAAATCGTATGACTTCAGTCTGATTACAATGGTGGCCTATATATTTACCACTTCGGATGTTATGGTGTCTTTATAAAAAGACATGACGTTTCAAATATTCATTTTAATTACATTATAAATATTACAATGTTGTTAATTATATATTTGCAGATATTTGTTTTGTTTTATCATGATAATAATTTTATTATTGTTATTATTTCATATGTATGTATGTATGTATGTATGTATGTGTGTGTGTATGTATGTATGTATGTAGAGAGAGAGACTCTGATGGGTTAGCTCAAGTGAATATATATATATATATAACTTTTATTATTATTTTATATATAGCAGTATCTAGTTAGATGAGTAGGAGGTAGTCGGTCATTGTATTGTTGACTACTAAGGTTGAATACATGGCAACCACTCATGCAAGCAAAGAGGCAGTTTGGTTGCAAATATTGTGTTTATATATTGGGTTTAAATAGCAAGTTGTGAGGTTGGATTGTGATAGCCAAAGTGCAATATTCTTGGAAAAGAACTTTGCATACCATTTAAAAATGAAGCATATTGATGTGTACTATCACTTTGTAAGAGATGGTGGAAAACCAGAAATGTTATTGGAAAAGGTAGACACTATGAAGAACATAACAGACTCATTGACCAAGTCCATGAGCATTGACAAATTTACTTGGAGTAGGGAATCATTGGGCTTGTTAGGCTTGCTTAAGTGAACTAAAAGTCTAAAATATCCTATGTATGCAAAGAAGACAACAAGTGGGAGAATGTTGAGTGTGTTATATTCTTTGCTTGCAAATCAATGGTCAAAGTCAATAATTGACTGGTAGCAATTCGACTAGAACTAAAGTCGAAAGATGGTAGAATTTTGGTCGACGGGTCAACTAGAATAGTCAACTGATATTTCGTCATGACTGGTTGATGGGGAAGTTGAAAAGCACAAAGCAGGAATGGATTCGACGAACACTTAGACACCGAGAGGCTCAATGGGAAATCGACTATGGTTGACTAATTCAAGTTGACTATAATAGAATAATTATATGCAGTTAGGAAGTTATGGATTTCCTTTAATGAGAAGTTAGTTGTAACTAACTTAGGTACCACAAGCTAGTGTATGTATTGCATCTATAAATATGATGTAATGGAAAAGGCTATGTATTATTCTTATAATTGTATGGTGAATGAGAAGTATTGTAGTGTACCAACTGCACTATGTCGATACTGTACAACTGTACTGAATTTATGCTTGAGATAAAGCAATCTTGTAAATCGGTATTGTAAACACTAGTTAAGATTGTTGCTAATAGATGAGTGGTTAAGGTCATTGGTTTGTTGGTTTTTTCCTGATAGAGGGGGTTTCCAGGGTAATTTATGTGTACTATGTGTGACTATGTTTTGTGCCATTGTTAATTGCTTTATATTTAACTATAACAATCATCATGCATGCTCATTGAAAAAGGTATTAGAACCCAACAGACTCAATTTTGAGTTTGAAGAAATAACTTGTAGATACCTTCGAAATCAATGACCTTGGTCTTTTACATTTCTTTTTGGGAATTCAAGTGTTGTAAATGTCTAATGGTATCTTTATTTCTCAACCCAAATATGCTTTGGATCTTTTGAAACAATTAAAAATGGACGACTATAAGTCTTTTGCTACACCTTTTCAATTAGGCATTAAATCGTCTAAAGAGTGTGACTCTCCCCGAGTCACCGCTACTCTATATAGACAGTTGGCCGGTATCCTAATTTATTTAACTCATAGTCTACCTCACATTTCTATTGTTGTTAGTGTGGTTTCTTGGTTTATGCAAGATCCACGCGAAAGCCATTCGAAAGCTGCAAAAAGAAATATTCGATAAGCCAAGGGTAGCTAACAATTTGGTATCAAATATTGTCGTGGTTTAGACCCATTGATTTGTTTTACCAATTCCAACTAGGCCATAGACAATGACGATAGGAAGTCCACTTCTAGCTATGTGTTTCAACTTAGCTCTAGACCCTTGGTATGATAATGTAAGAAATATAAGGCAGGCTCTCTTTCGACTATACAAGTAGAGCATTGTGGAGCTGCCAATGCAAGTACAGAGACAATTTGGATTCATCATATTTTGGAAGAGCTTGGTTTTCCTATTGATTCCTAGACCATTATCTATTATGACAACTAGAGTGTAATTCAATTTGTCAATAATCCTATTTCACACAGAAAAATGAAATATGTTGAACTCCATGCCCACTACTTTAGACAATTGGTGTAGGACAATGTTGTCACTCTTGTTTATTGTAGGATAGATGATCAAGTTATTGATATCCTTATATGTAGTGTCCCCTCCTACCATATCAATGTGATAGGGAGGACGTGGAGCTCAATCTGGGCAATTAGCCCCAAAACGTTTGAATTGAAATCATTGATGCAAGAACTGTATCTGTGCATGCTAAGGAAAAACGATGGTAATCAAATAAATGTTGTTGATCTCTAACACACATTCAAGATTCTGTGACAGCCATGAAATAAAGATCTGTGCAGAATTATACAAGATCATAAGGAAATGCATAATCATTTTAATACACAGCGGAAGCAAATTTATTAGCAGATCCATGATACATTCAAAATATTCATCAAATGGTAATTGCAAATTTAACACAGGAGAATACTTATCTTATGCAAAAGTAGTCCCACGCAACTGGCTATGCAACTGCAACGTTCCACCCAACCGTAGGCCAGTGTGCTCCTCAATCTCTCAGCACCACTGCCACCCCCGAGCTGGGCATGATCTCTACAAGGAACCAGGGAACAGCAGACTCACACATAGCCAAGCATACACCAAGATGAGCCAAGCCAATCTATAATTGGGTTTATCAGGCTGCTAGGAGATGGAAAGGAAGAATTGCTAAGCTAGTGAGCTCAACTACAGAGCTATGGGTACCTCTCCCAGATCTGTTTAGCTTGGCACTCACAATGCCTACACACCCAACACCAGGAAGTATTCTCTTCACTGCCACACAGTCCCTCAAGCCATACCTTCCTTTCTAGTGCTCTCAGGGTGTGCATAGAAAAGTAGCCAGCCCTCTTAATCTTCTTGAGAGGATACTCCCTACACTAGGTTTATCAAGCCAATTCTGTCCACTACCATTCCAGTTTCTTGCTCATGGGTTCCAAACAAAACAGGGATGCACCTAACAGCAACCTACACTTGTTGAGCATGAGAAAACGTTTCCAACAGTGGGATGCATGAGATGGGGTTTCCTGGACTTCAGAAAAACGTGGGTAGACTCAAAACATATTGGCACTTTGGAAATTCGACTGGGGAAGCAAAACCCATTCCCGAAAAATGCCCCAGGGCAAAAACGCCCTCTCCCTCAGTCCCAATTCGCGTCCCTCCTTCCCCAGCTGTTGCACAATCCAAAAAACGAGTTCCTGGGCATGGAAAAACGCAGGGTTATGGTGAAAAACGTGAGGATAACTTCCTGTGTGCTCAATCTGCGTGAGAGGAAGAACGTAATGCATGAGGAATGGCCTTGGGTAGCATTTCGTGGGGGTTTTCTTGCCCAGCAAGCAAAAAATACGATTTTCAGGTTGGTAGCTTGCCCATGCACGAAAATCTGACTGCCATACCTCTCCCATCCCAAGACATTAACTGCCTTAACCAATTTCTTGGAAGAATTAAATGATTGGGTGCATGAGACAAAATGGGTAGTTGGTGGTTTTATGGGTTTCCCCATTGACACATGGATTAACACCATTGGATCAAGGGTTTGAATAATTTCCCTCCCTTTTCCTTGTAGAGTCATGCCCCATCTCTTTTTGTTGCATTGCATAGCCGGTTGTGGGTTTTTCATTGAAAATTCATAATTACATGATGTCTTATATACATTGTGCCCATCTCGCACAAGAACCGTAGGCATCTATTTTTAATTGCCGATACATGAAATGCTAAATCAACGGTGGGGCCTTGGCCTTGAGCTCCTCACCATGATTAATTACAATATTTACTTCATTTACGATTTAATACAAAGGGGGTCAAAATGGGGACATTACATTATAAGGCCTTTACTAGAATCTATGTTTGTTAAACTTTGGACTCTGGTTGGGCTTCAAGAAACTGGAATTATGGGGGGTGTTTGGAGAACGCATTTCCACCTCCTAAATATTTGGATTTTTTTTTAATGGAGGTGTTGGAACCAAAGATTATGCAGGTTCATCACACCTATGGACCTTCTGGAGATAGTCAATCAAAATTCAACGATCAACTAGCAGAGCAGTCGAGTGTTCCCTCAACAAGACAATCAACTGGATGGTCAAATTGACTAGAACAACTGACTGGCTTACATAATGACATGACCTTTCAGGAAATAGTTAGAACTACCAACAATTATTTGTGAACCAGATATTCCTCAATTCAAGGAAGTTTGATAGATCTAGAAACTATAAAAAGACAATCCTATGGGTTGTATTGAAGTAGAGTATAAAAACATGCATTGTGATGTTCTGATCATAATGCAAAAAGCAAGACAAGTGCATGAGAGTTGTGTATTAAGTGAGTCACAAATTAGTGATGAAAGTGTGATGTGACATAAATTTCTAGTGCGACATAAAAAATGACACTATGATAATAATATCGAAACAATACATGGCACCTTAAACATGTGTTAATTGTGCAATCCTAGCAACATGTAAGATGCACGTTAATTAAGTCTTGGATCAAAATGATTGTCATGATCAATGAAAGTTTTAGAAACTTAAAATGGTAAATTGTTGATTTTAATCCTTATTAATCATGCATGTATAAAATTGGACCACACCATTATATAGATTATTCTAAGAAGGTTCAAATCTCCTTTTATCATAGCACCAAACTACCGCTAAGTAATACAATAGTGAGCAAAGAATTTTTTATGTCATTCTACTATAAAGCACAATTCATTTGACGAGTAACCCCCTAACTGAGGATTTGATTTTCTAGAAATTCACACTTATAACTTCTAGAAATTAAAATGTTGAAATAAAAGTAGGTAAACCATCCATGTGGCAAGATTCATATTTATTTGTGAACCCTCCCCTTGAAATTGGAATGTGAAAAAGAAACTAAACTAAGCACTGAAAAAGTTAAAATGTAAAAATTTGTTTTCAATTATTTCCCCAAATGAAATGTGATTGTTGAAGAGTGAGAAAAGTTTGTTATTCAATCCCAAAATTAATCGTGAGTTCTCTCAAACAAGAGAAATAGCTACAAAGCAGCTAGTCCCTGCTTTAGGATTATGTTAAACATTGTTTAATTTTAAAAATAACTACAAAACCTAGTTTTTACTTTAAGATTATATTAAATATTTGATTTAATTAATCATTTTATTAAAAAAAATACTTTGAAATTAAAAAAAGAAAGATTTATATAATTTTAATTATAAAAATAAATTTGTTATCACTAAAAAATATAGTAAATCTGATTCTGTCATTGGAATCTTAATATGTTAGAAGTAGGTATCCACTCATAAAGTAAATAGAAATTCTGCCATGTTAAATATTAATTAAACATGTTCACGGCAGAATTTCTGTATCCTATATTAAATAGCTAAATATAGGAGAATACTTAATTATCTTATTTTCAAATTAAAATATCATTCAAAGAAAATAAATAGCCATGTTATCCTATATTAAATAGCTAAATATAGGAGAATACTTAATTATCTTATCTTCAAATTAAAATGCCATTTAAAGAAAATTACAAAAAAATGAATTAATTATCTTATCTTCAAATTAAAATGCTATTCAAAGAAAATTGCAAAGAAATGAATTAACTATTAAAATCTTCAGGTGCTTAAGTTTTTAAGGGCATACCCATTAAATCCACCACATCAGGGACTAGCTGCTTTGCAGCTATTTTCTTGATCAGCTATTCTAATATTTTAAATATAAATTTACAATTAATTTAAAATTTGAAAATTTGAAAATTATTTTAATAAAAAATAAAATCATTTTACAATTATAAAATGGACAAAAGTATTTTAAAATTATTAAAAACAAAAGAAAAAATTACAAAAATAACTTAATACTAGTCCCTAAACCTACAAGATTCTCGGTCACAAGAAGTACAGTTGATTAATATTTAATATAGTTTTTTAATGTCTTAGTATCCTTACTTAATATTTAATATAGGGTAACATGGCTATGACAAACTTTTAGTAATTTAATCTAACTAATGCCAAATAGGCTGCCAATTTAATATTTTAATAATCAACCAGAAATTCTGCTAACATAGCCTGTCTATTACGAATTGCTTAATATGTTTTAGCCACTGTTGATTGCTTAATATGGAACATGAAATTGGAGTGTCCAACACGTGTTATCTTGGTTTCTCCTAAAGTTTTTAGTTCTCTTCCACGTTGTCTCATGCAATGACAAACATTACAGTTGGAGCATTGCCATAAAACATATGAACTCTTAACAAAGTTTAGAAGTACACATGTTTTCGGTTTTGTGAACTTGGCCCACTTCTCTTCAGCAACCTCCAACATCTAGCATCTGTAAGGTTCTACGCCACTGCCACAAAGGTTCTAGGCCACGTTTTAATGATTTTTTAATAGAATATGCATTATTTAATACTTTATATAAGTGAAGAGAGGTTGACGAGTTGATTTCTTCCCGAGTGTACAACTCTTTGCTTCCTTTGAAAATGGCGCCCTATAGAATAACCTACACCACGCGGCTTTTGTGATGATGAAACAATTATAATGGGTAAACAGATGGTGTACCAAATGCTACGTGGCTTGTAAAAATTTATGGCTCCTACCAGCTGCTATTCATATGCATCCCTAACACCGGGATAAATTGTTGCATCATTATTTCTGGACTGTAAATTTCTTTGGCAGTCATGGTAGATGATTAAAGGCGCCACGCGAACCACTTCCACTGCTATCATTACACTACAGCCTACAAGCATAACTAGTAGTGGATGAATTAAGGATCCCTAACCACACAATCCAACGTGCTCCATTAGTGTTTACAATGTCATAGGCAATTTCTGAGTTCTGGACTCTGTTGGCGAAATGTCTAGAGATGATATTGACTGCATGATAATTTTTTGCTATGGTTTTCTGTGCGGGTTTGAGGTCAAAACCAGGTAGGATGTTGAGGTCACTGAATAAACTAATTTATAATTGACCTCAAAGTTTGTAGAAGTAAAACACGTAAAAATTAAAGTTCGGATGAGATGCCTGCTTGACATTTGTTTACATATGGATACTTGACCCAATGGTCAGATTGGTCGGGTTTGTTATTGAAGGAACTGGTTTGTTATTTGAGGAAATTCTGTTGCTAAACCTGCTTCCGGGCGTGATGGCGACGGCTTCGATTTTCCTAACAGCTACGGCCCTAACTTGTCGTTGTTCTCCCCATATGGCTTCTTGTTGTTTTAGATTCGCTAGTTCGATCAAAGGAACATGAAATTTTATTTTTATTTTATTCATGTCATGAATGAAACTAAACTAAGCAATATTCTTATTTTGAGGCTCTGCTATTTTTTATAGTCAGTTGCAAAATGCATTCAATGGAAGTTGCAGGTGATTGAATTGTTGTTAGCGGGTTCTGTGTCCATGAAGCTTTGATGGATACCTTCACATTTTATTTCATTCTTCCTACTATTTCTTTTCTTTTCAGGATCATACAAAAGTGGGCCCTAGCTAATGTGATATTCGTTAGACAAGAAAGAGAATACCAATACATTTCTTTGGCCTCTTGTCCAACCGTTCTTGCCAAACAATGAACATTTCAAAGCCTTGAAAATTGAACCCAGTACAAGTGCCCCACACTCCTTGCCAGGTGCCTAAACATCTCGAAGTCATGATGGCGACAACCACTAAAAATTGTTGGCAATCAGTACAGGTGTATAATTCTTAAAGAGTATGCAGACAGGTGGTATTCATATGCATGCATGATGCATGTGCCCTTTTGGAGGAAGCTTTTACTGAAATTCGTCTATTCTTTCACTTCCCACCAAACCCGAGGCATGTAAGGAGAGACCTGGGCATGGATCGCGGGAGGAGATAGGGATTTATATTTTTCTACATTAGCATTTATTTGTACGATTTATGCTACAAACTAACTAAACTAAAATTGCAGAAACTTTCTTGGATTCCACCGGATCCTTATTGATTTCACATTTTCATATATTATTTCAGAAGATTAAGCCAACAAGAACCTAAGAGTGCTTAAATTTTGATTAGCTTGGAGAGAATGCTCAGACAATGCGATTACAAAGGCGAGTTTATTCTCTACATTCTTTCATTCTCTCATGGTCTGCATTATTTTGCATTGACAGGATTTTCTTTATGAAAGATACCAAGATTGAAGCTTTGAAATGTCCAAAGTATCGATTCAATCAGCCAAGAATGACATTATTTTAATTGATGGAATGGAACACTCTATGACTGGGGCATGCATGGTAAGGAGGTACTGGCGTGTGTTTTGTTGTTGTGTTGTAGTTTCAGCGACAACAAGTACAAGCATTTCCCAATCAATCTCTTTAATAATGGAGAACAAAGGCTCATTCGATATCCTGACCAGTGAAGTCTTACCTTGCTTAGAAGGCTTTAAACTGTTGCAAGCTGTCGGTGTCAGATTAGGCTAGCCAGTAATAAGTAAGTGTTATGTGATTCAGTGAACGATTGAATGTTTTATTACTTAGCTTTCTAAGATGTTAGGTTCACTTTCTCAATCTTTTCTTTGCACTCTTTTGCACTTCTATGATATCCGAGTTCTGCAAGCTTTCTGCCAAGAATTATATATTTGATAGAACATAAAATCACAATTTTCAAAAAGGAATTCAATGCTGCTCACCCTAACCAAATTCTTTTTGTAATTATCTTATCTTCAAATTAAAATTCCATTCAAAGAAAATTGCAAAGAAATGAATTAACTAACTGCTTCTTTGCTCATTGTTCTATAGGTTTGCTCTTTGTATTGAAATCAAAGAAAATTGCAAAGAAATGAATTAACTTACTGCTTTGCTCATTCTTCTATAGGTTTGCTCTCCGTATTGAAATATTCAGGTGGTTAAGTTTTTGAGGGCCATGATTTGATCCCCTTTCATTGCCTCTGCGGGGCCAGCCGTTAGTAAAAATAAATTACTCATTAAAACCAGCGTTCACCTATCCCTTTATAGTATTGCTAAGTTGAATGATAAAATAATAATAGATGAGTTTATAGGAAAATCACTGAGTTAAAGGAAGTCGTTTGAAATCTGAGATGACCAGCCTACTATTTGCATGCGAGGTTAATGTGCATTCGATGGACCTGAAGGACTTGCAGTTGCAGGAATCGGTCCTTTACTTCTCGTATGAACTTCGTTCACGGCCGCATGGACTTCTTCCACAATAGGATCTTTGTCATCTTTGTTCATCCCAGGTACAATGTCCCATTGGAAAAGGTTTCACTTTCCCAATCTCACCAATAGAAAAGGCAAAATCCTAACCAGATTGAGAGCCATAGTGAAGGAAAATTCTTTTCCAGATTGAGAGGCATCCACTAGAAGCACATCCCCTTGCAACCTTGGAGATCATTTACCATCATGGTGAGTCCACAATCATTTGGGTTAGGAGTAGTTTCAGATAGCAATAGTAGCAATAGTTTTAGATAGACATCAAATGTCTTGTTCAATGTAGGTAGCATAGATAACTCGACTCAAATATGAGGCGGTGAATAAAGATGTGTTCTCAAATATGATCAAATATGAGGCGGTGAATAAGGCAACAATGCTAAATTAATTTGATTTATTTGTTATTGGCTCTACCTTGAAACTTTTTATTATTGATTTATTTATTATCTACTTTATGTTGAAACTTTTATTTATTTTTTATAAGTGTGAATGCTTGCAAAATCAATGCACAAACTGTTAAATGCTTACGAAATCACAAAACAGTAAATGCATACATGATTCTTAATCTTTGAAACTTTGGTTAAATTTCATATAAATCATTAAATGTATTAAATGTTTACAGTGAATCTCATAAATGAGTAATTATCTTTCCAATAGAAATCGTCCATGTCTATTCAATTTTCGAGGAAAATTATTAAACAAATAAATAAATATATGTTTTTTAATGTTTTGTCAGGGGATCATTGATTAGTGTTTTAATTTCATAAATATTTTGCACACCAGGGAAAAAAGGTCAAATATGTGTACAGCACCAATCACAAAATAGATTGTCTAATTTGTAAAAAAACTAAAAATATTTTTAATTTTTAAAAAATTCATTTTAATAGCACATAAATATAAAACCTCAATTGACTTTAGGTTAAAAATATATATAAAAGTTGGTCAATGGAATACGATGACCAACCGATCACTATAATCCCTGCGGAGCAGGGACTAATAAAGGTAAAGAGAACACATTTAAATGAAAATTCTCGTAGTACAATTAATGTGCTACAATAATTTTTGTATAATATTTTTGTGAATCTCAAATATGTAAAAACTCAATAATATTGTAAAGAAATCCATCCTATCAAAAAATTAAAAGAAAAAGAAGGGAGAATAATTATCCATGATTAAAAACTATTTTCAACTTCCAATATTATCAAAACCACTTGAGTTGTTAAGATATCTTACTATTTGCAAAAGAAGGGAGAATAATTATCCATGATTAAAAAGTATTTTCAAATTTCAATATTATCAAAACCATTTGAGTTATTAAGATATCTTACTATTTGCATTGCATTGCATGTGTATTGAAACATATTTCACTAAAAAAATCCTATGCATGTCAAGTTAACGATGGTAGGACTTTGGACCAAAGCCTTCAAATATTATTAGCTATACTGTTAACACGTCATCATATGAATATAAAGACACTTCCTTTGTCATTAAGTGTTTTGGTAAGTTTTGTTGTGTTGAAGAATTTAACTTCGGAAGATATTCTTATTATTTGAGTCATTTGTATTATTTGTATTGTACATCTTACGGGGATTATTATTGATGTAATTGATTATGTAAAATTCATTGAAATATTCAAAGTAAACCCTAACTGTTAGGTCGGCATAGAAAATTCTAGAAAATAATATTTTATTGTAAAGTGTACAGGTCGGCCCAATTAGGAAAGTCAAGCCGACCTAATTACTAAAAAGGTCATGTGTTTTGTCTAGTATAAATAGGAGGCTTGCCCTCCTCATTTGGTCACCTCACTCACACTTTGAGCTCGCATCATTAGGAGAGATAGAGTCAAGTGGATAGATATTTTTTGGATTCTTCTTGTTTTTGGGTCTTTGCACGAGGGATACTATTGTACATTCTACAAAATCTATATAAAAGAAATTTGTTGGGTTTTTCTGCCCCGAGAGGGTTTTCCTGGGATAAATTTGTTCATGATGTGCTTGTTTATATTGCAGTGATCCTTATTGTTATTGCACTTAAAATTATAGCATGGTATCAGAGCTAACCTGAAAGAGAACATTGTGCAGTTGCTGCAACTGCAGAACTAGGATACCTTATTCATGGAAGAAGTCTCCATAGATCAACTGAAAAAGAGGTTGGACTCTACTCACCTCACTAGGATGCATATTTATGTTGAACCACAATCTCATTCCAAGCATTTTCATTTTTGGGCCCACCACTACAGCCTGGAGAACTAGGGCATCGAGTTTTTGGAGGATCTGTTCACAGAATTAGGAAAATAAGCACATTGCTTAGCTCTCCTTGGGGAGGAACATCTTTTCCTCCAATCAGTTTTTCAAGATCCCAAAGTTGAAAAATTAGGGTTTCTATGACAAACCCTAGGTCACCCTATAGCCAATTTTTCAAGAATTCAACCTCTGATTGGAGCATCTCATTCGGTAATCTATCCTTTATCTATTTCCATTTGAGGTTCTCATTTATCAAGTTTGTCAAGATGTCAAACAATACCGAGCTTGAGGATAAGCTTGAAGGAGTAGAGAACTTCTGAGCATGGAAGTATAGGGTGATGCTCATCCTAGAAGAGCATGACTTGGATAAGTATGTTACAGAGTAGTTGTATAGCCAGAGGGAGATGAAGAGAAGTCTAAGCACAAGAAGAATTCGATCAAAGGTAAGAGGATCATAGCTAATTCCCTCAAGGATCACTTGATCCCACACATCTCTTCTCTGAAGACTCTGAAAGATATGTTTGATGCATTGAAGGGCCTATTTGAAGGAACCAAAATCAATAGTAAGATGACCTTGAGGACTCAACTCAAGGCTATGAAGATGAAAAACAATGAAAGCATACAATCCTATTTCACAAGGGTTTCCAGCATCATAGATCAGTTAAGTGCAATTGGAGATGAAGTAGAAATTGCAGAACTAGTAATGACTACCCTAAATGGTCTTCCAAGATCATGGGAGTCACATATTCAAGGAATATGCACAAGGAAGAAACTTATTTTATTCAGTACACTCTTGGAATATTAAACTCAAGAAGAAGCTAGGATTTCTGCCAGAGAAGAAAAGCTAGGAGACAAAGAAAATCAAGCCTTAGCAACTCATACCAATAGAGGAAAGAGAGAAGATCATCATCACAAGAAATCATACAAATGTAAGAGGACTACTAAATACTTCTCAAATATTAGATGCTTTAATTGTGATGAGTTAGGGCATGGATATAGAGATTGTCCCAAGAAAAAATGATTCAATAAGAAGAGAAAGAAAAGACATCATGATCATGCTGCAGAGGATGATGAGAAAGCAAGAAATGATTCCTCAAGTGACGAAGAATATGTCTTGATGTCAACACTGAAAGGTACGGTTGCACTTGGTAATAATGATTGGATTGTTGATAGCGGTGCCTCTAAGCACACGACATGTTACAAGGATGCTCGTAACAACCTTTCCAAAAAGGACTCACCTCGCAAGGTGAATCTAGGAGATGATTATCAATATCCCATCAAAGGGGTAGGAGAAGCTTCTTATACGCTTGAATCCATAAATCCTATCAAAATGAAGGATGTTCTATATGTACCTGGTTTGAAGAAGAACTTAATTTCCATCTTAGCTCTAGATGAGAAAGGATTCAGAGTAGCATTTGTGGATGGTAAAGTACTTATGTGGCCCAAGGGTAAAACAATAAATCATGTTGTAGTAATTGGAGTGCAAGAGGGAGGACTATACAAACTCAAGGGACATCCACAACAAGCCTTGGTTTATGAAACTATGGAAATAAGTGAATTGTGGCATGGAATATTTGCTCACATCAAATACAAAGCATTACCAATTGTGAGAAAGATGGTGAATGGACTACCCGAGAACCAAACCAAGCATGAAGGCATATGAAAGGGGTGTGCAAAAGGAAAGAATGTGAATAAACCATTTCCAAGTAGCGACAACAAAGCAAAGGAGATTTTGGAACTTATAAATTCAGATGTTTGCGGGCCTATGTCATTCAACTCATTAAGCAGGCATGTCTACTATGTTTCCTTTATTGATGATTATTCAAGAAAAGCATGGATCTATTTCTTAAAATCCAAATATGAAGTATTTAGCAAGTTCAAGGATTTTAAATCCCTTGTGGAAAATCAATCTGGAAATAAAATAAAAGTACTAAGAACAAATAATGGAGGTGAATTTACTTCAGGAGAATTTAAAGAATTATGTAAAGACTTGTGGATTAAGAGGGAGATGAGCACTCCCTATAATCCACAACAAAATGGGATTGCAGAAGGAAAGAATAGAACAATTATGGAAGTAGTGAAGGGCATGATCCATGACCATGACCTTCCTATGCACTTATGGGCAGAAGCTGCAAGGACAACCGTATATGTTCAAAATAGGACTCCTCATAGATTTCTTGAGAACAAGACACCAAAATAAATATTTACAGGATACAAACCATAATTCAATCATCTCATAACATTTGGTTGCCCAATATTAACTCATATTCCAAAAGAGAAGAGGACCAAGTTGAAGTCCTCGGGAAAGAAAGGAATCTTTGTCGGTTATAATGATTCATCAAAGCCTTACAGAATATACATACCAAGCTTCAAGAAGATCAAGACCAACAGAGATGTAACCTTTGATGAAGACACATCTTTTAGATGGTCAAGGAAGATTCACTCAGATGAAGAACCCGAGACTCCAAGGGTTTGAGATACAGTAATGGAAGAACAGGTTCTAGAAGAACTTGAGGATCATGATATGACTAAACCACGAAGACCTATAGATTCACCGAAAGAAGTGAACTCACATAAAATAAAACCAGCTTGGGCATGAGAGCTTATCCACGATGCAAAAAAGTATGGTGCTCCAGAAGGAAGCAAGATACCTCGGACTTACTCCAGCTATATGGCACTGTTAAGTGACATCATTGATGTTGAACCTTCCAGTTATGAAGAGGTTGTTGAACATAAATTCTGGAAGGATGCTATGATGGAGGAGTATCATTCGATCATGAAGAATAATGTCTTGGAGGTAGTTCCGAGATAAGAAGGGAATTCAATCGTGTCTTCCAAATGGATCTACAAGATTAAACATGTGGCAGATGGAAGTGTCGAGAAATACAAGGCAAGGTTTGTGGCTCGAGTTTTCTCCTAGAGAGAAGGTATTGATTATGAGGAGAGATTTTCTCCAGTAGCGAGATAAACTTCAATCACGTCTGTACTTTCTATCACCAAAGTGATGAATTGGAAGGTACATCAGATGGATGTGAAGACTACCTTCCTAAATGGCATAGTGGAAGAGGAAGTGTATGTGGAGCATCCATAGCAGAAACAAAGAAGAAGCTTGCCACTGAGTTCAAGATGAAAGACCTAGGCATGATGCATTACTTATTAGGTCTTGAGGTATGGAAGAATCCAGAGGAACTTTTCCTAGGTCAAGGAAAGTATGCAGTAGATATCCTAAAGATATTTCGGATGATGGATTGTAAGGCTATTGCCACACCCATGGCATCGAATATGAAGTTTCCAAGTGATACCACTTTAGAACTGGTGGATGCCACGATGTATCGGCAGATGATTGGTTCGTTGATGTATTTGATGAATATGAGGCTAGACTTATGCTTTGCGGTGAACAATTTGAGTCAGTATATGGTAGAGACAAGACTTGTTCACCTGGTTGCGGCAAAGCATGTGCTAAGGTACCTAGAGAGTACGGTTGATTATGGCCTCAGATATGCATCGGATCATAAGGTTAACCTACAGGGTTATGTTGATGTGGATTGGGCCGGGAGTGTCATGGATAGAAAGAGAAAATCATGATGTTGCTTTAGTTTGGGATCAGGTATGATCTCATGGTTAAGTAGGAAGCAGACGAATGTGGTACTCAGTACAGTCGAGGCCAATTATATGGCAGCTTGTTCGGAAAGCTACAAGGCAGTGTGGCTTCAAAAGTTGCTATCAGGACTGTTTGATCTCGAGTTGGAGGGGACTTGTATCTTCTGTGACAACCAGAGTTGTGTGAAGTTGTCGAAAAACCCTGTGTTCCATGACAACTCGAAGCACATCGATATCATGTATCACTATATACGAGATATTTTGCAGAAGGGAGCATTGAAGCTCCAATATATAGCAACAGAGGAGAACATAGCCGATGTGTTGACCAAGCCTCTGTCGAGAGGGAAGTTTGAATACTCTGGGGACAAGCTTGGAGTGGTTTAGATCAAGAGGGAGCGATGAGATCGGTTGAGGTAGAAAATAGTCACGGGTCATGTGGCATAATTGAGTTGCCTAGGCTATGAGAGGATCCAGATGAGTGGTGAGGTAACGCGGGTGGTTGTGATGTGCAACATAATGGATGCTCCTAGGCCAGACCCACCGGATGGATTGCTCGGTTTGTGGATGAGGATAGTTGCATCTGGTATGAAAGAGGACCAGCTCTACGGAAAATCCTAGATTTGATCTAGGTCATATCCAATATGAAAAAGGACTGGCATTGTGTTGGAAAATCCTAGATTTGATCTAGGTCACATCTAGTATGAAAAAGGAATGGTCGTGTGGTGGAAAAACCTAGATTTGATCTTGGTCACATCCAGTATGAAATAGGACTAGCACTATGGTGGAAAATCCTAGATTTGATCTAGGTCACATCCAGTATGAAAAAGGATTGGCATCGTGGAAAGTCCTGGAATGATGATTTTGGTCTGCCTAGCCGTGGAAGATCATTCGTAGGTCCTATAATGATGCTCCCGGTCTGCTTAGATGTGGGAGATCATTTATAGTGGAAAATTCCTAAACTCGGTCTAGGTCACATCCAACATGAAAGAGGGCTGGCTCTATGGTGAAAATACCTGGAATGATGCTTCTGGTCTGCCTAGCTGTTAACACCTAAAAAGTGCTCACTAGCTCATTCCCTTATTCACATGACCCATTTGTCCACTTTTCCACCATCTGAGCCTCTGAAACCAACAAAAGGTCACCAAAATACCTTAGTACACCCCTTTTTCCATTAAAAAAGATTATTTTTCCTGAAAAGCATAAAAAACCCTCAAAAAGGGTCCAAATTCCCAAAAATATTAAAAAGGGAATTAAAATATTATTTTTATTCAAAAAAGGAAAAAGGAGGGAAAAGTACCTAAACCATGTTGGTCAATACCATTTGGTTTCCACAAAACCATAAATGGTATTCCTCACCACCAAAACCTATAAAAAGGTGGTAGGGGCTCCTCATTTCCCATCCATCCATTATCTCATCCTTATGCTGCTGAAATCTCCCTTGAGCATTTTAGCCATTGCAAACCACATTGGAGAAGAGAGCATTGGAGATTGGAGTTGCTCATCCTTGGAGCCATTCAACCTCACCATTAGAGGTATTGATTCCGCAAGCACTTGCTTGCCCCATTCTTTCAATACAAATTCATTATTCTACATTGTTTTGTTCTTGATTTT
Organism: Larix kaempferi; assembly: GCA_027924585.1. NCBI lineage: Eukaryota > Viridiplantae > Streptophyta > Pinopsida > Pinales > Pinaceae > Larix > Larix kaempferi. The sequence continues at coordinate 3,724,885 of BSBM01001041.1, read as the reverse complement.
AAATTATTTTTGTTATTTGCTTAATATCTTTGCATAGATCCATGATTAGTCTTATTTAATTAGTTTATTGTTATTTATTTCCAATGAAACTGCTGCTACTAGTTAGCAGGTGCCCATAGCACTAAGCCTGGTTGCAAAACCGGGCCAACAGTTTTTGGCGACTCCGCTGGGTTTTGAACAATAGATCTCTAGTTTTGCTTTTAATCTTAGTTTTTTATTAGTTTTTAACCTTTAGATCCATAGATCTGCCATCTTAGACAGCAGATCCATTGCTGCTCTAAGTTTTGGCCTCATCTATTGCCATTAACAGCCCGGAATTCTTGATTTTCGGGTTCATTTTTCGGCTTCCGTGCACGGCTTCCGCCTCGCGGTTTTTAGCTTGACAGTCACGCGGTCCATCGCGGCTTTCGGCCTTTTTTCCGTGCGGTTCAACGCGGCTTTTTTGCCATTTTCCGCGCTGCACATCGCGGCATCGCGGTCATTTACCGCGCTGCACATCGCGACTGCGCGCCCCCTTTTCCGCGCGGTCCACTGCGACTTCGCGGCCTATTTGCGCGCTGCACACCGCGGCTTCGCAGATATTTTCCGCGCGGTCCATCGCGACTGCGTAACCAAAACCCGCGCGGTCCATCGCGACTGTGCGACAGAAACCCACGCGGTCCATCACGGCTTTTCTGTCAAAACCTGCGCTGCTGATTTTTTCATTTCGGCCATTCCGATTTTAAAAATTAATTTTTACTGTACCTTCTGCCCATAGAACATTTTTTACAGTATTAAATTCTGCATATTTTACAGCTTTGAAAAAAAAAATTTACTATTTAAAATGCATATCTAGAAATCTTTTTAAAAATTTTCAAGAAAGTGAAAGAAAGACTTATTTCTGCATTTTTATCTAGATTAAACTTTTTCCTGTTTACTTATTTAAAATCTTGCCCTTAGCAATTTCCTTGAAAAAAGAAATCCATTTATTTCTTTTAAAGAAGTCTATTATTTGCTTTCAGAATTCAAAAAATTCTTTGTTTTTTGAGATTAATTTTGCAAAGCATTTAGTTTCCACTTATTGAAAGAAGTCATAAATATTTGCTTTTTATTTTTGAAAGATCCTTTATTTTTTTAAAATTTCCTATAAAGCATTTACTTCTTTCAAGTTCAGTTTACAATACCTCACGTGCACTCACTCGATCACTTAATTGAATTAAGCCTTAAAACGTACCCTAATTTAAACACACTTTTAACCCCACTTGGGGAACACTAAAAGAACTTTCTAGCTAGGTAGTATTGGGGGGATAGGTGTTCCAATAACACCCCTCAGTTATTACATCTGAGACATAGAAGTTGTCCAATTAGGGAGCTAAAATCTCTTAGTACTTTTTGGCGCGGTCACAACCGGTTTGTGCGAAGGCCTCTCCCTTAGGAGGGTTGAAGTCGCGAGGATGGTTCCGGAAGCCTGAGTGGAATACCGAAATCCATTCAGTAACCGAAGGGCTACCATTCGCAGTTCTCGAGATATCCCTGTATTGGGATATTGCGATCAAAGGACCAAACGACAGATTTACCTTTTCTCGACGCGTCATGAACGGAGTATCCTAGTAGCCTGTCTTTAGGATTGATTACCCGGTGTCCCTCCCGGTAGGGGGATATCTAGCCATTGTCTCAACAATCATATTGTCTGACTTGGATTTCATCACCTTGCAGAGGATATCGATTGTTTGAGTCACAATACTTTTAGTTAGGTGTTTGCATGATTCAACCCACCTTTGGTCTAGTTACACCTATTTTTTCTAGCAGCCGTTTGCATGTTGGTACTCTGACCATTTGTTGAATTCCTCCACTTATTGTAGCACAGCTGCTAGAATAAGTGCCTTTTTTGAGGTTGATTTTTTGGCCTGAGAGCCTTCTTTTTGCACTCCCCTTCTTGCACCCTTGGTTGCATTAGGGTTTTTGAGTCTTTTATATATATATCACCACCTGATACTTAAACAAATTTTTTACACAAACACTTAATTCTCACCATTGAGAATTTTAGACGCTCTCGTCGTCTACAGGGCGAACTCCCAGAGTGTAGTCCACTTGGCTCTCCACGTCATGGACGCAGAGCCTTATCCCTTGATTTGACATATCGTCAGTCAACTAGACAGTCATCTGATTCTGACAGACCTCAAGTCACATTTGATTTGGAGGTAGAATCCGAAAACCACACAGAGTTATCACCAACCACCATTATGGCTGGAACACCTTTTGATCCACTATTTACCAGCACCATAGGTGAGACATCCACAGACCCTTCTGCGGCGGTGCCATCCATGGCAACGACCACCCCCCTGGGTATGCCCAACATGGGAAACACTCCACATTTAGGAATGCCCAATACAGGGCCACCTCCTGTTATAGGAATTCCCAACACAGGGCCTCCACCTGTTATGGGTATGCCCAACATAGGGGTCACACCCCCTCTGGTTTCCACAAACCCTATCCCAGGAATCCCCACTCCTATTCCTAACCCAAGTGTAACCCATGTTGCACTTGGAGGCGCTGGACCATACCAGACTACACCTATTGGAGGGCACATACCCTCCATACCTAGCATACCTTGGGCGCTACTGGACCCCCACATCATACCACAATGACTAGGCATGTCCCAGTTCCAGTCACTACGTCTGCTAGTTTACCATACATGGCGAGTCTGAACCTACCAGACTTAGCTAGACTCACAAATGACCCCATCAGACACGATCCTGTGTGGCCTCACATGCCCACCAAGCTCCCTCTGACATCCCTAAATTTGAGGGCAAGGCAGGTGAAGACCCCCAGAACCATATCATGTCCTTCCATTTATGGTGTTCCTCCAACTCCATAGTGGACGACTCAATCCGCCTCCGGCTTTTACAACGCACCTTCACTGGCTCTGCAGCCAAGTGGTATATCAAGCAGCCCCATGGGATGCATGCCACCTTTACCTCCCTTGCCTCGACCTTCCTACAGTTCTTTCAGTTACCTGTCCGCTACGAAGTGAGCGTCGAGATCCTACTGTCTTGCAGACATAATACGGCCACCCACATCACTGACCACATTCATGAGTGGCGTCAACGTCGGAGCCTCTGCAAAATTAAGTTAGATGACCGTATCTTTTTAGATTGGTTTCTAAAATCCCTCCTCCCGCTCATCGCGAAGGATGTGGCATCTGAAAGACCCCAGTCTGAAGAAGAGGCCATCCTCAAAGCCCAACAGTTTGATCTCATCTACGCCCAGTCGGGTTATCTATACACAATCATACCAGACGCCCCACGATGCGACTCTTCACGCAGTGATGCACCGGGGGCATCTCATGCCGCCGATGGCATTATTGGCCAAATCACACCCCAAGCTAAATCTTTCAGCATGGTGAGCACCATGCCTGCTCCAGACCTCTCTAGGGCTACATCCAGTTCCGGAGTGACAACTTCTTATGCTCCAACAAACCAGACCCATCACATTCATGGGCCCTCTTGTCCACAACATTGCTATGGACAAGCGCCATCAGCATATGTACCTCCTACATACTACACTCAACCTACCACACATACCCCCATGCAGTTCCCACAACAGCAGATGCATTACCCACAACCAGCTGTACCAGCTAATCTCACACCTCCAACAGCTCAGGGGTACCAACAACCCCAACAGGCAGCTGGACCACCTCCAGCTCCACCTGCATACTACCCACCGCAACCTGCTCCCGCACCTACGGCTCCCCAGAATCCCCCCAATGCTCAAGGGCATGTCTATGCACAACAACATCAGCCCCAATACCAAAATAACCAACGCAACCAGGGTGGGAAACCAAACCGAGGAAGAGGACGTAACCGTGGAAACAACCAAAACCATAACCAAGCTCCACAACCTACCCATCCTCCGCAAAACAATAACGCGGCGCCTGCTCATCAGAATCCTGATCGGCCACCTAAGCAAGCCAAAAATGCTAATTTACGGTCAAACCATCCTTGTTCTATTTGCAGTGTCTATGGCCACTATACCCACGCTTGCCCACATCTGGAGCGAGCTCGACAACTATGGACAGATGACGCCCATCGTCAAGGGCAGGCAGCTCCTCAGCCGCCACCCAACCCTCCACCACCTCAACAACAACCTTTGGTGCTACAAAACCCTTTTCCAACACAAGGAGTGGTGAACACTCAGCCGTTAGCCCCCCCACAGGGCAACGTACAACCACAGCAAATCACTTACGCCGCTCCTGATCAACCCATGTTTGATTCAAGGACTCACCACTTATTGATGATATCCACTGCCGACGTCAATATCCAAACCCGCCGGAACCAATATGGCCCTACCTCCGAATCCCCCCCCGCCGACAAGGATACTAACGCTCATCCCAGCGATCAGCCGTTACGGATACCACCTCTTCCACTTGATGGCGCATCTAAAGCACCTCGTTTCCCACTCCGCCGTATCAACAACAACCCCAATGCACGGGCTGCGTCAAATTACAACATCGTAGATGACTTAGCTCAATCTCCCGCAGCCATGTCTGCGTTAGAAGTCTTGAAAAACTGTCCTACTCAGCGCAAGACTTTACTTTCCGCCATTGGGGCGATTGACCCAAATGATTCGAAATTGATGACCTTTGATTTAAACCAGTCTGAACCACGTCTGCCTTCCACCATAGCAGTCCAAGTTTCTGTTTCTATTCGGAATCTTATCATCCATCGATGTATCATCGACGAGGGTTCCTCCACATGCGTCATGTCCACATTTGTTTGGCAGAAGTTGGGATCCCCTACTCTCCAGCAATCCACCACTGCATTGCGGGCCTACGACGGCCGGTCAGCTCAACCTCAAGGTTTACTACCCAAGGTCCCCGTCCAATTAGGAGGGAAAACTGTGCTCATTGACATAGAGGTCATTAATGCCCAGCTCGATTATAACCTTTTACTCGGCCGCAGTTACATGTACGCCATGAAAGCAGTCGCCTCATCCGTTTTTCGCACCATGATGTTCCCCCACGAGGGACGCGTGGTCAAAATCGACCAACTCACATACTATGATCCCAATGCCCCCGCAGCACCCGAAAATGTTCTTCCCATGATTGAACAACCAACTTCTAGTGCAACTACCTCCTTTGTCTCTTCTTTGGGACCCGGACTTTATTCAGATACACCAATGACCTCTACATTCCAGGCCATTCCACCACCATCACCAGAGACCCAAGTCGCAAACCTCTGTACTCTTTCACAGAATACACAAACATCCGGTAGTCAACCACCATTGATCCCCAGTCACATTGGTGTTACACCCATCCACACCATCCCCTTCCTATTTCCTCCTTCGGGTGTAGTAAGCGCCCCGGTTATGGCTACCCTTAGTCTACCCGGGTTAACATTGGGATTACCCGTGTGGTATATTCTGCCTCCCGTTCGACCGCCGACACCAAACGTCATCCTCCAACCGGTACAACCTATTGTTACCACAAATCAACCTCCTCCTGGTGTCGCAATCCCTTCGTCGTCAACGACACCTCCTCCTAGCCTCAATATCCCTTCGTCGTCAACGAATCCTCCCCCTCCTATCAAGCCCACTGGGGGCAGAGGTCCACAACCATACACTGCTATACCACCTCCTAAGGCAGTTAAACCCCCACCGGTGTTTCGAGATCCCCCTAAATGCTCGTTGTGCGATGAGATAGGCCATCCAACTCATCAATGCCCACAGTTACCAGCACTCCAAGAGCATATGAATATGTTGGACGATGACGCCGGCATCCCAGTCGTTAGACTTGAGCCACCACCTCAACCTCGCGACAAATCACTGCGCACCAACCATCCTTGTGCCATATGCAGTGTTTACGGCCACTACTCTCACCATTGTCCCGATCTCCCTGACTATAGAGCAGCATTATACGAGTTAAACAATGTCGATTTGGAGATATCTCCTACCCGAATCGAGGAGATCTACCCCCCGCCATCATCCTCGTCGGAAGAAGTCAATACAATATATATGATTTCAACAACTTTCAAACCAGAACCCCTTGATTTATGGTCTGACTACTTCAATACTGATGAGCAAATTTTGGAGACACTCACTGCACCCGACTACCCTTGGGATGATATGCATCATCGCTCGTACTTCCTCCCGGAAGCATCTACATCCACCACATCCAACCAGCTATCGGTCGAATCGAAATATTTCATACCCATTAAGGTCGATTGGTTAAAGGACCCCATCCCAGCACCGGATGCCTTTGAAGAAGGGAACATGTCGAACATTTCCCCCACTATACAGATAGACATTTCAACAACACCAGGGAAACCTGAGCTCATCTCGCTGGGCGCATCTTGCACTCAAGCAGAAACTCAGGCGTACAAAAAGCTCTTTCAAGAGTTCCGTGATGTCTTTGCCTGGTCCTATACCGAGATGACTGGTCTCGACCCTGCCATTATAGAACACCACATTGATACATGGCCTGAGGTACCCCCTGTTCGTCAGAAACAGCGACCCATTCATCCTTCCAAACTCCCCGCTGTTAAAGCTGAGGTCGAGAAACTTCGCAAAGCAGGATTCATTTATCCTATTCCGTACACCACCTGGGTGTCGAACCCCGTTCCCGTCAACAAAAAGCAAGGCTCCCTTAGAGTATGCACTGACTTCCGTGATTTAAACCACGCTTGCCCAAAAGACAATTTCCCCACACCATTCATTGACCAACTCATTGATGAGTGTGCGGGCCATGAAGTCCTATCCTTCATGGACGGGTTTTCCGGATATAACCAGATTCACATCCGCAAAGAGGATCAGTACAAGACTGCCTTCACCACCCCATGGGGCACCTTTTCCTACCGCGTCATGCCATTTGGTCTAAAAAACGTTGGTGCCACTTTCCAGCGGGCTATGACCTATTGCTTTCACGACTTGGTGCATATCCTCCGATTCTACCTTGATGACCTCACAGCTCGTTCCCGAAAACGATCAGACCACCTTAACGACCTTCGGCAAGTTTTCCTGCGTTGTCGCAAATATAAAATCCGCTTGAACCCACACAAGTGTGTCTTTTGCGTCCCGGCAGGCCGGTTGTTGGGTTTCATCGTTTCCCAAGACGGAATCACTGTCGATCCCCTGAAAGTCAAAGCCATCTTAGAACTTCCGCCTCCTCGCACGCTTCGACAACTCCAAAGTCTACAAGGGCGGTCCAATTTCCTTAAGACGCTTCGTTCCTGATTATGCCACCAAAGTCCACGGGTTCTTACGCTTACTTCGTACCCACATACCCTTTGTTTGGGATGAGCAAGCAGACACAGCATTCGAAGCCCTCAAGAAAGCTCTCACACAAGCCCCCTTGATATCCCCACCGGATTTCTCTCAAGACTTCACCCTTTATGTCTCGGCATCTGAACATGCTGTGTCAGGAGTTTTGGTCCAAGAAGATGCCTCCCACCAAGAGCATGTGATTTATTACGTCAGCCAGACCTTGTCTGGCCCGCCTCTGCGTTACCCATACGAGGAAAGATTAGCCCTAGCCGTAGTCTTTTCCGTACAAAAATTGCGACACTACATCCTACTCAGTCATACCACGGTCGTGGCCGACTCGAACCCTATGGTCTATCTCCTAACCCGGCGACTCCTACAAGGTCGTGTAGCGAAATGGGTCATTATCCTCCAGGAATATGACATCACTTTTAGAACCCCCAAAAGCACCAAAGCCCTCGCGCTTTCTCACCTCATCACCGACCTCCCATCCTCTTCAACATCACCCGTTATCCACACGGACCTGATTGACGAGCAGATTTTCATCATTTCGTCTGATGACCCTTGGTACAGAGACATTTTGATTTACCTTCGTACACAAAAATTTCGACCACACAACGATCATGATGGACGCCGTCGCATACGACACCACGCCCCCCGATACCTTTTGTTAGGGGATGTACTATACCGACGCGGCGTTGATACAATCTTACGTCGCTGCCTATCCCATAGTGAGGCAGAACAAGTCCTCAATGATTGTCATAGCGGTGCCTGCGGAGGCCATTTCTCCGGCATGGCCACCGCCCAGAAAATCATTCGGGCCGGTTATTTTTGGCCATCATTGTTCACTGATTGCATCACCGCAGTCAAGCATTGCCATAACAGCCAACGTTTTGCCCCCAAAGCAAGAACACCCCCCGCCCCCCTTCATCCAGTCATCACTATTGGACCATTCTGCAAATGGGCCATCGACTTCCTCGACTGCAACCCTACGTCAGCCGGCGGTCACAAACACATCGTTGTGGCTGTAGATTATTTCACCAAGTGGGTAGAAGCCATGCCGACCTATAATTGCAAAGCCGACACCGCAGCACGGTTTTTCTTCAACCATGTTATCGCTCGTTTCGGAGTGCCAAAGCAACTAGTCTCTGACCACGGCTCTCACTTCGAAGATGCTGTCTGGAAGGAATTATCAACCATGTTGAAATTTGAACACCATTTATCTTCCGCTTACTATCCCCAAGGAAACGGCCAAGTCGAAGCGATCAATAAAATTCTCCAACGTACTGTAGACAAGCACAAATCCAATTGGCACCACATGCTTTTCCCGGCACTATGGGCCTACCGCACCTCAACCAAAACCGCCACCGGTTTCACCCCTTTCCATTTAGTTCACGGTGTCGAATCAGTTTTCCGCGCTCGTGATGATGCTTGAGATCATTTCTCGCTGTCACGTCCCGATTTTAAGGGCATTTTTTCCATGCCCCCTTGTCACCTCGGTTTGCGTGCCACATCGGCCATTCTCAGTTCGGGGCATGCCTTATATCGTCGGATTCAGTTTTTCGCGCTCGTGATGATGCTTGAGATCATTTCTCGCTCTCACCTTTCGATTTTTTCGGCCATTTCTTCCATGCTCCCTCGTCACCTCGGTTTGCGTGCCACATCGACCGTCCTCCGTTTTCGACGTGACTTATATCGTCGGATCCAGTTTTCCGCACCAATGACGATGCTTGAACATTTTCTCACCCTCATCAATCCACTTTTGTTCGGTATAATTTTACCCCTTTTTCGAGCTGAACAACCCCTTTTACGAAAAAGGCACTTAGGGAGTTTCTGTTAAGCTCTTTTCTGACTCTTAAAACAATGAAAAGATTGCCGAGCAACCTTCTTTCCTTTCATGCTCGTTAAACGTATCTGAAAGGGCGTCTACCTGGTATAAGTTTACCCCTTTTCCGGACCTTGTAGACTAATTACGAAAAAGGTATACTCTAGTCACATCGGCTAGAAGAGTTCTCCATCCGCATCATTTTATGCTTTTTCGGGCCTTGGAGACTAAAATTACGAAAAAGAAACACCAATAGAGTCCACTTACCGTTTTCAGACTCTCTAAACATGAAAGCAACCATGAGCATGAGCCGTCCTGGGCTCACAAAATCCACAGGGCCGTACCATTTCAGAGCACACTTTTATCCCTTCTTAGAGCTCATTAAAACTACGAAGAAGGAATCAATGGTGCCTCTTGGCGCCACGACAGATCACATCTACTCATTAGGCAGCTTCCCCATTTTGGTCACCTTTGTTCAGAGTATTCTGCAGTATGTCACCTTGATAATTCCTCGACGGCACCTATCAGCTCGTCCTCCCCCCCAGAGTCAATATATACCATTCAGTCAAAGCAATGATCCCCACACCTACAAGTCAGTTCCCTACGCTGGCCCGGTTTTGCAACCAGGCTTAGTGCTATGGGCACCTGCTAACTAGTAGCAGCAGTTTCAATGGAAATAAATAACAATAAACTAATTAAATAAGACTAATCATGGATCTATGCAAATATATTAAGCAAATAACAAAAATAATTTAAAATCAAGAACAAGACAATGTAGAATAATGAATTTGTATTGAAAGAATGGGGCAAGCAAGTGCTTGCGGAATCAATACCTCTAATGGTGAGGTTGAATGGCTCCAAGGATGAGCAACTCCAATATCCAATGGTCTCTTCTCCAATGTGGTTTGCAATGGCTAAAATGCTCAAGGGAGATTTCAGCAGCATAAGGATGAGATAATGGATGGATGGGAAATGAGGAGCCCCTACCACCTTTTTATAGGTTTTGGTGGTGAGGAATACCATTTATGGTTTTGTGGAAACCAAATGGTATTGACCAACATGGTTTAGGTACTTTTCCCTCCTTTTTCCTTTTTTGAATAAAAATAATATTTTAATTCCCTTTTTAATATTTTTGGGAATTTGGACCCTTTTTGAGGGTTTTTTATGCTTTTCAGGAAAAATAATCTTTTTTAATGGAAAAAGGGGTGTACTAAAGTCTTTTGGTGACCTTTTGTTGGTTTCAAAGGCTCAGATGGTGGAAAAGTGGACAAATGGGTCATGTGAATAAGGGAATGAGCTAGTGAGCACTTTTTAGGTGTTAACACTAGCTACAGAAGATCATCTGCAGGTTCTGTAATGATGCTCCTAATATGCTTAGCTATGGGAGATCATTTAGAATGGGAAATTCCTAGACTCGATCTAGGTCACATCCAGCATGAAAGAGGGATGGCTCTGTGTGTGAAAACCCTATACATGGTCTAGATCGCATCCAACATGAAAAAGGGATGGATCTGTGGAACTTCTTATGATATATAGATTCAAGATGTGCAGATGTCAATAGTCTGTGTACAAGAAGTGCAGCAACATGAAGACGTTGCTGATGAAGATTGAAGAATACCTTCCTTGTTAAGAGGGAGTGTTGAAGAATGTAAATTCGAAAGATATTCTTATTATTTGAGTCATTTGTATTATTTGTATTGTACACCCTACAAGGATTATTATTTATTTAATTGATTATGTAAAAGTCATTAAAAGAGTCAATGTAAACCCTAACTGTTAGGTTGGCCTGGAAAATTCTAAAAAAATAATATTTTATTGTAAAGTGTACAGGTTGGCCCAGTTAGGAAATTCAAGCCAACCTAATTAGTAAAAATGTCATGTGTTTTGTCTAGTATAAATATGAGGCTTGCCCTCCTCATTTGGTCACCTCACTCACACATTGAGCTCGCATCATTAGGAGAGATAGAGGCAAGTGGATAGCTACTTTTTTCCAGTCTTCTTGTTTTTGGGTCTTTTCACGAGGGATACTATTGTACATTCTGTAGAATCTATATAGAAGAATTTTGCTGGGTTTTTCTACCCCGAGAGGGTTTTCCGAGGATAAATTTGTTGTGTACTATTGTTCATGCTGTGCTTGTTTATCTTTTGGTGATCCTTATTGTTATTGCACTTAAAATTCTAACTTGTTGATCAAGTTTATCATGTTGCAAGTTTTTGTAACAAACCTCATAGGTAGCTTGAGAGAGATAACTCTCACCAAGGAACCTAGGCTCCAATGCAACACTAAAAATATTAGGCATAACTAACCATCATGAAGTAATTTTTCTACTTCAAGATAAAAAAAGCCAAGGTGGAACAACTTCTCAAGATGGATAATGATGTAAAGAATTTTTAAACAATAATTCCCTGAAGACAACCAAAAACCAAAAAATACTCAAATGAACACATTGCCTTTTATCTCGAAAAGTCTGACATGTTTGTAGATAAAAAAAAATTGACACATTAATTTCTTCATTGATAGAGCTTCCCAATGATACCACTCTCCCCAAACCCTAGTGCTTATTGAGCACAAGAAGATGAAAGAAGGGAAATGAAAATTTAACCATTTATGCAAAACAAAAATGCTGAAAATGCAATTGCCTAATTAATTGTGTAAAAATATAAAGCCTTCAACCATATTAAAACATAACCTTTGCATTTAAAAGTTTATTTAACTTCCACATTTTTTGTCAAAATCATTAACTTACATAATAACCCACGATATACCATTATGCTTAAAGGACCATATGCATAAATTCCAAATAATGCATCTTTAAAGCAGATGAAAGGACCAAATTAGAATACGAGATATAGATTCCACTATGACAATTGTTCATGGCATATTTTTTATCACATATTCTTTACACCTCTTTCATATCATGTATTCTTAAGCATTTTTCTTCTCTCTATGACACTTGTAAGTGTATCAAGGCACTCACTCACATGTTCTAATGTACTTAGGAATTACAACATCAAGTTGTTGGGTGTTAGATTTCATACATTCATGGCATAATAATATAAATGCATAACCAAGATCACTAGAAGAAAGAAAAAGCACAAAACATAACAATAGAGTTTATCCTGGGAAACCCAAACAAGAGAAAACCCAGCAACCTTCGTATAGAGATGATAATCCCGATATCAGAGTACAAAGATAAAAGAGAAAATGTGAAAATGCTTTCCACAAGTAGAAACCCCAAAAAAACTTCCTTCTCCAGCTTGTGCGAACTTCTCTCTCTCTAGGTGATGCAAACTTCACTTAAGTGAGTGAGTTAATAATGAGGTGCACTTTCCTCTTATTTATACAAGTGCACATGAAAAATCTCTAAGTGGGGCGACTTCACTTGGGGGCAATAAATAATTTAATTTTTAATATTTTATTTTGCTTCTTTTCACCCCAAGGATTACATTGATTCTTTCATGTGTTTACATAGGTAATTACATTCAGTTTATCTCCCTTAGGATTTACAATCAAGTACTATGAAAGTACAATAATATTATCTTCCTAAGTTGCACAAAATCCAACACTGGGTACACTACAAAAGGTTTATTTGTGTCATGCTACATGTATCATATCGAAATGTACTCTATGTTCATATTACTCCACTACCTCTAGTTTTAAACTTGGATTTATTGGCAGTCACTACTTTGATCACCCCCTATGATGCTCATAATGAAATATGCACTACCTCTTGTTTTCAACTTGGGTTTATTGTCAGTCACTACTTTGATCACCCTATGATGCTCATAATGAAATATGCACTACCTCTTGTTTTCAACTTGGGTTTATTGTTAGTCACTACTTTGATCACCCCCTATGATGCTCATAATGAAATATGAACACAACTTTTGTGATGCTCATAATGAAATATGAACACAACTTTTGTAATGTTCATAATGAAGTATGAACTCAATTTTAGATTAACTTTTGAGTTTTAGATTACATATAACTAACAATATAGAGTTTTATAAATTGGATTTCACCTAGTGTAGTTATTCACCTTTTGAATATGTGAAATCACCTTTTATACTTCATTAATATTTGTATATATGGAAGTCTTTATAAAACACAAGCATCTATTAGATTTTCTAGATAACCATCTACAATTGTTACTGCGTATTTTTCCACCTTGTGAGCATCAATATTGATTTGCCTTCAGTATCCTTTGTATTGACTCAGATCCATTATTTTCCCTTCAGGAACCATGTTTCCCTATTTTTGTTCTTGTACGCTTGTTGTTCCACTATAGCCAACGTACACCCAGGCTGCACCTAATTAGCCCGCGTACATCGAGTTGTATGGTAAAAAACAGTAAAAACTCTATTTTTACTCCCAAGAAGCGGTCTTAGGGTGACCTTTGGCCCTCCATGTACCCAGAAACAACTCGATCCGATCTTTCACCTACCTATTGGAAGGTTATATATTGAGCTCTTATGGTGTATGGAAGGGAGGAGAAAGAGAGAGCACCGTAACTCTATTGGCTTGTTGTCGTGACTTGAGTCTACATCCATTGATCCTTGTTGTTGTGAACTCCTTATGTTCACCTACCAAACTCCTTTAATAGTTTGAGTTTTCCATTGCATGGGGGATTGAAGTGGTGAAGGAACAAGTGGAGGGACCTAGTTCTTGGTTCAGATTGGTTTCCGGCAAGAGGTTGTATCTTGTACTTCTTGTTATCATTAATGGAAATACTCATTTTCTCGTCCAATTGATGTTGTGAATGTTGTTTAAATTACATTGGGTTACATTTAAATGTTATATCATGGACCATGTTATTGATTATGCTAATGTCTTTCATATAATATATGCACTTGCTTGTATTTGATGTTGATACTAATCTGTAGGGTCAAGTGTAGAGATTGAAAGCTCAACAGGGATCTACTTCGAACATCCGGTTGAAGGTTGGCCTTATTCTCCATTATCTTAGCATTTTGATTTATATAACATTGTTTGAGAATTGAGTTGATTTCTAGAAGTCATCCGTCTGTTGTGGTATGCCCCATACCATATGAAGTTTTTCTCCGTAACAGAAATGGCGACTCTGCTGGGGAGGAACCTCCATTTTGGGGATTTTTAGGCATTTTTCCTTATTTTGAGTTGTTGTGTGTCGAGCTTCTGTGTCATTGATTGGCCTTTAGGATTTGCATTGGAAAACTTGATTTTTCTGGGTTATTGGACTCTTTTTTGGCTCATTTACCTTTCCCTGTACGAGGGTCAGCCTAGTCTTGCTCACGTCTACCTGCTACTGTTTGTACTGTATCCAATGTACAGACACTACTGTTCTATGAACAGTCGCGTACAACTCTAGGATTGCTTGTTTTTTTACCTTGGTTTGTTGCTGGGTTGGTTCTGAGTGTTCCTGAGTCTTAGTTGGTCTGTTTCCTAACTGTTTCATGCTCTGTTTTTTACCAGAAACTCCTCTTTCCTTAGTTATTGATATTTCTTGGTTTCCCACCATTTTTCATTTCCATAGCTCATTAGCTTGGTTGAGTCTTACTGTTTGGGATTTGCTGGGTTGTCTGTGTGATATGCTCTGCATTTTTTACTGAATAGTTAGATTTTGCTTGCATTTTTTCATTTCATTATATTGAAAAAAATACAAAAACATTGTTTTGCATTTTCCTTTCATTTATAATTGAAAATACAAAAATATTTGCTTTATGTCCTTCATTTTGCATCAAAGTGCTTGTGATTTCATCTAGGACTTGCTTGTGCATTGAAATTTTAAAAGAGATTGCATTTTATTTTCGAACCGTTGGATTGATTGTCATATTAGAGGCATGCTTTTTATTGAATAGATGAGTCTAGTGCTTTTCGATTGTGCATACCATTGAGTCTTTCATATCATCAGTTTCACGACCATATCCTTTGAATAATTACAGCCATTAAAATTAACGCTTAATCTTAAAATTGATTAGAAATGATCTTCTCTTTGATAGGGTGCACCAACTAGTATAGGTTTAGAGTCTTGGAATAGATCATTGTGAATTAAAAATCCAAGACTATTAAATGAAGCATTATGTGTCTGATCAGGGAGTGGTGAAACCCATGGTATACATCAGTGTTCTCAGGAAGCTCTATTCAAACCAGAGTTAAGCACAAGTGTTAAATTTTTAGTATTAAATCACAATACTATAGGATCTTTGCTGAGAGAATAACATCTATAGTATATCAATGCATGACAATCATAATATGACAAGCATCACAAGCATCACAAGAATCAAAATCATAGAGACAAGAGACACAGAGTTTCCCTGGGGAAAACCCTAAGGTGAAAAACCCCACAACTTCCTCAGAGATAGAGAGAGCAATGGCTCAACCAAAATACAACCAAATAACACTGAGATAGTCTCCTAGCAGATGATCCTCCTCCTCCTCACTAGTGCGCCACTTTTCAGAGAGAGAGATAGTTACTTTTCCGAGTGAGTAAAATAGAGATCTCCTATCTCTATTTATACTCACCTTTTTGCCCAGTGACCTACTGGGGCCGACTTGTCTACTTGGATACATCCGCATTATATTATATATTAATTAGGGCCGACCCCATAAGGTGGTCTAATAACCCATCGGCAAGTACACACACTTGCAACACTTGTCAATCCACATGACGACACTTCCTTATAGAGGAATAACACATCTCTTATAAGGGTACAATAATTATATATATAATACACAGATGAAATACACTCTGAAGTTACATATACATCAACACTCCCTCTTAACTAGGAAGGTATTTCTCGACACAGATCTGATAGACAAGTCTTCTTCTTTGGATCATCGTCATCGATGCATCGTCATCATCATCGTCACTGCTGCTACTATCTCAACCAATCTCTGACTCTACTCGTCATAGGAAGTTCTACAGAGCCAGTCCTTTTTCATACTGGATGTAGGCCCACCACCTGCAGGTCTTTGTCATCACTGGCCATACTGTGGAATCCTCAGGACTTATTACGTGCGTCACAAAACCTCGAAAGAGCATCCCAGGATGTTACGGGTACACAACTCCGACCTGTAGGATCTCCCAGGGCGCTATTACATGTGACCCCACCACAAAACCTCGAAAGAGCATCTCAGGATGTTACGGGTACACAACTCCGACCTGAAATATCCCAGGGCACAAATTACATGTGGACCACCACAAAACCTAGCAAGAGCATCTCAGGATGTTACGGGTACACAACTCCGACCTGAAATCTCCCAGGGCCCAAATTACATGCCATAGGACAAAACCTCGCAAGAGCATCTCAGGATGTTACGGGTACACAACTCCGACCTGAGATCTCCCAGGTCACTATTACATGTCCTCCCAGAGCAATGTCTCGAAAGAGCATCCCAGGATGTTACAGGTACACAACTCCGACCTATAGGATCTCCCAGACATGCTCATCTGCACAACCTGATCCACGGCCACAGAGTATCAACCTGATACTCGCCATACATCATCCTGATGTACTCATGATCGTCCTCATCATCATCACTGCAACATCCTGCTGCATGTCATCTGGAGCAACATCCTGAAGCTCATCATCCATGATCATCCTGATCATCACTGCAACATCCTGCTGCATGTCATCTGGAGCAACATCCTGAAGCTAATCAATGCATCCACCTGATGCATACCAAGTATCTACCTGATACATGATACATATCACCATACATGATCCACCTGATCATACAATGTATCCACCTGATACATATACAGATACATGGTCCAAGCATCCAACATGATGCACATACATACATAAATGATCCACCTGATCATATCCAGCATCCAACATGATGCATACATACATAAATGATCCAACTGATCATATCCAGCATCCAACATGATGCGTACATACATACATACATAAAAATGATCCAACTGATCATATCCAGCATCCAACATGATGCGTACATACATACATAAAAATGATCCAACTGATCATATCCAGCATCCAACATGATGCGTACATACATACATAAAAATGATCCAACTGATCATATCCAGCAGAAGCCAGAACATCATCCTGATGCCCATTATCCAGCGCTTACATCCACAGCCATGTGAAGGATCCTCCTTCCAACATGCTTGGAATGGCTTCAGCAAATGTGTCCATCACTTCTTCCTCGAAGTGTCCTCGATCTGAAGAACTCCAAGCCTCTCTCTGAAGTACTCGAACTTCACTCTGGCTAGTGGCTTCGTCAGCACATCTGCAATCTGCTCGTCTATCGCAACATACAGAAGCTTCACAGCTCCTCTCTACACCATATCCCTAATATAGTGATATTTGATCTCTATGTGTTTCGACCTATCATGAAACACTGGGTTCTCGGACAGCTTCACACAACTCTGGTTATCACAGAAGATACCAGTAGCCTCCAACGGGAGATCAAATAACTCAGACAGTAGCTTCCGTAGCCATACTGCCTCACAACTAGCTGAGCAGGCTGCAACATACTCTGCCTCAGCTGTACTCAGTGCTACGCAGGACTGCTTCCTGCTAAACCAAGAGATCACACCTGATCCCATACTGAAGCAACACCCAGATGTGCTCTTCCTATCTGCAGCACTGCCAACCCAATCTGAATCAACATAACCCTACAGGTTAAACTTTTGATTCGCCTCATACCTGATCCCATAATCCACTATACCCTTCAGGTACCTCAGAACATGCTTTACAGCAACCAAGTGAACACTCCTCGGATCCGTCAGGAACTGGCTCAATGTGTTCACAGCAAAGCAAATGTCTAGTCTAGTGTTCGTCAAGTACATCAAGGACCCAATCATCTGACGATACATAGAGACATCAATCGGCTCAGATGAAGCATCACATAGAAGCTTCAGAATCGATGCCATAGGTGTGGCCATGGCCTTGCAATCCATCATCCCGAATCTCTTCAGGATATCTAATGTGTACTTCCCTTGACCAAGGAAGATTCCACCTGCATTCTGCCACACCTCCATACCTAGGAAATAGTGCATCATTCCCAAATCTTTCATGTCGAATTCAGCTGCAAGCTTCCTCTTAGTATCTGCAATCAGTCTGTCATCTCCTGTCACAAATAGGTCATCCACATACAGGAGTAGAATCACTGGATTCCCTTCCTCAACCTTGTAGTAAAGATTGGAATCTGCTTTACTCTTGGTAAATTCCAAGCTAGATAGGAAACTGTCCATCCTACCATACCAGGTTCTGGGAGCTTGCTTCAAGCCATACAAGGCTTTCTTCAATCTGCATACATATGACTCCCTGTCAGGTCTTGGGACTGCATCCCAAACATCTTCTTCATGATCTACGGATCATGGCATTCCATTTCTTCATCCCAGATCCTGGGAACTTCAATATCTTCAATAGATATCTTTCTTGCTGGAACAAATGTTGTAGTCCTTTTGTAGGTGAAGATATACGGTCTTTCCTACAAACCAAGTTAAATTGCATGATTAGAAACATCTTATAATTTTCAGAACAAATTCTTTACACATAAAGAAATATGTCATGCAGTCATGCAGTTATCTTAGCCAATGCTTCAATACAACATTTATCCATGTTCCACAAATTTCTAGATGCCTTCCAGTCTCTACCAGAACATTGTTAAGAGTTTGCACTACTCCCAACATGTCAGCAAAGAGGTTTCATTCTAGATAAGTAGCACTGTAATGTTGTACAGTGCCATAAGCCACTTACCCATCACATGCATATTAGTAGTATACTGTTCATTAATGCAATCATTCAAATATGCACAATACATCTCCTAAGTCTAGGAACATAGGCATAATATTATTAAACAAACAAAATAGGCAAGAAATGATAATTGAAATACTTATCTTTGTTTGTTTGTTTGGGTGGACTCCCTCTGAATCTTTGCTTCCTGGTAGGAGCTGCTGAAGTAGCTTCTTCTACACCTCTCTGTTGTGGAATGTAGGAAGATGGTCAACTCCCTCTGAAGATCTGCATCCTTGCAGGAGCTGCTGGAGTGTGCTCCCTTTTGATCTTTGCTTCCTGGATTACCTGTCCTTATATTCATCTTTGCTGACACCAATATTCTTGAACCCAGAAAAGACCTCTTCTGGTGTCTTGTTGTCCAATATCTTGTGGGGAGTTTTGTTCTGCACATATACAACTGTTCTAACTACTTCTGCCCATAGATGCATAGGTAGATCCTGGTCATGCAGCATTGCCCTTGCTGCTTCCATGACTGTTCTGTTCTTCCTTTCTGCAACTCCATTCTGTTGAGGATTATAAGGAGTAGTCAACTCCCTCTTAATCCCTGAATCACTGCAAAGCTTCTTGAAGTCATTTGAGGTGAATTCTCCACCATTGTCAGATCTGAATGTCTTGATTTTCTTGATAGTTTGATTCTCCATCAAGGTTTTGAATTCCTTGAATTTATCAAGCACCTCATCTTTTCCCTTCAAGAAGTATACCCAAGTCTTCCTGGAGAAGTCATCAATAAATGATACATAGTAAACATACCCACTCAGGGAGATGGATGACATAGGGCCACATACATCTGAGTGGATGATTTCCATGATGTCTTTTGCCTTGCTTTCACTGCTTGGGAAAGCCTTCTTAATGTTCTTACCTTTTGCACATCCTTTGCAAACACCATCATTTTTTGTCTTGATTTTAGGAAGACCCTCTACTGCCTTGCTTGCAATTGGAAGTGCCCTATAGTGCATATGAGAAAGTCTTCTATGCCAAAGTTCACTTGGCTCCATGGATTCATGTACCATGGCATGTTCAGTTTGTCCCTTCAATTTATACAAGCCTCCCTCTTGCTCTCCAATCACTACTGCATCATCTATGGTCATTCCCTTTGGCCACATTAGGACTTGGCCATCCACAAATGCAACCCTCATACCTTTTGCATCCAATGCAGAGATGGAGAGTAAGTTCTTCTTGAGCCCAGGTACATAAAGTACTTCTTTCATCTTCAATGATTTTCCAGAATCTAGGTTGTAGGAGGCTTCACCACTTCCTTTGATTGGGTATTGATAATAATCCCCAAGTTTCACCTTATGGGGTGATTCATGTTCAGATAGGTTCACAAAGGATTCTTTAAACCCAGTCATGTGTTTGGAAGCCCCACTATCAATCAACCAATCATTACATCCATGGGAGATGGTACATGTAAGAGCAGAAATTAGAACATATTCTTCTTCACTTGATGAGTCATCATCACTACTACTTTCTGCCCTAGCCTTCTTCTTTGGAGGTTCATCATCTTCGGCAGCATGAGCATGAAACCTTCTTTTGTTGCCCTTCTTCTTCTTACTGGAGTTGTTGTTATTATCCCTTTTGTTCTTGGGACAATCTGAAGCAAAGTGACCCTTCTCATTGCATGTGAAGCATCTTAGGTCCTTCTTACTCTTTTGATGGAATCTTTTGTGGTGAGAGTGATCCTTCTTGGTTTTGCTTCTCTTGGTGTGAGATGCAAGAGCTTGATCTTCTCCTCCCATCTTTTCCTCACGAGCTATGAGTCTAGCTTCTTCTTGAGAGCATTCTTCCCTCAATCTATTGAAGGAGATCAATTTCTTCCTTGCACAAATTCCTTGAATAAAGGAATCCCATGACCTGGGTAGGCCATTTAGAGTGGTCATCACTACTTCACCATTCTCCACCATTTCATCTATTGCTTCTAATTGTTCCTTGATCTGGGAGACCCTTGAAAAGTAAGATTGAATGGTTTCTCCATTCTAAAACTTCACTGCTTTCAATTGGTTCCACAGGGTCATCTTCCGATTTATGTTCTTTCCTTCAAATAGCTTGGTCAAGGATTCAAAGATCTCTTTGGGTGTCTTAAGAGAAGACACATGAGGTATGAGATGGTCTTTGATAGAATCAGCAATGATTCTCTTTGCCTTGACCAAGTTCTTCTTGTGCAATGCCTTGGCTTCTTCATCCTCTGGGATAGGGATGTCTTCTTTCACATATGAGTCCAACTCATTCTCTTCCAGGATTAACCCAATCCTATACTTCCAGGCTCGGAAGTTATCAGCCCCTTCAAGATTATCCTCAAGCTTAGTGTGGAGAGACATCTTTAAGAGTACTTCAAATGAAAATAGAAAAGTTTAGGACTTACCACTTGAAGTGCTGAAAACTGGATCTGGTCCCGGATTAGGGTTTGTCAGAGAAACCCTAAAAATTCAAAATGTGAATTTTAAAATTCTGAAAGGATAGAAAGATGCACCTTGGAGAGCTGATCAGCCTAGTACATTTAGAATTTGAGATCAGCAAAGTCTTTCCCTTCAAAATTGCCTTTTTGTCCTCCCGGGTTCACTAGGGAGAGCCCTGAATTAGGGTTTGAGTTTCCCGGAGATCTACCCAGCCAAAAATCTCGATCCAAAGCTCTAACCTTCGCTTTTTGCAAGGAGCTTCCAGCTGTGCCTTTAGTTTCAAGAAATTCCTATTTTTGTGGAAACCCTAATTTTTAGGGCCAAATCTGAAAATGCTCGGAACTGAATTCTGATTGGACAGATAGATGCGCCTTGATGAGTAGATCCAATCTACTATACTGAATTTCAAAACTCTGTGGAGAGAAACCCAAAAAACAAGGAATACAAGCTTCCGTCACTGCAAAATGTCTTCTTCTCAGTTAAGCTCTGATACCATGTTAAATTTTTAGTATTAAATCACAATACTATAGGATCTTTGCTGAGATAATAACATCTATAGTATATCAATGCATGACAATCATAATATGACAAGCATCACAAGAATCAAAAGCATAGAGACAAGAGACACAGAGTTTCCGTGGGGAAAACCCTAAGGTGAAAAACCCCACAACTTCCTCAGAGATAGAGAGAGAAATGGCTCAACCAAAATACAACCAAATAACACTGAGATAGTCTCCTAGCAGATGATCCTCCTCCTCCTCACTAGTGCGCCACTTTTCAGAGAGAGAGATAGTTACTTTTCCGAGTGAGTAAAATAGAGATCTCCTATCTCTATTTATACTCACCTTTTTGCCCAGTGACCTACTGGGGCCGACTTGTCTACTTGGATACATCCACATTATATTATATATTAATTAGGGCCGACCCCATAAGGTGGTCTAATAACCCATAGGCAAGTACACACACTTGCGACACTTGTCAATCCACATGACGACACTTCCTTATAGAGGAATAACACATCTCTTATAAGGGTACAATAATTATATATATAATACACAGATGAAATACATTCCGAAGTTACATATACATCAACAACAAGGTCACGGGAGGTTGGTTGCGGAGATAGCCCTCCAATACTAGCTGAACGTGGGAGATATTTCCAGTATTTGTTCATGTATGGGGGCTCTTGGGGGATTTGAACCTCTTGAGCTTCGAGCTTAGATACCTTTCCCATATGATGGATCCCACCTACGATTGTCCGCTTGAGCATTGGTTATACGTGGTGGCCTTAGTTGCTTTACCTAGGTATCACATAGGGCATTCGTTGCAGTTATTATGTGATTATCCTGAGTCAGATAGGGGTTGGACTGCACAGTTGTTGTTGTATAGGGATTTGACCCTATGCACGTAGTGAATTATGGGAGCCCTAATAACTGATTTTGTTACCTCCGGTTATATTTTGGGAGTCTCAAGCCAGCTCTCCTAGGCATGACATACCGGCTGTCGTGTCGAGAGGTCCCTTGAGCACCAGTCCTGTTTGTGTGCATTTGGTTGTAGTTTCTTTAGGTGTGTGCAATTTGATCGTTAGTTGGTCGTTAGGAGGCGTTTTTATTTATTGACTTTTTGGAGTTATTGTGGAGCGAGATCCGCATCTCCACTGTTCTCATCGTTTGGCTGGTCTTCCAGTTGATGAGGTAGCACGTCCTTTTTATAAGAGACGCTATAGGATCCCCTCTGATCGTTTTGATAGTCCTCACGAGCTTCAAGAAGCTCAGATTATGACTACTCCATCTGGCACGGGAGGAATTCCCACGACTCCGTCGGGTAAGGTCGAGGACAACCCTACTCCATCCAACCGTGGGGGTGGTGGGGAGGGAGGTTCATCACCACACGTTACTCATTTTGGTTCCATGACTAACCCACACCCGGAGTCAATCCCATTTGATGGTACACACACACATGGTTTTCGATATGGGATGCCAGCTCTTAATAATACAACAATCCCTTTGACCACTACGCCTTTCTCATTTGGTATGCCTAATCTTAACACGAATGTTACATCCACTACGTCCGGTAATCATGCCAACTCTATCCTTGGTGCTGGGGGCACTGCACCCTCTTTTTCGGTATTCCAGTTTGGGACTGGTCATATCCCTTCAACCATTCCAAACGTTGGGGGATGACCACCTCCCACGGATACCACTACTTTCGGTGGGAACACTTTCTATAATACGACTCACATGCCATAGGGTAACCCACATGCTTCTACGCATATACCCATTACTACGACAACTTTTGCTAACCTGAATGTCTCTCCTAATACAAGAGGGGGGAACATACCCTTTACTTATGGTCATCACTCGACTGCTCCTGCTATGAATAGCACTTATATACCCCATAATTATGGTGGTAACCCTTATTATAATGCAGCCGGTTCTGACCCTTATTACAACCCTCCTCACTATCATGCTTACAACACACATATACCTTCGTACACTTACATGGGTTAGGTGGGAGGCGGTTATCAACCCTATGGTCATGGTCATGGTTTATATCATCCTTTAGGTCCGTAAGGTCAGCCTCTTTTGGGAGATTATAATCAAGCTTCGCAGCCATAGCTCCTGTTTCTTGCTCATTTGAATCTACCAGATCTTTCGAAGCTCACGAATGATCTAGTGTGTCACGATCCTACTTGGCCTCCAGTCCCTACCAAGCTCCCTTCTGACATTCCAAATTTCAAAGGGAAGAATGGTGAGGATCCGGGTGAGCATGTTACTACTTTTCACCTTTGGTGCTCCTCGAATTTGTTAAATCGTGACTCTATTCGTTTGAGACTATTTCAACGCACCCTCGTGGGGGCAGCAGTGAAATGGTATGTCGAGTTGCCTGGGGGAACTTACAAGGGTTTTAATGAGATAGCCTTGGTTTTCCTAGACCACTTTCAGCTGCCAGTTCGCTACGACACTGGCACCTAAATCCTATCTACCTTCCGCTAGAACAAGGCCACACACATATCTGATCATATTCAAGAGTGGCATCGACGGAAGAGGCTAGTGAAAGCCAACATTCCTCCAGAATTTCTGTTGGAATGGTTTCTTAAGTCTTTGCTTCCCTACATCTCTAAGGACATTTCAGTGTCTGGCATTACGACTGAGGAGCAATCTATATTCAAATCCCAGCATCTAGACCTAGTCTATGCTCATTCTGGTATCCTGTACGATATTATTCCTGACGCACCGTGCTCATGTCATGAGCCCAAGCTTGTTCCTGTTGGATCCAGGAGTACTCAACCCGTATATTTGGTTACCAATCAAATGCAAAAATTTTCTATTAGCCAGTCTACCCCCAGACAGGCTCACGCCTCGTCCACTTCCACCCAATCGTCCGATGTTCATTCTATACAATCGGAGAACCCATCAGGTAGCCAATAGCCTGGTGGAAAGAAGAAGGGGAGAAACAATCGTAAGGGTGGGAATAATGGGAATAATGGAAGTAATAGAAATACTCCTAGAAAAAAGAATGCCAACCCTCCTCGGGACGGCGGAAATGTTGGTGGGGACCGTAAGCCTGGACGTAAGGTGAAATTCCCTTGCAAACTTTGTGGGGAAGATCATCTTACCCACTTGTGTCCTTGAATTGAAGAAGCTTCGAATCTTCTTGCACAGAGCCCAACTGTGTTGAAAGATCCCCTTCTGCATCATCAAAATATTGCTTCGAATGCTCTTGTCGCTGGCTATGGGACTAATGAAACTTCAACGTCCTCTAGTTCTCATGCCAGTGGCTATGGATGCGTGAACATAGTTAAATCTGAGGTTAGTATTGCTACTCGCCAACGCGATTATGGTGCACCAAAACCGAATATGGGGAATGAGCCCCCTCCTCCTGACTCTTCTCTGCATATCGAGAAGCCCACTACTATGCCGCGAATATTGAAAGGTGTTCTTATACGCTTCACGCATAATCCCAATGCCCGAGCCGCCCAAAACTACTCCGTTGTAGAAAATTTGGGTCAAGCTCCATGTGCCATGTCGGCTCTTGAGGTTTTACAGGCCTGTCCTTCACAGAGGAATGCCCTTTTATGTGTTTTGGGAGTTCAGGATCAGGGTAGCGCTAACATGATTAAGTTCGACACTACTGATATCCAGCCTCGCTTTCCTTATCATGTAGCTTTTCAAGTCCATGTGAGGTGCTTACAGAAAATCATTAAACGTATGGTAGTTGACGAAGGTGCTTCCACCTCAGTGATATCGTTGGATTGTTGGAAAGCTCTTGGCTCTCCTCCCTTGTCAAAATCTATGACCATGCTTACTGCATTCGATGGTAGGTCTTTTAGGCCGCATCGTATTCCCCCTTCCCTTGAGGTCCACTTGGGTGGTAAATCCGTGCCTATTGAAGTCGAGGTGGTTGATGCGCCCATTGACTACAACCTTCTTCTAGGTAGGAATTGGATTTATGCAATGAAAGCGATCGTGTCCTCTGTGTTTAGAGTTATTTTCTTTCCTCATGAAGGAAAAATTGTGGTCGTCGATCAGCTATACTTCTCTAGTTCTAATTCTGTAGCATTGTCGAGAACTGTTGTTCCCCAGATCGAAAATTCTCAACCGGCAACTGGGAATATTGGTGTAGGATTGTATCCATTATTGATGGGATCATTCGAATTTGTTGCACCAATATCCTTTATTGGAACCGTTTCCTATAGTGTTCCATCGTCTTTAAATAATGTACCTTTCCGAACCTCATACTTTAATGATTCATGGACTTTACAATCCACGAGTTCCCCGTCTAGAGACATTGCGCACGTTGGAATGGTCGTGCCACTATTTGCAGCTGAGCTTGCATACCGTGAAATTCAACAAGCCACTGCAAAGACAGATCTCTCACCTTCATGGACAGAAGAGGAAGATCCCGTTATGCTGCCCGCATGGGCAGCCAACTCGTCTTGCTCGCATGATTTTCTTGATGGTACTTTTCCTTCGGATGAAGCCATCATTGAGGCTATGTGTGGTAGTGAGAGGCCCTGGGAATATTTGCATCATCGCTCTTATTTTCTTCCCAACCTTGATCTTATTGAGCGAGAAGAGTTTAGGACGACTCTTGTCGAGAAGGTTGGTCACCCTATGGCTCTTTTTGTTTCACATGGGATTTACATGGAGGGGAATATGGCTAATATCTCCCCAACCATACCGATTAACATCTCTCACACACCTGAAAAGATAGAGAACGTTATATCGGTGCTGATTTTTCTCCTGATGAGATCCGTATATACACCGAGTTGTTCAAGGAATTTTGGGATGTTTTCACCTAGTCTTATGAGGAGATGCCAGGAATAGACCCTAGTATTGTTGAACACGAGATTAAAACATATCCTAATGTTAAGACGATTCGACAATGACTTCGTACTGTGAATCCTAGGAAGGCAGTTGCGATTAAGGCAGAGGTGGAGAAACTACTTAAAGTCGGTTTCATCTACCCGGTTCCCCTTACTGAATGGGTGTCAAATCCCGTTTCTGTAGATAAGAAGCAAGGAACCATCCGTGTATGCACAGATTTTAGAGATCTAAACCGCGCATGTTCGAAAGATAACTTCCCCACTCCATTCATATATCAAATCTTGGATGCGTGTGCGGGGAGCGAAGTTTTTTCATTTATAGATGGTTTCTTAGGTTATAATCAGATCCAGATAAAACCCGAGGATCAATATAAAATTGCTTTTATATGTCCTTGGGGTACATTTGCGTACCGGAAGATGCCCTTCGGCCTTAAAAACGCTGGATCTACTTTTCAGTGTGCCATGACTTATGTTTTTCATGGCCTTAAGCGCATAGTGGAGGCGTACTTGGATGATCTTGCTGGCCATTCTCGTAAGAGAGTGGACCACCCCAAGCACCTCCGTCTCATTTTCAAAAGATGTCGATGTTACAAGATTCGGTTGAATCCCAACAAGTGCATATTTGTTGTGAAAACGGGTCGCCTTTTAGGGTTCGTAGTTTCCAAAGAGGGTATAAGATTCGATCCTCTTAAGGTTGAGGCAATACTTTGGTTGCCTCCACTGCGTAACTTAATTCAGCTTCAGAGCCTCCAAGGGAGAGCCACTTTCTTACGACGCTTTATCGTGAATTATGCCAGTCTTACCAAAGGTTTCACGCGAATTTTGAAGAAGCACACTCCTTTTATCTGGGATGAGCGAGCCTAGCAGTCTTTCGACTCTTTGAAGAAAGCTTTGGTATCAGCCCCTCTGCTTAGTCCACCCGACTTTGCTAGATATTTTTTTCTTTATGTGGCCGCGTATCAAGATACGATTGGTATGGTCTTAGTTCATGTGGATGATGTGCTCCAAGAGCATGTTGTTTACTACCTTAGCCGAAATTTAGTAGACGCTGAGCTGAGATACACTCGCATGGAGAAATTGGCACTTGTGACTATTCATGTAGTCCAATGTTTAAGGAATTACATTATGCTTAGGAGAACCACTGTCATAGCACATGTCAATTCATTTTAGTTCATGCTTTCACGGCGCCTTATTGGGGGGAAGTATAATAAATGGATTGTTATTCTTCAAGAGTTTGATCTTGATTTTGCTTCGGTGAAATCAGTGAAATCCTTGGTTTTCACTGAGCTCATGTCAGATTTCCTGTGACTTGATGAGGATATCGTCCATGAAGACTCTTTTGTGGATGAGCATTTGTTTCTTATCGCATCAACGGATCCTTGGTATGGGGATATTATTATATATCTCCAAACTTTGAAGCTCCCTTCACACTATTTACGAGATGAACGATGGCATGAGAGACATCACGCTAAAGATTATGTCATCATTGGCGATACTTTGTATCGTCGGGGAAAAGGCTCCATCCTCCGTCGTTGTTTGACTCACGAAGAAGTGGATTTAGTGTTGAGTGACTCCCACCGTGGGGCATGTGGTGGTCACTTATCTGGGCTTTTGACAGCCCAATGCATCATGCGAGCAGGTTACTTCTAGCCTTTGATCTTTAAAGATTGTATGGACGTCGTGAAGAGATGTCACCCTTGCCAGGTGTTTTCTCGTAATGTACACTCGCATCCTGCGCCCCTTCATCTGTTTTTCACCGTCGGTCCCTTCACCAAGTGGGGGGTGGATTTCATGGATTGCAAACCAACTTTCGCTGGGGGGCATCACCATATTATTGTGTCCGTGGATTACTTTTCCAAATGGGCTGAGGCCATGCCAACCGTAAAAGACAACAGTGCTACTGCATCCCACTTTGTATTCAATCAGATTATCACTCGTTTCGGTATCCCGAAAGAGATTGTCACTGACCATGGCAGTCACTTCCAGAACAAAATGATGGCGGATTTGTCACTCAAGCTTGGGTTTCGTTAAGATCATTCATCTTCTTACTACCCCCAAGCAAATGGTCAGGTCGAGGTAGTTAATAAGTCCTTAAAGACCATTCTCCAACGTACCATCCAGTAAAGCAAGAGTAATTGGCATATCATGTTATATCCTGCTTTGTGGGCATATCGAACCGCAGTTAAGACTGCCACCGGTTTCTCAACATTTCAGCTAGTACATGGTGTGGAGTCTATCTTGTCAATTGAATGTGAAATCCCTTCATTGAAACTAGCCATAGAGCTCTTTCCTGACACCTCAGATGTTGAACAACGTTTGATCCACCTTGAGCAACTTGACGAGCAACGTCGAGATGCCGCCGTGGCTATAGATGCCAACAAACATCGTGTCAAGGTTCAATATGATAGGTCTGTCTGTCCTCGGAGATATGTTGAAGGTGACTTGGTCCTCTTGTATGATCAAGCTAAGGAACCCTTGAGGGCAGGCAAGTTTAACCCCATGTGACACTGTCCTTACATATTGAGGCGTGTCCTTGAGAAAGGAGCCTATGAATTGGAAGACTATGAAGGGAAAGCCTTGAAGGAGCCTAGAAATGGGCTCTACCTCAAGCGGTATTATGCTTGAGCTTCTAGCTCGAGCTAACACTTTTGTATACTATTATATAGTTGCTTCAGTACATAGTTTAGATTTCTTTTGATTTTTTCGGATCTGCTGATTCGCTTCCATTTGGTTGACAGATGTCAGCGGAATATCCAGTGTTCTTTGGATTTGTGGATGGTTCTATCTGTCATATGCGGAGACTCGCTTCTGCTGCGTGGGTTATTTATTCACTTGACCACCAGATTGTGTCTTCGGGAAGTGCTTGTCTCGGTCCTACATCCAACAATGTGGCTGAGTACAGTGCCGTTATTGAGCTACTTCATCATGCCATTTCACATGGTATCTAGTCTTTAGAAGTCTGCCTAGATTCGCAACTGGTTGTGTCTCAATTGAATGGCCAGTATCGTGTGAGGGATCCCACATTACTACGGAGATTCTTAAGGGTAGACTCTTGGAGCGTTATTTTGTTTCCATTACATACATTCATGTTTCAAGATGTTTTAATCATGTATCTGATGCATATGCTAATTATGTCCTAGATTGGAATTTGTCTCATCAATAAAAGAAGCACACAAATAAACATTCATTCACACATTTGTACATACACATATAGTAGAACCGGAGAATCATAGTTTTTCATAAATAATAAGTCCAAAATGTGGTGTCACAGTACAAAACTGGAGCCCGTAGCTCTAAAAAATATACATAACCGATACAAAAATATAGGACTGTGAGATATCTAAGCCCTATGGGGAAGCCTACCTGCCTCGGTAGGATGTGTCTGAACATAGTAATGCACTGCATTGGCTATGCGCCACAGTAACCACACCCAGGTACCCGGTACTCCTACAACATGTTGTTTCATCACCTCTGGGAGATGCTCCACCTTGATGAACGATACTCTGGTAGTCATGCGGCTCAGGTTGACCCATACTGTCTCTACCATGCGCTCTGCTGCAGTGCCAACCACCTCTCCACCCCTGCCTCGATGACAATGTCTCGGGTATCCCTCTGTTCTTCGCGGACCAACATCTGCGAGCAAACAGTAGAATGTCAATATGTGATACTACACCAAAAAAAAAATTTACATTCATTTATAATCAAAAATACAAAAAAAAAAAAATATTCCAAAAAGAGTAACATACCGATGTCTCCAAATGCGGCCCCTAGAGGGAGCGGCATGTCGCGATCACCCCGGTAGTCTATCCCCTCATATGGGTAGTCATCGATGGCGATGACCTGTCGATCCCACCAATGGAAGAACTCCTCAGAATATGGAGACGCATGTCAGCCACCCCCCTGTCGCATCAATACTTCAGCCTACCGAGCCTGGGATGGATCACAAAGGCTGTGCGGAGCGACTTCAACCCTCGGACTAAGCCCCAGAACTCTCTCAAAGAAGAAACTACAGAGTATACTGCCAAAACCAAAGTTCTTGGCCTATCCAAGCTTGCATTCGGTTACCTAGGTCTTCATAGTAGCCAGTAACGTTGTGCACCAGTTGTACACTGTAGGTCTCATGCACTCTGCCGTGTAGAATATCACCGGCCTCAAAGCCTGATGTAGAGCTGCTAAACCTATTATTCTCATGAGGGTGAGCACTATTATCTTCATGCTCAGGCTCCCAATGGCCTCAATGGGTATCTAACTCCCCACCTTTTGGGTACCAGGAAGACAGTACCGGTCTCTATAGTCAGTAATGGTGATCCCACCACCTACATTGTGGGACCAGAGGCTAGCAACATCCCCTCAGCGGGAAAACCCTGCGATAAAGTAGATATCATCCACCTCTTGTGAGAGTGGTTGACCATCCAATTCAAAGTTCTGCGCATCTGCATCCCAATAATCAATCAATCTGCGGAGCAATTGGTTTTGGGCCCTTAAACCCCCAATGTTCCAGAATTTGTAGAGACCGCACGCTTGTAATGCTTGTTGGGCAGGTAAATCTTGGCGGACTTGCTCATCAACAACGTCATGTTCTCTCTCTCCACTCTAGGACCATCCTAGAGGCAAAAACAAAGTATTTTTTAGCTTTTATCATTTAAAAAACCATCTTCACGGCCCTGTACGAGGTCAAAAACTATGACAGTCATGTCCGTACACGGTCAACGCATGCGTTGACCGCGTCTAGGATGCCCTACCTGCAACCTGCAGAGTTATAGCTCGCGTACAATGCCGAGAGGATGTAGGGCTTGGCTAATAAAAAAAATGAGCACTAAAACTTGAAATAAAAGCTATGAAATGGAAGAGGAGGATGAGACTACTAACCTGCTCTAGACGGCTCGTGGAATGGATGCCCATGTCTTCCAGAATCAACAACTAAAGTTTGAGGTGAAAACTAACCACAAATTACTATTTGGGTGAAATGTGAAAATGGAATAGTAATTTTAATTTTTTATTACTATTTATAATTTTTAAAACCCACTTTCCTATAGCTTTTACCGTTTTAAGTTGTTTTGGACTAATATGTCGTCCCGTAGTACCATTTTGAATAGAGTTTTCTGATGAGAGTTGATTTTTTTATCGTTTCGCGCCTACAGCAGGTATATTTTACACCCATCATATAGGTTAGATGTCATTTTCGCCTACATTATGCATTTGACCTTTGACCATTTTTCATTAACCCTAGGTGCAACCCCGCTTTTTAACTGACACAAAGCCTTCAAACTGTTATAGAAGTGTCGTTATTTGGCAGTAGGGCTTGCCCAACCATGGGTGACCTAGTTAGAGCCTTTGTATGCCTTTTGGAGCCCATGCTATTATCTCTCCTTAGGATTGGGAGCCCTTTGTAGTTACGCCACGACTTTGTGATAAAGACTCATACTCTACTTTGTCTTATGCTGGCCATTTCCCATAAGAACTCCCTTGTTTTGTATCGAGTTGTGACTGCATTGCATCATCATGCTTGCCACTTGAGCCTTGTGCTGAATCCCGCTTACTCAAATGTTAGCCATGTGCCTGAGCACTTTCCCTTTCGAGCCAAGCAGAGCCTTCATTTTCCTTTCACAATTTGATGACGCTTTACCCTGAGGGAACACCCCCCCGAGTGTCCACATCCTGCGGATGCTTCCTTGCATTGATCATAGGTATGTTGCACTGCTTGGGACTAGTTTGCTCGCTATTTGACACTCGTTCCCTCACTTGTTGTAGTATAAGCAATTTTACTCTTTTTCAAGCTTTCCAAATATGAAAAAGACAAAAAAAAATCAAAAAACTGAAAAAGCCGGACGGGAAAATATTTACTACTTCTTGTTGGAAGCTGTTGTGTCGCTTTTGAACAGAGCATTCACTCCACTCCATTCATTATGAGGCGGGACTATAGTAGGACCTTAGGAGTTGTACTCATTTCTCAGATTTTACTTCACCGGCTAGTTAAGCTTCCAGTCATTATGGAGCCCTTTGTTGGTGCCTCCTGCATCGCATAGTGTTATTATCATCTAGTACTTGAGTCTATGCTGCCTGAGTCTATCCATCTGCTCATGCTCTTGTTCAAAGGAAGTCCTGAAACTAGAGTCGGCCACTCCTCAGATCTCTTGACCATTGCATGTCGGTCATCCTTATTGAGTTAGTCTGTTCGTCCGAGTTCTTCCAAATCTTTCAGCGTAGCTATTACCTCGTGTTGGTTGATGGGGGATGCCTTAATGCCATCCTTCCAGCGAGTTTCGTTCCGTCGACTTCAACTCATTTATTCTGGAATTGAGACTTAGAGTCCGGTTGAGTACCGTGAGGCTTGCAGTCATTAGTGGTAGGTTCTCTCGTCGTCGACAGTTTTGGGAATACATCAATGTCCCCTGATCGATGGATTCATCCTAGTGTTCGACCTCAACACATATATTCACACTTTGACGATTGTACTCTGTTCCTTGATGCCCATTTTCATTATTGGTGGGTTATCTCACATCTGTTAACGGTATACATCATTGAATGGTAATCAGACGATGTCACATCAGGTTCGACTTCAACACCTTTATTCACTTGATGGGACTTGCACCATAGATGATTTGTGTAGAGGACCCCAGATGGTAGTGGCATTCAGTATGCTACTCGTGATCATGATTGTACTTATAAGATATCATTTCTCATACATCAGTAGTTTGTACCTATAGTATTGTACCAGTTGTTTCCTTTTAAACAGGAGACCATATCTTACTGTATGGGTCATGGCTATGACCACCTATGACATGCATTCACTATGTACTGCCTATCATGGCCATTGTATCAGATTGTTATAATGTACCGACATGTATCCATAGATATTATTGTATTATGATGAGTGGGCTATTCCTTCCATTTGTGTCTCCATCACTCCACTTCTGAGATTATAATGTATTTTGGCCATCATAGTACCTTCTTTGACCTCACACATTAGGGGGCATCTGTTATAGCGTATTTTTCCACCTTGTGAGCATCAGCATTGATTGGCCTTCAGTATCCATTGTATTGACTCAGATCCATTATTTTCCCTTCAGGAACCATGTTTCCCTATTTTTGTTCCTATACGCTTGATGTTCCACTATAGCCAGCGTACATGCAGGATGCACCTAATTAGCCCGCGTACATCGAGTTGTATGGTAAAAAATAGTAAAAACTCTATTTTTACTCACAAAAAATGGTCTTAGGGTGACCTTTGGCCCTCCATGTACCCAGAAACGACTCGATCTGCCCTTTCACCTACCTATTGGAAGGTTATATATTGAGCTCTTATGGTGTATGGAAGGGAGGAGAAAGAGAGAGCACCGTAACTCTATTGGATTTTTGTCGTGACTTGAGTCTACATCCATTAATCCTTGTTGTTGTGAACTCCTTATGTTCACCTACCAAACTCCTTTCATAGTTTGAGTTTTCCATTGCATGGGGGATTGAAGTGGTGGAGGCACAAGTGGAGGGTCCTAGTTCTTGGTTCAGATTGGTTGCCGGCAAGAGGTTGTATCTTGTACTTCTTGCTATCCTTAATGGAAATACTCATTTTTTCGTCCAATTGATATTGTGAATGTTGTTTAAATTACAATAGGTTACATTTACTTGTTATATCATGGACCATGTTATTGATTATGCTAATGCCTTTCATATATTATATGCACTTGCTTGTATTTGTTGTTGAGACTAATCTGCAGGGTCAAGTGTAGAGATTGAAAGCTCAATGGGGATCTACTTCGAACATCCGGTTGAAGTTTGGCCTTATTCTCCATTATCTTAGCATTTTCATTTATATAACATTGTTTGAGAATTGAGTTGATTTCTAGCAAGCATCTGTTTGTTGTGGTATGCCCCATACCATCGGAAGTTTTTCTCCGTAACAATAATAATCGCTAATTTGTTAACATTGGGCTCTAAATAGGAGGTTTGTTCTACACAAGTCATATATGATCTAACTGGAGTGTCCAAGGACTTTTGTAGCCAACCTTAAACAATATCAACATCTACAAGATGGGGAGCAATATTAAAGACAACTTTATTTTTTGTTTCACTTCCATTCTCATGGCCCATCATCAATTCAAAATGATCATTACTATTTCAACATTACCATTCTGTGCTATGAACATCTAGAGTTTTCAATGTCACATTCATTAGTTTTCAAGCGCTCTTCTTTGATGATTCATCTTTCTAATACATGCTAAGTCCAAGGTGTTTTTTCTTAATCAATTATCACCAATATCATTGGACATTTGGCTAGTTCCATGCCAACAACTGAAATACCCTTAAGTTAGCCACACTAGTCCACACTAACAAGTTTACTAGGGATGTCATCTACAAATGTAGGGAAACATCCCTTGGGATTTCTCTTGGAATATATATATATATATAGGGTTGTCCATCTTCAAATGTGAAAAAGCGTCCATTGGATTTTCAACAAAATTTTCCTTAAAAAGAGAAATTTGGTACATGCCTCAATCCAATGACATACTTCAAGTGGTGATCTTCAAATTTCACAATAAAGAGTCTTCACATTGACACCTTAACCATACACAACATTTTTTGAAATATTTGATCTTCAAATCTTAAATGGTTATTTTATGTTGAAGACTCAAATTGTTAACCAACACAAAAATTGAAAACTGAACTGCAAGCATAGTTATGTATAGCTTGAGTGGGTCTAATTGTTAAAAACAAGTATTTCCTCTTCGAATGTCTTAGATTCAAAACTAGAGAGAAAACCTTGTCCCACTAAAAAGGGGTCTCATACACCATAATTGATATTTAACTAGACTATGAACTTAGAAATAAATTATTGTTATTAATGTTAATTGTCCACAATTAATATCAATTTTAAGAATGTATATCTGTATTAACTCGGTCGAAATATGTTTATACACCTTGCTCATATAAATATTCTAACGTTATTTAAAATCCTATTCAAAACGATTCCTGTGTTGTTCCTTTTTGTGCAGGAAGCATGAGAGTTGCGATGATGCAACGGCTCAAAGCTTTCAACATTTCTAGATTAACTTATGTTCGACTAACACAAAAGCTTTTGAAAACTGTTTTGATGAATAGAGAATTTTGAATTGGACAACATAGATTGACAACAGTATTTTCATATACAATCTTCTTTCTTATCAAATTTAATCCGAAATAATTTCTTTCATTGAATTGATATTGTGGACACTTGAATTATCGTAACAGTGGATTATGCATATGTTAGGAATAGCTTCTAGAACTGTAAAATCTCCTTCCTTTCTTCGAACCCCAGATTTAACAAGCTTCCCAACTTTCTGCTTTGAAGTCTGCGCTCTGTTGATGTGGTGACATTCATGCACATTTGTCAAATTGGTGTAATGGAGTGGATGGCAAACGTAAAGCAATGCTGACTTTCTTGGATTCTATAAACCATGAGATCTTAGGAGGTTGCTTTGATATCTTTGCTTGATCTGTTGTACTTCATATGGCTCTTAACAAGCTGGCCAGCAGCCAAAGCAGACATGAGAGACAGCTCTCCAGCCAAAACTGCTCCTGCAATAATTCTGGCCAAGCGTTGCGAATTGGCACCAGGGGATTGTGCATTTGCTCCTTTCACTCCCAGCAAATTCAAGCAAGCAGCTTGTGAAGCCAACTGTGTTCCTCCTCCTACAGTTCCCACCTGCAAGCAATGGATACAAATATGACAGCATTCAGAACAATTTGGGAGGAGGTTGAGGGGGAGTAATCATTTTTCTGTTCTATCCTTCTTGGCTACTCTAAAAATGGTCTAGCCATCCAAATCAAAGTCCTCCCCAGGGATAAACAACCCATGAGTCATAAATACACCAACTCCAATTTAAATGCATGATCAAAATCACCACTAGGGATTACATTCAGCCATCAACATAATCCAGTGACTCGCATTAAGATTATTTTTATAACTAGAGTGCTTTCTATGATCTTCCTCAATTTGCTTAGCCACCCAAATAAACCTCAATGGCTTTTCTTTATGCATGCTACCTAGAGAAGATCTTTAAAAAGTCATCATGGAGATTTCCTTACCTCAATACAAGGCATTGTGACTGATACATGCAAATCCTTGCCACCATTGGAAGCCTCCATCATTGTAATGCAATGAGAGCTCTCAACGTTTTGGGCAGGATCTTGGCCTGTTGCAATAAATACAGCAGAGACAATATTGGATGCATGGGCATTGAAACCCCCCATGGCTCCAGCTAGGGCAGATCCAGTTAAGTTCTTGAGCATGTTCAGTTCCATCAAAGCTGGAACAGTAGTCTTCAAGACCTTGCTAACAATAGCCTCGGTGATGACAGCCTCACACACTACTGATTTCCCACGCCCTTCAATCCAGTTCACAGCTGTGGGTTTCTTGTCTGCACAGAAATTGCCTGACCACAGACCAAAATTTTGGCACTAAACAAAAAGCCCAACACAGCAAAAACCAGAAAGTAACCAATGAATTGGGAACCAAGAGTCTACAAAAACCCGAAAGAGGGATGACCCAAAAGCCAAATACCAATCAGAATTGCATAGACAGACTCACCAGAAACACTGATAACATCCATGTCAGGAAACTCATTCTGAATGAAATCCAAAACATTCTGCACGCCCTTGGACACCATATTCATCCCCATGGCATCTCCAGTGAAGCAAGAAAACCTCATGTACAGATTCCTCCCTGCAATTGCAGACCGTATGCCTTGCAGCCTGGCAAATCTGCTAGTGCTGTTAGGCAGATTAGATCAACAAGAAAGAGTTAACACCCATAAAACTGTTATTACTGATAACATGTTACTCATAGTATTTCAGATCATATTTAATCATCGTATTTGGTATCAAAATTCATCGATCTCAAAACAAACGAGAGTGGATGATTTTCTTTTATATATTACTTTGGCACAAATTTCCTACCATAAGGAACTCTGGGGCTATAAAATACTCTATATGCCAAAAAATGGTAAAATTAAAAGACAAACTTATAGTCATACCTATTGAAGATCACAGATAAATTCTCACAGTTATTGGGATCTTCAATGTAAAACTTTAGTTGTGCAGCTCTTTTGGCAGTGGTGAATCTAACTACAGGACCCCTGGTCATCTCATCTCTGAGGAGGACACTGGTAGCACCACCAGACATATGAATGGCCTTGCAACCTCTGTTGGTGCTTGCAACCAAGCAGCCCTCAGTGGTGGACATGGGTACCATGTACTCAAGCCCATCAAGCAGAAGAGGCCCTGCAACTCCCACAGGAATCTGCACATACCCAACAGGCAATTCACAGCATTGGCCAAGAATGGATGCATAATCAAATCCATCCAAGGGCAATCCATCCAGAGATCTCCCAGACATAATCTCCAAGGCCCTTCTTCTCACCCAAGCAGATCTCCTACAGTCCCCAAGAGCTGACTCCAGAGAATATGAAGCCACAATCCCATTGCAAACAGCAGTTGCAATATCATCATCCTCGTTATCCCCCAACGAAATACCCTTCAGCTGGACTTCAGGGGGACTGGGCTTAACAGCAATTTCTTCCTTGGCAACAGGGCTCACCAGCTTCCCCTCTTCCCTCCTATCATCATCATCATTGCTCCCGTTGACGAAATTCTGGACATAATCGATGCCAAAGAATCCGAGCAAATATATGAAGGAAGGAAGCTGAGCCACAATGGCCACCAACTCCCAAAAGCTGAGCACATGAAGGGGCATTGAAGTCCTGGTCTTCTCCCTCCAACTCCTCATCAGAAAATAGGAGGAAATGAAAAACAAGACAAAGAACACCTTGTTGATCAGTCCCACAGGCAGTGGCCAAGCATCCGATGCCAATGTCTTTGAATTCTTACAATTACCATTTTTCATTTTCTTACCAGAAGCAGAACTATCAATGCAATCGTCCCTCTTGTTGTTGCTGCATCAATCCATTTCCCCACTAATTTTTCTTGTTTTTCTCAACACCATACCATACATTGGACTCTGGTAGAGAAGAAGAGCTATCTCGAATCTCCTCAAATTGTGTATGAATGCTGCACTACAAGTAACAGGGAGCTGCTAGGATTTATAGTCCTATGTTTTTGCCATTGGCTTAAAGTTGTCATTGCAGTATATTAAGCCCACTACGTGCCATGAAGAGAAACATGGGGGTGACTCCCTTTGACGTAGCAGGGAGATGCTAGTATTTATAGTCCTTTATTTTTGTCATTGGCATAAAGTTGTTATTCCCCATTGCACTAAAAATAAATAGCCTTCCAGTATGTTTGCCCACAACATGCCATGATGACAAACATGGGGTTGAGTCCCTTTGAAGTAGGCTGGTAGTTTACACTTCCCTTATGCGAACGTTTTCAAGGATTTATTAGGCCCCCCGTCCCTACCCTGCCCTTACAGTGTACTGTGTACCGAATCCAATTCCTCTGAATCGTTGAATTCTACACTTATGACAATGGACACCCAAGGCCTTTTCAAAAAACTTTCAGTGATCGAACACTTGGCAGGTGAGGATAGCATGTTCTTTGAAAAACTTTGTTGAAAAGGGCACTTCTATTTATGGACGAAATTCAATCTGTTTAAAAAGAGAGATAGATGGAGAGACTAGAAAAGAAACAATTTTCTCCACCGCCCCATGTTCCAACGGTCAAGGATTAACTCCTTTCCTCCTTAGATTTCAAAGGTCAAGGTGGATTCCTAAGCCACTCTTTGATCGTTCTCTTGATTAACAAGTTTTTTAACCTACATTTTAACTAAACATCATATGCCTATTTTGATGTTTCTTCAGTGGATGATAAACTCAATTTCAATGTTACCATCTTAACAAATCATGATGTGTTTTATTTTATTTTTCATTCTAACATTTTATTTCTTCCGATTAGTACATGAACTTATGCAAGGGTCTCAAACACCTTCTGATTTTGAATGTTCAACGTCCTCCCATGTCATGATTCATATGGAGCTTTTTGCTTCAATGTTATTGTGGGTAACCAATCTTGAATATATTTGAATGTTCAACGGCCTCTCATGTCATGATTCATATGGAGATTTTCACTTCAATGCTATTGTGGGTAACCAATTTGGATCTCTATCTAAGCATATTTGGCAATCTAGCCATTTTCAAAATGCACCTTGCTCTCTCCATCAATGTCCCATTCTTCCTTTCTACCACTCCATGATGTTGCAAAGTATAGGGCATTATGCATTCAAGTTGTCTTGGTGCCTAAAAAAATGTCTTTTCATACATACTCATCAACATTGTCAAACCTCAACCTCTATAGTGCATTCCTTGTGTTTTTCTTTGCTAAGGTCAGGAACAATTTAAAACACTCTAGTGTTCCAATTTCTCCTTAAGAAATGCACCCAAAAAATTCTAGAAACTCATCAACTAAATTTAATTTCTCCACTATGTGATAAAGTTTACAATTTTTTGTAGATGTCAGTATGAACTAGCTCTAGCAAATTCTTATCTCTATGGATGCCATCCTCCAAGAAAGGGAAATTGATGGTATTGATATAAGTGGTCGTTTTTTTTGTCATCACATAAACAATTCTCATTTTGATAGACTTTTGGGCTTGAAATACCAACACAATTTATGTACCTTCCCAGCAATTTTGGGTATTAATAACAACAAATATACCATTTAGATGCCACCTTAAGAGCTCATCAAGAGCTTTCCAATAAGGTATACATTAACGAATTAGAGTTCACATGTGAAAGTTATGGCCATAAGAAGGCAATGTTCTAAACTAATATTCCGAGGCCCACCTTTCTTTCCCACCCCAACTCCTAGGTCAAGGGTTTTCCTCTTTAAGGTTTGTATACTCTAGGGCTTCTGCTTCTACTTCATGTTATAACAAAAATATTTTTCCTTTCTTGGTGAGGGATTTTTGCAAATGAGTAGATGTGACATCTCTTCTTAGAGATCAACGACCACCATGCTAGCCACTATGTATTTCTATGCACATTGAAGTGTTTTTTTTAATATTGATTAATAATAAAAGTTAGTTTTCACTAAATACTCTACTTTCATTGCAGTATATTGTGTTATTTTCCTACAATTTTGTGTTTTCTTTCATTTTGTTCTAAAATTAATTTGTATCAATGGTTTTCCAAGGACACGTCCTTTGAAAATGCCAAGTGAGATAGCTTTTCAGTGCCAAATGTTCAACAAATTTCTTCTTTCTCATGGTCTCCATTGATTGTGTTGTACGGCCTCTCTGCCTTTCTTCCTTAATTTCTATATCATAATTACACTACCTAATATGAGAACATGCTTATAACCATGACCATATTAAACAATCAAATTTTAACATAAATTTAAGCTTTAATTTATTGAAAAAATACATGTTTCACTGCTGAGTTTGTCCAAGAATGTAGTGGTTATCCTACAGCAACGAGTTTTCCCTTCCTTTGTTGCCCATAATGGAATTAGCCTCCCTGCTAACTAGGAGCCTAGTCAGTTACCTAGATCC
The DNA here is from genome assembly GCA_027924585.1 of Larix kaempferi. Classification (NCBI taxonomy): domain Eukaryota; kingdom Viridiplantae; phylum Streptophyta; class Pinopsida; order Pinales; family Pinaceae; genus Larix; species Larix kaempferi. The sequence goes on along the minus strand of BSBM01001041.1, from coordinate 3,683,873 downwards.
AAGAAACCATTCGGGTTCTTGGCCCTCTATACCTATGACTCTAAGAACAATAACACACAATATCTCTAAGAACTTGTTCCGTGATAATATTTCTTCCAAGAATTCCTCCATGAATTCTTCCACCTCTCAACAAACCCAACATGTCCACAACTCCCCATAAAAGGAACCCCCCAACTGCTCTTCACTCTCTCCATTTGTCAAATTCCCATACACATTTTCCCAAGTCTCCTCAACCACCCTCATTTATGGGCCATCAACCACCCCTTCTAGATTTTAGGAAAAATATCTAAAATAAAAATAATGAATTAAATAACAATAAATATAAAATAAAAAGTTTCTATTTTCATGCTAGCTTATAAATGAATATGACATTTTCCCCCAAAATTTATTACACCCAACTATACCTATTTAATTAATCATATCAACAATTAATGAAAGTCAAGAAGGGTATTGCCAATTTCCACTAACTCATTAGGTTAAGGTGTGGGTCTCGTCAGCAAGGCAGCACAGGTTCAATTCCCCTTGGAGGTGAACCAGTTGGGAGGAGACACCCCAAAAGCTATCCAAGTTGACGGTTGGTGTGGTCCAGGTCAAGTGAAATCCTCAGGTGATTTTGATAGAATAGATGCCCTTGGTTCATGGTTTCTCAGACCAAAGGTCACTCCCGCCAAGTAAGAGAATTTCAAGCAAACAAAAAAAATAAATCAACAAGGGTATTTAATGCCTACTAGATATTCATATGTACTCTATATACTCCCTACAATCAATAACCATTCATTCAATAATTAATACATTAATTATTTATACTAGTCTACATGTACAATCATGTAGATATACGTAGCTAGTATATACATACTTACGCATGTACTAATTATAAATAGTCATTCTTCTAAGGCATAGTTCCTATATGTTATCGTTCTCATCGAAGTATGCAAGATAACAAATATAAATCTGAACATCTGACAATTACACAAGTTTACAATAATTCAATACAAACGAAACAACATAATCATATCCTCACACATGAGTAAAGTAAGACCTTTAGAACACAAAATAAATCATGTTTTTAAATAACCAACTCACAAAATCTTTCTAATTTACTTCTAGCCATCCTTCCTCCCTAACCTACTTCCATCTTCCACATCATATCTTTTCCTTTGCTAGAATATGTTGGAGCATCAACTATATTTACCTAACCCCAAATAGAACATGTAAGTGAAAGTGGAAGTGTCGACTATATCGATCAAGCCTCCCCAACGGACAACTTGTAATCATCATCACACAACTTGGGGAGCATGTCTCCGCACAACCCTCCCACAACTCTAGGTTTCAAAGGATACATGGTGGGCACTTCCTCTACCCCTCCTGATATAACTAGGGTCAACACCCTATATTGAGCCATATTGTGCAATTATTTTTCTTATAGCCACGTCATCGAAAAACCATTTTGGGCAAGCTATGCATCCTATCAAATCCACACTTACCCACATATCATAGTAATGTTTGAAATTCACAATTAAATCATAAGAAAACTAGCATCACTTCATTATCTTCTTGATGTCTCAGACATCTTCTACCCCTTGGATCTTTAGGAATCTAACTATCTCATAGCCAGTCAACATGTGGGTACTAACATAAATCTCATGTATAAACATATCCAACTCTTTCAGATGATAATCTTTATCACTAAAATGACATTAAAATAAGAATGTAAGTTCCTTTGCAATATACATTGTACTTGTTCTATATCCAAAGCACAACTAAATTGGCATCCACATAGCGATATTCCACATTCAATTTGCATCTTCAGATGGAATAAAATAAAACAATAAATTACATTCACTATTGACACATCTAGAGAGACCATATGTTCAATCTATCTGAGTCCAATAGATAATAAGCAAATAACAATGCTAAATTAATTCACAATAGAGTTTTATTTAACAAATATAAAAATATTGGCATTACATACACCCTCCCTTTAAGAAACTTCGTCCCGAAGTTATGGTCACTCACAATCTTAAGAAAAAAACTCAATGCAATATCCCTATGCCTTCCCGCTAAAAGACCTTACCCATATTGATCCCACTGGACCTTCACATGACAACATGTTGATACTATCAAATTTTACTTATTTTATAACAAGGGATGTGTTCTTATACCACATTTTATATACACAATTGATCTAACTTCATCAAAGTTTATCAAATGCATTTTCTCCCAAATAATTAGCATGTTGTCAAACCTTATAGTTATTTTCTATGTCACAATTCTTAGGAAGAGATTGTCTCCCAATTAACATCTTCTTATGTTCAAAATTTATTGTTATGACTTATTTATCACTTCTTACCTTTATTGAATCTCCTTCTAACAAACACCACTTATTTTCTCATTAGAAAATTTAATTTGACCCAATTCTTGATAGTTTCTTGATTGGTATACTACATAATAACTCGAATGGAACGATGTCTATCTAACAACCAACCACAATATCAGTGTATCACTCAACTCTTTTCAAAGGAGAAGTCCCACACCATAATCTCATGTTATTCACATAATACTCACGGTTTCAATTTTAACACATCACTTCCATCCTTATAGTACTAACTATTTTTTGTCAATAGCGCAATTAACTCCAATATTTTATTATTATTATTATTACTGCTATATAGCCTTCTCCATAATTCCACTTAAATCAACCATTATTATTCATGCCATATCTATATCTATATCTATATCTATTGTCAAGTCCCCTACCATCAAACCGAGCCAAGGAGAGAACATGACACTAAATCTGGGCATCTAGCCCCATGATTATTAAGTAAAACTCATTGATAATAAAAGACATATACATATGCCTATTGTAGAAACACAGCGAAATTAAAATCATCTACATATCTAACATACATTCAAGATATTCATGGTAAACATTAAAGAAATAGATTGCAAAGTTAACACAAGAGAGTACTTATCTTAAAACAAAGTAGTCCCGAGCAACTGGTTATGCAACTGCAACGTTCCACCCAACCATAGGCCAATTGTGCTCATCAATCTCTCAGCACAATTTCCACCCCCGAGATGGGCATGATTTCTACAAGGAAAAGGGAACAGCAGGCTCACACATAACCAGGAATACACCAAAATCAGCCAAGCCAATCTACAGTTGGGTTTATTAGGCTACTAAGGAAAAGGGGAGGGAATGAATTGCTAAGCTAGTGAGCTCAAACATAGATCCAAGGATACCTCTACAAGATCTATCTAGCTTGGAACCCACAATGCCTACACACCCCACTCAAGGAAGTATTCCCTTCACCAATACACAATCCCTTAGGCCATACCTTCCATTCTAGTGTTGTTCAAGGTGTGCATAGAAGAGTAGCCAGCCCCTTTGATCTTCTTGAGAGGTTACCTTCCTCACTAGGTTTATCAAGCCAATTTTGTCCACTTCCACTCCAATTTCTTACTCACGGGTTCAACCAAAACAGGGATGCACAAAACAACAAATGTACAAGTGTTGAGCATGAAGAAAACGTTTTTTACAGTGAGATGCCCGAAATGGGGTTTATACCAGTTCAGAAAAACGTGGGTAGCCAAAAACGAAAAGCTAAATGAGGAAACAACCTTGGGAAGCCAAATCCGTTTTTAGAAAAACGTCCATGGACATTCTAGGGAAAAAATGACCTCCCTCATGGTCCTCCTCTCCTAGCCAGTGTGTAATACAAAAACGAGCTCCCAACCATGGAAAAATGCAGGAAAATGATGAAAAACGTGATGGAGAAAGCCCAGCTAGTTCAGACTGCGTGAGAGAGCAAAGGCCATGGGTCAAGAATGGATTTGGGCACCATTTCGTGGGTGTTTTCTTGTCCAAGAAGACAAAATACGATTTCCCAGGTTAATGACTTGCTCATACACGAAATTGGCTGCCATACCTCTGCAATCCCAAGGCATTAACTACCTCAACCAACTCTTGGAAGAATTAAATGATTAGGTGCATAAGTCAAAATGGGTAGTTGGTGGTTTATGGGTTCTCTCAATGACATTTGGATTAACACTATTGGCTCAAGGGTTTGAATAATTTCCCTCCCTATTCCTTGTAGAATCATGCCCCCATCTCTTTGTTGCATTGCATAGCTAGTTGTGGGTATTTCATTAAAATTCGTCTTTACATGATGTCTTAATTTACATTGTGCATGTCCAGCACAAGAACCATAGGCATCTATTTTTAATTGCCGATACATAAAACGCTAAATCGATGGCGGGACCTTGGCCTTGAGCTCCTCACCATGACTAAATAACGATATTTACATCATTTACAATTTTAATGCAATAGGGTCAAAATTGGGATATTACATCTCTCTCTCTCTCTCTCTCTCTCTCTCTCTCGATATATATATATATATATATATATATATATCCAGCCTATTGCAGGCCATTTAATGCTGCTGCAACAATCCTGTGGACCATTGGATCTCAAGCTGCTTGAGATCCAATGGCCCATAGTGCTTATACCGCGACATTAAATGCTGCAAAGCAGGCCAGATAGTTTTCGTCACACACACACACACGCACACACACATGTCTATATATATATATAGATATAGAAACTTTGCTTAATTGACTAAAATTTACATAAATTATATTTATGGATAATCTTATCCTTATGAACATTGAAACCTAACATGTTTCATGTTTACATTTACATATTATTGTGTATTAAGAATATATATATATATATGTGACTTTGCTTAATTGACTAAAATTTATGGATAATCTCATCCTTATGAACATTGAAACCCAACATGTTGCATGTTTACATTTACATATTTTATTTTTATTTTTTTAAAACAAAAATGGTTAAAATATATTGAAAAAAGGAAAAAAAGTTTGAGTCGTGGTTGTAGCCAAATTGACTGAGTACATTATTCGAAGAATCTGAATGAATATTGGTCTAGGACATGGATGCTTTTCTAATTATTGTCCATATATAACTGATTTCTTCATATATGACAGAAGTTGTCAAAGAAATTTGTAAATTGAAATTTGTTGTGCGATTTCTTTATAGAATTTTTATATATGGAAGTTGATAATTGTCGATTTCCTTGATTTTCCCAAGATTATTCTGTTGGTGGGAGTATCTCGTGTTACCGAATCTGTTTTTGAATGCAATTTTCTTTTGTCTTGTTGAAATGAATAGGAGATGTGATGTTGAATGACAACAACGATTTTGCTTGTCAATGGAGTGGTTCTGCTTTTGTGCTTTGAAAGAGACTCAAACTTGAGCTGTCCGATTCATGTTTCATAATTTGTGTGCTGGATTATGCCAAAGACTTGTTGTTCTGAAGGCTATCTGGATAAGCTTACTAACAATAGTATGATCTTAAGGAATATGACATTAATTTTTTTCCCCATTTGAGCGTTCTATCTTTCCAGGTGCAAGGCTGGTGGCTGCCTTCGCTTCTACGTCTGCTTCATAATTCAACTTTCTTGTAATGTGATAAGCTTTGAATTGCTTGAAGGTGTTCTCTACTTGCTAGATTCGTCTTATTATCCTATCAACTTCCAGATTGTTATAGTATGTGGGCGAATTGAAAGCTTTGATAATGACTAGAGAATCACCAAATACTTGTAAATTTTTTATATTCTGATTTTTGGCGATTTGGCATCCCTGTAAAAGTGCTAGTGCTTCGGCTAGGTTGTTTGAGAAAAATCCCAATCCCCATCTGTATTTAATTCTCGATGTTCCTCCATCTAAAATTAAGATTCCTCCTGCACCAGCCAAACCTGGGTGTTTTTTGGAGGCACCATTGAAATGTAGGCTATCCATTGGCTGATTGCTTCTCTAGGCTTGAAAATCGATGTTGTTGGGCCCTGGAATTGCCCCTTTTTGACCACATTTATTATATCATTTTTCCCTGTTACACCCTATTTCCATGAACCATATATATGCCTTTCTTCTAGATCAATCAAGAATCCTGACATGGTATAATTATTATTGCTTCATTTATTTAATGCCTAAGATTGTTATGGTTATGAATTCTAGCCTTTGATTTATGCTATAACTTGTGTCGATTTCATTAAATAAAGATCAAAGCCCAAGTGTATCAGCCGCAATTCCTTGGGAAAGAATCACATGCGATGCCAGCTGTTACTCTTCATATTTAATTCCTCATATTAAAAGGGACATTGCACCTTTCCACATGAAGCTGTAACAGGACTTCGCTGAAACAGAGCATTGCTGCAACAAACAGGACACCTCCCAATTGGTTAATCCATTGATCCATTGACTACCAGAGTAACAACATCCTTCATGTCCAACGACCTCATTCAATACGACTGTAACAGTTCAGTTGTAACTCAACAGCATGAAGATCAGAGATCTTCATTGCTGCGCGAAATTAGTGGATCACGAATTGTATTTTGCATGTATAAATATGGGAAGGATTTCAGAGTCTAGGTTTGGTTAATTATCATTTTGTACGGGCTGTAACAGAGAGCTGAGACTGTGGATTACCATCTTTAATATAAAGAGCATAGTTCTTCATATTTATGTGTCTTAATTTGTGGTATTTCACGGTGTCTTTGTTAGAAGGCTAGGGCCTGCCTTCTCACAGAGATTGCCAAGTTAAATAGGTAGTTTAGTTCCTTTCCTGTTGTGTGGTGTGGAATTGCATTAGGCATGATTATTGTTAGTTGCAACAAAGGGTTTACAATCACATTCTTCTTTGGTAGTTTATAATTGCATCCTGAATAGCTGCAACTGTGTGGTGTGACAATCAACTATGTAGGTTAGTTTAATTGATGCATGGTGTGTTAGAATTACCTATTACAGCCAAGATCAGCTTCAATTCCTTTAAGTCATTTATGCTTTCTAGGATTTCCAATATTAATCAAATTAGAATTCAAGCTTATTTTTAGTTTCTGGTTGCTATTGTATATTTCCTGAATTCATTAGATTAAACAGATTGTGATTGAGTTACAGTAGCTATTAGATGAATCATTTTGGTAGAGATTGAATACTGTAGTTTGATAATTATAGGATTTAACTTCTTGCAAAAGTAATCTAGTTCATCTTTGTTCTTAGATCAGTAACTGCTAGGTTGATATCTGTAGGAAGGTAATTGTACTTTGAATTCCTATATGTATAAGTTGGATTAGTTTTATTTATGGAATGAGTTTGGGTGAGCAGATAGGTAGGATAGTTTATCTCCATTGTACTCAATCAACTACTTGAAATGTTTATGCATAGATTGTTCTTATTGCCATTGAAATAAAATACTTCCTTGGGTTGACAATTTATATTGAGCATTCTGTGTGTTAGTTTTAATTAATTAGCATATAGGGTGACCAACATTTTGGCACCGTTGCCGGGGATGGTAATTGATAGACATAGTTAGTAGTTGGTTTATTGATTTCATTTTGGTTTGATTATTTACAGCATGCATGAATACAAGAAAAACAAATTGGGAAACCCCTTTGAACACTAACATTGCAGGTGGAAGAGGTTGAGGTCGTAACACAGGTCTCGGAAGACAAACATTTATCGAAGATATAATTGCTAAAGATGATTCTTCTACCATACCACTGCGGACGTCTACAGGAAGAGGAAATTTTGTTCCTCCCAATCTTGAGAATTCAGCATCAACTGTGGAGAACACAACGGGACCATTTACTCCCATTGCAAAAAAGAAACCTCCTGAAGACAAGGGAAGCATTGTGGGTGCACCAGATAGAGAGGAGATTTATCATATTAACGGGGCCAGAGTTACTAAAGAAGTGTGGTTGGAGACTCGCCGAGAAGCAGAGGAAGAGAGAAGGCAAGAAGAAGAAAGGAGGGAAGCAGAAGAAGCAAAAGAAGAGGAAGAACGAATAAAGAAATCCATTGAATTTTGGAACAACATGGCTAATCGAGAACATGAAGGAGAGAATGAACAATGGGAAAACCGTGAAGAGGAAGTGGAAGATAATCAGCCTAGTGACACTGTGGTCACACTTGAATTCCCTATCCTCCAGACACCTGGGGCAACTCCTATGAAAAATATCTCACCATCAGTTCTCCTGAATTTCCATGGTAAGTCTTCTGAAGATCCTGATGAATTTCTTTTTGAGTTTGACATCCTCTGTCGCAGTTATGACTATACCTCTAGTGCTCAGAAGCTGAAACTATTCCCAGCCACCTTGAAAGGAAATGCTCTGCGCTGGTTCATAAGTCTAGGACGTGAGACCATTACTTGGGATCAAATGAAACAAACCTTTCTTTCTAAATATCAAGAATATTGTAGAACTAGAGATAGAAAGGAAGAGTTGTTTAAAATGGTTCAGAAGGAAGAGGAGAGCTTGGAATATTTTGTGGAAAGATTGTTGTATAATTTACAAAGGCCTGGCCACACTGCGATTGGAAAAGATGTACTCAAGATTATCTTGCTACGAGGGATTAGAGAAGATTGCCTTGATATGTTAAATTTGTTGGGGAAAGGGAATATCTCAAAGGAACCTTTCGAGAAGATCATTGAATTATGTCGACGGTATTCAAGGGGATCCTCTAGAAATAGCAAACGGGACAAAGATCAAGATCAGGATGTCTTCACTAGGAGATAGAAGTAAGCTAGTGGAGGAGCCACTCGAGCAGAAATAGGAAACTTACTAGAGAATTTTAAGACCGATATGATGAGCTCCATTTCCTCAGAGTTAGATGTTTTGAGAGAAAAACAGAGGCAAGCAGTAGAAGATATTACACTCAGTGTATTCTGTCCTAAATGTAGAAAAAAGCACCCACTGAAAGAATGCATGTTGGAAAAGGAAAAGATATGTAGGATATGTGAATTGGAGCATGATACCAAGGAATGTCCTTCATTGCCCAAAGTCAAAGCAGTCCTGCAGGCATCCACTTCAGATGTGGAACATGCTTACTTTATTTCACAGAAGAAACCTTGGCAGCCTCGCAATCAAGGTATGAATCCAGACCCATTAAATTTTTTGAATAATATGAATGGTATGAATAATATGAATACACGAGTCCCTTCAAATTATTCTAATAACCAGAGGAATCCATCTCAGAACCCAATGCAAAATCCTAACTCTTGGACACCATAGTCACAACAGTCGAACCATCAAGCTCCCTGGAATCCCAACTGGAGAAATTCTTACCAAGGAAATAACTTTCCTCATCACTAGACTCAGTATCAACAATACCCTCCTCAACAGTATCCTCACCAACAATATCAGCATCCACAGCTGCAATTCCAAAACAATGCCACACCTATGAATGCACCACTTCGACCACAACTACCTGCACAACCTAACCCAAAGCTAAATAATAAAGCAGTTCATCAACTTGAGACTGCCAACATGCCTGTGTATTCCATCTCCCAAATTCCCTGCAATGACATACAATTATGATCAGGGAGGGTAGTGGAACCCATCATCACTAAAGATGTTCCATCCCCAGTGATTGAAACTGGAGTGAATCAGCACTTTGAGAATATAGTTAACCCAACAATCCCCATCATTGAGGATGTTGACATTCCTACTGAAACAATAGTTGAAACTCAGGAAGTAACATACGATGAAGCACAGCCTACACAATCGATGAGAGAACTGACATATCCTGAATGATTGGCCCTACAGAAAACAGTGGACCAACCTTGATTCAATCCCCTAGGAGAATTGAAGAATTTGTATGTCAAAATCCCACTGTTACAATCCCTTCATGACGTGCCCATTTATGCAAGGACTGTTAGAGATCTATGTGTCAAGAAACTGGGAAGAAAGCCTAGGGATCCTCCCACTGGCCATGTATTGGGAAAAATTTCTGAATTATTAATACGGAAGACTCATGTAGAAAAATATGATGACCCTGGAAATCCTACTGTTACAGTTCACATAGGAAACACACAAATCCCCAATGTATTGGTAGACTTGGGCGCGAATATCAATGTTATGACCATAGAAACTGTGAAGAAACTTGGACTCACTAATCTTCGGCCAACCCCTACCATTTTAGAACTTGCTGATAGATCAACAATCAATCCTGAGGGAATCCTAGATGACCTAGTGATCTCTGTTGACTCGTCGGAATACCCTGCTGACTTCTTGGTGTTACAGCCGAAGTCTCAGTTAGGGGGACACCCGTTGATCCTAGGAAGACCTTGGTTAGCCACAGCGGATGCCTGTATTAGCTATCGGTCAGGATCCATGAATATCTCAGACGGGACTGAGATCAAAAGCCTAACTTTATACCCTCCAGCCCGACCAAGCACAAAAGCTGAAACTCCACTTTGGGTGGATTTGGAGGAGGAGGGCGTTCAACCATTATTAACGATAGGGAGAGCCTTAAATTTTAAGGATGAAATAGAGGATGATGCCATTAATAGTTTCATCAGTGATCCCATGTCTGTCAATAAACATGTTTATTAGATTCTTGACAGTACATTAGATGAGAAGGAACAAGAAAATCTTACGGAAACTCTAGTCAGTGATGCCAATACAATTCCAGTACTTAAAAATTCGAAGAGTGTTCCAGTAGAAATTGAGCCAGGGAAAACATTGAACATCAATCCGAACCTTGTGCCCAATGAGCTGGAACAGCTAATCACTTTGCTAAAAAAACACAAAGGAGCTTTCGCTTGGGAGTACACAAACATGAAGGGTATTCCGTCTAATTTGTGTACCCATCACATTTATATTAAGAGTGACTCCAAGCCAGTGTTTCAACCACAATGAAGGATGAACCCGAACCTAAGGGATGTAGTGAAAGAGGAAATCCAAAAAAATTTGGAAGCAAGGTTTATATACCCAATTTCAAACAGCAAGTGGGTCTCTCCACTCGTGATTGTGCCAAAAAAGAATGGGAAATGGAGGCTCTGCGTGGATTACAGAGAATTGAACAAAGCAACGCAAAAAGACCACTTTCCCTTACCTTTTATTGATTAGGTCCTTGATACCTTGTCTAGGAAGAAGTATTTTTCCTTTCTGGATGGCTTTAGTGGCTATAACCAAATCTAGAATGCTCCAGAAGACCAAGAAAAAACCACTTTCACCTGTCCCTGGGGCACCTTTTCATATAGGGTACTTCCTTTTGGGTTGTGCAATGCACCAGCCACATTTCAAAGAGCAGTAATTGGAATCTTTTCAAAGATGGTAAATGATTGCATGGAAATTTTTATGGATGACTTCACTCCATATGGTAGTAGTTACGAAGAAGCATTGAAAAATTTAGAAAAGGTCTTGAAACGCTGTGAACAAAGCCAGCTATCTTTAAGCACTGAAAAGTGCCATATGATGATGAGCGAGGGCATTGTTCTGGGGCACTTCATCTCTTTTGATGGTATCCAGGTAGACCCATCCAAAATTAAGGTAATTGAAAATATACCAACTCCTAGAACACAAAAAGATGTACGTAGCTTCTTAGGGCATGCTGGCTATTACAGAAGGTTCATAGAAAATTTTTCCAAACTAGCTTCTCCTTTGTTCACTTTGTTGATTAAGGATGCACAGTTTGTTTGGAATGATGCATGCCAAACATCGTTTACTGAACTTAAGAAAAGGTTGTCTACAACACCCATCTTACGAGGGCCCAACTGGGTTCTAACTTTTCATATCTCTTCAGATGCTTCAGACACTGCCATTGGAGCAGTTTTAGGACAGCAGGAAGGTCATGCCCCATATGCAATTTATTACGTTAGCAAGAACTTATCCCCTGCTGAAGTAAACTATACTGTCACAAAGAAAGAATTCCTTGCCATAGTTTATGCCATCAACAAATTTAGACACTACATTACTGGATACTCCACTTTTGTGCACACTGATCATTCTGCCATCAAATATTTAATGAATAACCCAATCACGAATGCTAGAGTCACTAGATGGCTGCTACTGTTACAGGAATTTGGCATCACAATTATTGATAGACCAGTGAAGGAAAACATTGTTGCAGACTTTTTATCTCGAATTACTAACAGTGATGACAATTTACCAGTTGAAGATTCCTTCCCTGATGAACATTTGTTTGCAGTATCAACTCATTCCCTATGGTATGCAGATATTGCTAACTTTTTGGTTGCAGGTAATCTTCCAGCACATCTATCGAAGAGAGAAAAAAGAAAGATCATACAATAGAGTGCTAGGTATTGTTGGATCGATGGACATCTTTTCTACACAGGGCTTGACTTAGAAATTAGAAGATGTGTAAGAGAAGATGAAATCTTAAGTATCCTAAAAGCTTGCCATGATGAGCCTTGTGGGGGACACTTTGCTGACAAAAGGACAGGTCATAAGGTTTTAAGGATGGGTTATTTTTTCCCTAAATTGTTCAGGGATGCGAAGAAGTATGTTCAGGCATGTGATAGCTGCCAGAGGATGGGCCATCCCAACAGATTAGATGAAATGCCTCTTCAGCCACAGCTCATGGTTGAACCATTTGACAGATGGGATTTGGATTTTGGAGGGCCTATCAACCCTCCCTCAAAACAAAAAGTTCACATCTTGGTTTGCACGAATTACATGACCAAATGGGTGGATGTTGTAGCCTTGGTCAAAGATAATGATCAAGCTGTAATTGATTTCCTATATGAAGAGATTTTTACTCGGTTTGGAATACCCAAGGAATCGTTACAGATGGTGGACCACATTTCGTGTCTCACAAATTGGAAGCCCTATTACAGAAGTTTCACATTCAGCGCAAAATAACCTCGCCATATGTTGCTTGGTTTTTAAACCAAGCATGTGCAAGGATGCACCTATTAACAATGGAATAGTAGTTTCGAATGAAAAGCAAAAACAATTATAAATTTAATCTAACATTAACATAAACATGTGTAAATAAACAAGAACTAAATCAATAACAAGAGATCTATGGAAGAACAAGAGAAAAAATAATAGATTTTTTGTATTACCTCAAAGGTGAGGATGTTTGGTGTTGAGCAGCTCCAAGGTTGAGGTGCTCCAAGCTCCAATGGTCTCTTCTCCAAGATGCTAAAATGGGATTCTTCAAACTCGAAATGGGAGGCAATGGCTCTAAAAGGGAATTTGATAGCATAAGGATAGGATAAAATGTGGATCGAAAGTGAGGAGCCCCTATCACCTTTTTATAGTTTTTGGTGATGGGGAATACCATTATGGTTTTGAGGAAACCAATGGTATTAACCAACATGGTTTAGGTCTCTTTTTACCTCTTTTTCCTTTTTTGAATATTTTTTATATTTTTATTCCCTTTTAATATTTTTGGGGAATTTTGGACCCTTTTTTAGGGTTTTTTGTGTTTTTTGAGGAAAAATATATATTTTGAGGGGAAAAAAGGTGTATTGTGGTCTTTTGGAGACCTTCTGATGGTTTTAGAGGCTCAAATGGTGGAAAAGTGGACAAATGGGTCATATGAATAAGGGAATGAGCTAGTGAGCACTTTTTGGGTGTTAACAGATTGCCCCCTGATGTGTGAGGGCAGGAGCTCATCGTATGGCCGATAGACATCATAGTTCTTTTGTCTTTTTTCTAGGGTTTGGAGAAGAGAAGAGACCGGTTGGAGACTGGAGCAACAACCCCTTGGAAGCTGCAAAAACAAAAAATATTACATGGCCTCAAAATGAATGAGGAATAATCTCTGATGATGACGAGGCGGGCATACCCATGCTCATATCAAGATATATATATAATCATATAGTCACAATGTCATAGGCTCCCTCAGCACCCAATATACAAAAATACATCGCCGTACAAAAAAGATACATCCCCATATGCTCATCAGCATTTGGGGGCAAATACAAAATCACCTAGTCATCATGATCCCCAGGATCCTCTGGCTCCTCCTCCGTTGTCTCCTCCGGATCCTCCTGATCCTGAGCCCTCCTCTCAACCATCACAACTGCTACTCTGAGCAGGATAGACCGCCACTCACGAGGAGCATCGAAACAACGCTCAATGGTGGGCCGGTCCAAGTCCCTCCAGCCCTCCTCTGGGGCTCCCACTAGAAGCCCCTCCAAAGTCTCGCGTATGCCCTCCAGGGAATCGTCTCGAGGATGCACAACTCCTCGAACATGAGGAGGAGGCGTCGCTACAGGTGGCAGTACCACCACCATCGCCCATCCTCGATGACCCACATGATCAGTTGGTGGCCTCGGACGAATATCTGCACAATCACACAAGTGAACCAAGTCAATATCATATAAATATCTCTAGCTATACTCATAACAAAAACATCTAAAAAACATGATATAGTAGACAAAGACATAGCATCTAAACCCCAGGCCTGCCCCTGAGCTCGAGGCATCTCCGGATCTCGTCGGTAATCCATGCCAGCATATGGATAATCATCAATTAGCAAGGGTATCTGCTCCCACTGCTCATACATATCTGCCGAAAAGAAACGTCGAATACCACCACCACCTCGCGGCATAAACTGCCCCCACCGCACCATCTACGGCTCACTCTGCAACCCATCCCAAACTGGCACATGCGGCCGCAAGGTCGGTACTCGCTCAAAGAAAAAACAATAGAGGAAGGAGGCATAGCAAAACTCCCCCCCTCCCGACTGACCTTATCCATATCTCGCTGGACACAGGCCAAAAACATTTGACCCCAGGCAAAGTAGGTCCCTCTCAACACACGATCTACCATCATTGTTTTCCCCCTAGACAAATGATGTGGCACTACGGCACCCAACACACGCAGACCACAAGCCCCAACCGCCCGCATCTCCCACTCCCACAAAGATGTCAGACTTAGCGCGCTGTTCTGCGCAATAGCTCCCGGAACAAAAAATCTCTCCAAGAAATCCTCAATGTCCAACCTAGCAGGGATCCTCGGCTGGAGCTCCCCTACCTCCCCTAAGCGAGGCAACCCAGTAAGAAAATAAACATCAGAAAGGGTGATCTCTAACCGCTTACCCCCCACCACGAATGCAGCCTCTGCTGGAACCCAAAAACCCACCAATTTGTTTAGCAACTCTCTGACTGAACGCATAGGTGGAATCTGAGTGAACTTTAGGAGCCCGCCAACAGCCAAGGCCTCCCGGACACCCGGGTCAGTCCGAATCTGATCCATCAAGTCCTCATCGATCTCTTGCTCCCGCCACGATACTAGCGGACTCCTCAGCATCCTGCCAAAAAACAAAGAAAAATTTTTAGAAAACAATTTTTTTTCCAAAAACTCCCATCGCGACTCTTGGGCTCTTAGCTGTGATGATCATTGCGACTTTTTCATCAAAATCCGCGATGATCATTATGACCTTTTAATCAAAAGCTGCGATGATCATCGCGGGTATCAGCCCCACAGTCGCGATGAACATCGTGACTGTTAGCTAAATAATCACGATGAACATCGCGACTGTCTGCCCTAAACCCACGGTGAACATCGCGGGTATCAAGTCCATACCCGCGATGTTCATCGCGAAAAAAGAGCCAAAACCTGCGATATTCCACGTTGGAATGCCAAAGTGGAATTTCGCAGCCTTCAGGGACCCGCCGCTAACCAGAAAGGAAATCATTGAAAAGGCTAAGGGACATAGGCTTACCTAAAACTCGCAGAACGAA
The DNA here is from genome assembly GCA_027924585.1 of Larix kaempferi. Classification (NCBI taxonomy): domain Eukaryota; kingdom Viridiplantae; phylum Streptophyta; class Pinopsida; order Pinales; family Pinaceae; genus Larix; species Larix kaempferi. The sequence goes on along the minus strand of BSBM01001041.1, from coordinate 3,668,352 downwards.
ATTCCAACGGTCGAATATCCCACAAATCGAGAAAATGCTCTGACCCACTCAAATGCTCTGTGAAACTCGCACATAACAATGACACATGTCACATTGGGCCCACACACTATTTATAGAGATTTGACCAATTTTCAAACAACAATTTCGGTATCATACGACATCTATTTTTCAAACCATTGGAATCAGCACATCGAGAACTTCATGATAGTCCACTCCTTTTCCTGATTCCACCAGGTCCATTTTTTGGGCATTTTTCCCATACCCCTCGTCGCCTTGGTTTGCGTGCCACATCGACCGTCGTCCATTTTTTACGAGTCTTATATCGCCGGATTCAGTTTTCCACGCTTGTGAAGATGCTTGAGATCATTTCTCGCTCTCATGCCCAGATTTTTCGGGCATTTTTTACATGCCCCCTCGTCGCCTCGGTTTGCGTGCCACATCAACCGTTGTCCATTTTTTACGAGTCTTATATCGCTGGATTCAGTTTTTCGCACTCGTTAAAATGCTTGAGATCATTTCTCGCTCTCACGCCCAGATTTTTTGGGCATTTTTTACATGCCCCCTCATCGCCTCGGTTTGCATGCCAAATCGGTCGTCATCCGTTTTTTACGAGTCTTATATCGCCGGATTCAGTTTTCTGCGCTCATGACGATGCTTGAGATCATTTCTCCCTCTCACCTCCATATTTTTTGGGCATTTTTTCAAAATGCCACTCATCACCTCGATTTGCGTGCCACATCGGTCGTTGCCCGTTTTTCACAATCTTTATGTCGCCGGATCCAGTTTTTCGTGCTTGTGACGATGCTCGAGATCATTCCTTGCTCTCACCAATACCTTTCTGTTCGGTATAATTTTATCCCTTTTTCGGGCCAAGCAATTCTTTTACGATAAAGGCACTTAGGGAGTTTCTGTTAAGCTCTTTTCTTACTCCTAAAATAATGAAAAGATCGCTGAGCAACCTTGCTTCCTTTCATGCTCGCTAAAAGTATTTTAAAAAGCGTCTACTTGGTATAAGTTTACCCCTTTTCCAGCCCTTGTAGACTAATTACAAAAAAGGAATACTCTAGTCACATCGGCTAGAAGAGTTCTCCATCTGCATCATTTTATCCTTTTTCGGGCCTTGGAGACTAACACATGAAAAAGAACACCAATGGATTCTACTTATCGCTTTCAGACTCTCAAAAAATGAAAGCAACCACTAGCGATCACCATCTTGGGCTCGTATAAATCCATAGGACGGTACTTCTCCACCAATGCAGAGTCCTCTTCTCGTTTTCAAACTCCCTAAAAATGAAAACACTTATGAGCACGAACAGTCCTGGGCTCACATAAATCCCGGTCGCCAAAAACTGTTGCTTGGTTTTTCAACCAAGCATGTTCAAGGATGCACCTATTAACAATGTAATAGCAGTTTTGAATGAAAAGCAAAAACAATTATAAATTTAATCTAACATTAACATAAACATGTGTAAATAAACAAGAACTAAATCAATAACAAGAGATCTATGGAAGAACAAGAGAAAAAATAATAGATTTTTTGTATTACCTCAAAGGTGAGGATGTTTGGTGTTGAGCAGATCCAAGGTTGAGGTGCTCCAAGCTCCAATGGTCTCTTCTCCAAGATGCTGAAATGGGATTCTTCAAACTCGAAATGCGAGGCAATGGCTCTCAAAGGGAATTTGGTAGCATAAGGATAGGATGAAATGTGGATCGAAAGTAAGGAGCCCCTATCACCTTTTTATAGTTTTTGGTGATGGGGAATACCATTATGGTTTTGAGGAAACCAATGGTATTAACCAACATGGTTTAGGTCTATTTTCCCCTCTTTTTTCTTTTTTGAATATTTTTTATATTTTTATTCCCTTTTAATATTTTTTGAGAATTTTAAACCATTTTTTATGGTTTTTTGAGGAAAAATATATATTTTGAGGGGAAAAAAGGTGTATTGTGGTCTTTTGGTGACCTTTTGATGGTTTTAGAGGCTCAAATGGTGGAAAAGTGGACAAATGGGTCATGTGAATAAGGGAATGAGCTGGTGCGCACTTTTTTGGTGTTAACACCATATCATCCACAGGCCAATGGCCAAGTGGAAAGTACAAACAAGGTCATCGAGGCTATTTTAACAAAAACAGTGAAAAGCCACCGTAAAGACTAGGCTGAGAGGCTTCCAGAGGCACTATGGGCCTATCGCACTACATGGCGCAACACCACTGGTTTTTCCCCATATGAATTGGTTTATGGCAAAAATTTTGTTTTCCCGATTGAATTTGAAATAAGAACTTTGAAGACAGTTGTAGAAGGAAACCTTGATTTATCAGAAGCACAGAGGAACCAACTGAACCAGCTTAATGAATTGGATGAGAAGCGCACAGTTGCAGCGCATCATACATCTTTAATCCAACAACAACGCTCTAAATGGCATGATAGATTTATAAAGAAGAAATTCTTCCGAGAAGGAGACTGGGCTCTATTATATGATTCACAGTTTAAGAGGGATTTCAAAGGAAAATTGCGTACCCGTTGGTTGGGACCCTATCAGATAGATCGAGTATTTGATAATGGAACAGTTTGGTTGATCACCATTGATGAAAACAAGACACCATTATTTTCCAATGGTCATCGGCTGCGACTGTATCACAAATCGATCTCGAAGAATGCATTCATTTCACATGTTGCAGCTGATCCAGATTATCAGTTAACGCCAAGGCAGGGATTTTTCTCAACCCTTGTGAATTTTTAAAAACTGCAATTTCCACACATAATTTGTACATAAATAATTTGTTTTCTTTCTGTTGTTTTATTTATTTTTCCTTTACGCTTGATCGGGTTGTTTTGAAGAATTATGTACAGGAATTGATTTGAGGAGCAGCGACCGTGACTGGGCCAGACGATCGCAGGCACCTTATCTTGCTTTCCTGATCAAATAAGCTCTTTGAAGAAGATGGATGATTCTTCAACCTTCAGCAGCCAGCTGAAAATTCGCCTGTTACTCCATTTTTCCTAGTTGCGACTCCATACCCTGCTCATTTTTCCTTTTTCGTGCAGCTGTGACTCCGCTATTTCCATTCATTTCGCCTTTTTCCAGCAGCGGCAACTCCGTTACTTTTGCCTATTCTACCAATTTTCATAGCTTTAACTCCGCTATTTTCGTTCATTTCACCTTTTTCGCGCAGCTGCGACTTCACTATTCCGCTATTTCCATTCATTTCGCCTTTTTCGTGCAGCTGCAACTCTGCTACTTTTGTCCATTTTGCCAATTTTTGCAGCTGTGACTTCGCTATTTTCATTCATTTCGCCTTTTCTCGGCAGCTGCAATTCCGCTACTTTTGTCCATTCTGCCAAATTTTGTAGCTATGACTCCGCCAAATTTCACCATTTTTCCTTCTCTGCACAGCTGCGACTCCGCCACATTTTTCCAAACTCTGCCATTTTTCGTCGAACTCTGCTAAAGTCTTCATAAGTCTCCAACTGCGACTCTGCTGTATTTGGCTTATTTCCAATTTCCTAGTCACAATTTCATCAGATTCCTCCTACTCATTAGTTGCAACTCCGCTAGATTGTCTTCCTCGTTAGAACAATTTCGCCACTAATGATTTGACCAGGCTCTAATTTAAATGATGACTCCACAGTTCTAATCGCAGTCCGCCAGTAACGAAGAAAACTATTGGGCCGTCTTGCGTATCTGTCAGCATGGATGTACTTATCTGCCTGGTTGGCGGTGGCCAACTCATCTTAGCACATGCGCATTTATGTTCTTTTAATGGCATTAATGACGAAGTCGGGTTATGGTGGCAATTTAAGGTTGAGCTCATAACGCGAAGGTACGAATTCTGACCTTTTACATGATTAAGCATAAAATTAAATGTGGCAATGATGAGTATGCCTTGTATTTAGCCCTCGTTAGTAAGCTGTACACACTTAACCGCCAAAGAATGTGTCAGATTAACAACCATATCTATTACATGACCGTCACCTTACCCGATTCGTACCAAAATGCCCCAATTATGCCATTTTTCATAACTGTATCATCTTACCGTGGGTTGAAAACTGTGTTGTCTTTCCTAAAATACCCAATTTCAAATCCCGGTTATTCCATGAACGTCCGTATGCTGCAACTCCCACATCTGAACTGATAATTGTTGTATCCGTTGTCTGAATTACGAAGGAAGGTTGAGATGGGTAACCCAGTCTGGCATGAACCTGAAAATACGGAAGCTCTACATGCCAACCCAGAAGTTTTCGCCATTTTTGCAGCAGCTGGGTGGACTAAGTATTTTCAATGTTTAAGCCATTTTCACACCGAAACAGCCTTGCAGTTTGTTCGTAACTTGAATGATACTCACTTTGAGGTCAAGAGATTGCGCATAGAAGTTACAGAGGCAATCATATCAGAGGTTACGGGCTTACCCCAGGTTGGGAAGAAATTGTTTGGACAAAAAGCACCGAATGCGACTGCAATAAGAGAATTTCTTGCAGTCGGGGAGAATGTTCATCCAAAAGGTCGTGGGATAGCACTAGAATCATTACCTCGACCCTATGATCAAGTGGCAATTTTCCTGAAGAAGTATATCTCCTGTGAAGGTAGGTACCAGACTGTCTATTTCTCCGAATTTCCCCTATTATCTCATATACGCCATGGTATCCTAGTGAATATGCCATTTTATCTTTTGAAGTCCCTAAAAAACATGGTTGGGTATGAAAGAACAGCCCGACACCCAGTTTCCTCCCTAACCAATCATGGCCTAATTAAATTGCTAATCTTAAGGGACCTTGCACATCAGAATTTGACCTGGGCTCAATTCCTTGCTAGGGACGGGGTAATTAGAGAACTTGCATTAGAATTGGGGGGTATTGAAGAAGGAGAAGAGGACCGGAGCCCCTCAAATTCAGTTGGGGGGAGGATGGAAATCAAAATGAGGGGGAAGAAGAGATAGATATGGGGGAAGCTGCTACAGCAGCGAACCCTGTTACAGAGGAAGTGGTTATGGAAGTTGTGACAGATGAGGCAGTAATATTAGAGGCTACAATAGCAACAAATCTTATAGTGGAAGAAACAGACCCAACTAAAATTGCAGTTAGGGTGGCGGCAGAAGCAGCATAAATGGCATCACTAGTAGCCGCAATAGAGGAAGATGAAACTGGAGCAGTTGTTGAAGCTAGGACAGTGGAAGCTGCATCTATGGAAGTGGAAATGCAAGAAGAAGAATATCAGGCAGAGCCAGTGGAAGGAGGAAGTAGAGAGGTATTGGATGTCGAATCTTCCCCTGAAATAAGGGGAACCATTATTGAAGAAGAGATCCCTGTGTCGCAGAAACGAAGAAAAAGGTCAGGGATTAAAGGGTAGACATCTACCCCAACAAAGAATAAGAGAACCAAATTTTTTATAGCAGCATCAGTATGCAGTGAAGGCCAACCATCAGAAGTTGTGAAGAGAAGAAGGACTTGGTCTATTGCAGCAGCAGAGACAACATGGGAAATTAGGGAAAATATTGAACTACCCACAGCAGAAACAACATGTGTAACTGGGGTAGGAATAGAAATTCCTATTTTAAACCCCAAAACACCTGTTGTCACACAAGAACCTACTGTGGAAGAACCCCAAATTGAAAATCTCCTTGGTGAAAATGAGCTGTTAAAGGAAGAAGTGCAAATGCTTCGAATTGAATCGGAGAAGCGGAAGGCAATGATTGGGAAACAGGTAGAAAAGAATTTGAATATGTTAATAGAAGCTGCAAATTTGTTAGAAAACTCATCTCCTGTTTTGGGAAATGAGGAGCAAGGAGAAATGGTATGCCCAGAATGTGGAGACATATTCTTTTTAGCAGGGCACAGGGTTACAGTGTTGGCCAGGGTAGCACAAAGTTCTGCACATACAGAGCAAGAAGGAGAAAGAGCACCAGAAATGGAGTTGATGAAGGAGAATGAGAAAAAAGTTGACATAATCCCTGATCTGGATTTAGGAGAAGATGAAGCAATGCAATCCCAGACATCAGGAAATACTGAGCCATTCCAGTACTAGTCTCATATTTCAGGAGATATGGGGGTAATTCAAGAACAACCTCAACAATTTCAAGAAATAGAAGAACAGGGTACTGTTACACAGGAACCAGTCTCCCTAAAATTGTTTAGTAAAGTTGCAACTCAGACAGCAATTGCTAATATTGAGGAACAAGGGGAAGACGTTGTTACACAAGAACTAATGTCCTTCAAAATATTTGTTGAGGATGCAACTCAAACTGATGTTGTTGAGGTGGAATTGAAAAGACAAGGTGCTGTTACACAAGAAACAACATCCCCAAAATTAGCTGCTGAAATTGCAACACAGGCAGAGGTCATTACAACACCAATGGAAGAGGAAGCTGCTACACTGCCAATCCAAAATGAGGAAGCTAGGACATCTGGTGACAAGGTAAGAATGCTACTATCTCAAGACATCATTAATTTAGGCTCTGATGATGAAAAAGATGTGGAGGATAGGAGGATTCAACGGTTGGAGAAAAAGCTTTTCTTGCTAAATCTTGAGCTAGATAAATGGAAGAAATATATTGCTCAGTGCAGGGAAGGGATGGTCCCTCTCCATGAACATAGAAATATTGTCAAGGAATTGAGAGAGAAATGGGTTGAGGAATTGTTCTTCCAGAAAATCCAATGGGAAAACGTTCAAAAAGAGTTGGAAGAGTTGAATAAATTAAAGTCCATGCAACAAGAGAAGGAGCAATTGTATATTCTTTCTCAGGAATTACTGAGTTGCAGGGCTCCATCCCCTTCTTACCGTGTCTTTCTTTATGAACAAAGAAATTTATTCAAGATGAGGGCATTGAAAGAAGGGAGGTCATTTAAGCTAGCAAGAGTCTCCCAGTTTTTAGAAACCTTCCTGGAAAGTGGTGTTGAGGATCAAAATTTGTTGTGTGAATTATATTTACATGATAAAACCTGCTATACTGACTCTCACTCTAATCCTGTGCCCCATTTGGGGGATGTTAAGCTGAGAGCATTTGCTTCTTTTGTCATCAACCATGTAAAATGGCGAGATGCTTTCCAACTATAAAAAAGAATGAGGATAATGCCACTCTTTCGATTAGAAATGAACCTCGACTTCCAATAGGACTCAGAGCCAGGAATGCAAAATATCTCGAGTTTCCTGAGATTGTTCAACACTTGGAAAATATACAAAGGAGAATCATCACTACCTGTGTCCAGATAATTTCTAGTAATCAGCAGTATGCCCTGGAGGGTAGTGAGTACAGATGGTTATATTCTTCCCCATCTTTGAAGGAAGGGGACCCATATTGTTTTGAGAAATTTAAGCAAGATTTAACAAGGGTGCCTGGGTATGTGCAGTGCATGAAAACGTGTGGACCCTGGTGGCTTGGGCTAAGATTCAGGTTCCCCCTCATATGGCTGCTTGTGAGTCCTTATAGAAACAACTACGTTTTGACTAGAGAGGATGAGAAGCAGTGCTGGGAGAAGTGGATTGCCTGTTGTGGATTTGTGCATCATGGGAAACCACCAGAACTTGCCTACAATCTTACCACTCTTCACAGGTACAGTTTGGATTCAGATTCGGACTAGTGGAAGTTGTTGCATGAGGACATGCAATTGGATAGTTGGGGGGAGATGTTGGGCCCTAGAATTGCCCCTTTTTGACCACATTTATTATATCATTTTGCCATGTTACACCCTATTTCCATGAACCATATATATGCCTTTCTTCCATATCAATCAAGAATCCTGACAAGGTATAATTCATTATTGCTTCATTTATTTAATGCCTAAGATTGTTATGGTTATGAATTCAAGCCTTTGATTTATGCTAACTTGTGTTGATTTCATTAAGTCAAGATCAAAGCACAGGTGTTTCAGCCGCAATGCCTTGGGAAAGAATCACACGCGGTGCCAGCTGTTACTTTTCAGATTTAATTCCTCATATTAAAAGGGACAGCGCACCTTTCCATGTGAAGTTGTAACAGGACTTCGCTGAAATAGAGCATTGCTGCAACAGACAGGACGCCTCCCAATTGGTTAATCCGTTGATCCATTGACTTCCATAGTAACAACATCCTTCATGTCCAATGGCCTCATTCAATACGGTTGTAACAGTTCAGTTGTAACTCAATAGCATGAAGATCAAATATCTTCATTGCTACGCGAAATTAGTGGATCACAAATAGTATTTTGCATGTATAAATATGGGAAGGCTTTCAAAGTCAGGGGTCGGTTAATTATCATTTTGTACAGGCTGTAACAGAGAGATGAGACTATGGATTACCATCTTTAATATAAAGAGCAGAGTTCTTCATATTTTTGTGTCTTAATTTGTGGTAGTTCACGACGTCTCTGTTAGAAGGCCAGGGCCCGCCTTCTCACAGAGATTGTCGAGTTAAATAGGTAGTTTAGTTCCTTTCCTATTGTGTGGTGTGGAATTGCATTAGGCGTGATTATTGTTAGTTGCAACAGAGGGTTTATAATCGCATTCTTCTTTGGTAGTTTATAATTGCATCCTGAATAGCTGCAACTGTGTGGTGTGACAGTCGATTGTGTAGGTTAGTTTAATTGATGCATGGAGTGTTAGAATTAGCTGTTACAACCAAGCTCAGCTTCAATTCCTTTCAGTCATTTATGCTTTCTAGGATTTCCAATATTAATCAAATTAGAATTCAAGCTTATTTTTAGTTTCTAGTTGTTGTTGTATCTTTCCCGAATTCATTAGATTAGACAGATTGTGATTGAGTTACAGCAAATGTTAGATGAATCAGTTTGGTAGAGATTGAATACTATAGTTTGATAATTATAGGATTTAACTTCTTGCAAAAGTAATCTAGTTTATCTATATTCTTAGATCAGTAACTGCTAGGTTGATATCTGTAGGAAGGTAATTGTATTTTGAATTCCTAGATGTATAAGTTAGATTAGTTTTATTTATGGAATGAGTTTGACTGAGCAGATATGTAGGATAGTTTATCTCCATTTGACTCAATCATCTACTTGAAATGTTTATGCATAGATTGTGCTTATTGCCATTGAAATAAAAGACTTCCCTGGGTTGACAATTTATATTGAGCATCCTGTGTGTTAGTTTTAATTAATTAGCATATAGGGTGACCAACAGATGTCAGGAAGTCTGATCTGCCAGGGTGGAATATTCTGGTGCTTTGGATCAATTTATCTAGGATCCGAGAGGATAGTGTCGATCCACTTTGATTCAGCGGTGGAGAGGTTTGTGTCTTCTTTGAGACTGGATTGATTTATACATTCAATTAGTAAACCTTTTGCTTGCCCAACAACTTGTAGCGGCGTGGGACATATATCATGAAAAATATCATTGTTTATGGAGATCCAAATCTTATAGCATGTGAGTGAGTTTGGGGATGGTAGTCCAAATTTGGTGCCAAAGTTTCCTTTTCGAGAGAGGGGTTGGATAAGCATATTTCCATTCTTTGAGTAGATGTGTAATGGTACCAAATTTTGGCACAACAATGTCAAGTTCTTGAAGCATGTGGTTCCAAAATTCTTTTGAGAATGTGCAGTTCAAAAAGCGATGATCAAGTGTTTCAGTATTTTTGTGACATAATGGGCACCGATGAGGTACGGTGAAGCCTCTTTTGGTGAGGTTGTCACCTGTGAGTACCTTTCTGTGTGCAAGAGTCCACATAAATAAATTTACTTTGGGGATTCCGAATGAATTCCAAACCATATCCCAAGTCCTTTTCCTAGAAACGACATTGTTTTGGAGAGTTTTGAAACCCAAAGCAGCGGTATAATTTCTGCTTTGGCCCCAACCACATTCATCTTTGTCCTGAAGGTGGGTAGGAGCACATCCGATCAAATTTTCAAAAAGAAGGTGACTCTAGATTGTTCTAGATTTGATGGGGTTGTTAGATTTTTCCAACCATGCCAAATGCTTGAAGATTCCCAGATGCTGAGATCACTTAATGTTCTACTTCCTTGTTGAGTGAGTCAATGTTCAATGTATTGGAGATCTTGATTGTTCTGGACCTATTCATTTCCCGTTATTTTATCTGAGAAGATGTTAATGTCTTCCCCATTTCTAGGAATCCAATATAATTCTTGAGAAAAGAAGTCCCAAGCGGCTTTGCAAAGGGACCATATTGAGGATCCGTTAGATTCCGGTTTGCTGTCAAGGCATCTGAGGGTGCTTCCTATTAAGTATTTCTTCTTTAATAATAAGATGACCCTGTGATGTTTGTCATGCAAAATTTGCCAAAGAATTTTTCCTCCCAATGCTTTATTTTCTTAAAGAGGATCTCGGATCTGGAGCCCACATGAATGTTTTGGCTAAATTGTAGTGTTCCATTTTACTAAATGTATTTTGCACTCGTTGTTTTTCCCTCTCGTCTAGAGGAACTCTCTCAAAAGATTGCTTATGTGCTCTGTAATTCCTTTGGGCGCTAGCAAGAGCAAGGATTGGTAAATAGGAAGTGTTGTGAGAACTGATTTCAGGAGGATCAATTTTCCTGCTTTGTTGAGCCATTGTCCTCCCCATATCCTGATTTTGGATTTGATTTTGTGAATTATGTCATCCCAGTTCTTTGACTTTGAGTGACCTTGGGTGATTAGGAGACCTAAATATTTAAAATTATCTCAATGTTGATGAACTTTGATTCCAAGGATTCGGGCAATGTTGGTTGTAGTGGTTTTGTTTAGATTCCAACCATATACAACGCTCTTTTGTAAGTTAATCTTGCCACCCAAGGCTTTGTAGTAGCTGGCCATGTTTTTCTTGAAGTTTCGAGCTATTATGGAAGAGCCCCTCCCAACAAGAGGGAGTCGTCTGCAAAGAGAGTGTGATTTAGGGGCATGGAGTTGAAGGCTAGGTTGAGGCCAGGTAGGAGTCTAGTTCTGAGGTCAGAGTTTAGCTTTCGGCTAAGAGAGTCAGCCATGATAATATAAAGGAAGGAAGACAGGGGGCACCCTTGTCGGATTCCACGGGAAGCTTGGAAGAATTTGGTAGGGTGACCATTCACAAGAGGGGCAATCCAAGGGCGTTTAATACAAGCAAAGATCCAATTTAGGAAGGAATCTTCGAAGCCAATTTTTTTCATGATTTTAAGGAGAAAATAATGCTTAACGTGATCAAAGGCGTTAACCATATCAAGTTTGATCAACATACCTTTTTCTTTGCGGAGTTTGCTGGAATGAATGGCCTCCTGTACAAGGATGACATTGTCTAGAATTTGTCTTCTGTGTAGGAATCCTCCTTGGTTATCTGAGATGATTTTGGCGAGAATGGGATTCATCCTATTTTCCAGCAACTTGGAAATAATCTTGTAGGAAGAGTTGCATAATGCAATTGGTCGAAATATTTCAAAAGTGCTGGGGTTGGTTTCTTTTGGGATGAGTGTGAGGAAGCTGGAGTTTGTGCATCCACCTATCTTGGATTTTAGGTGAAAGTCTCTAACCATTCTCATAAAATCCTTTCTGATGTGGTGCCAACAAGCTTTATAAAAGTGGATAGAGTACTCGTCGGGCCTAGGAGCTTTCTCAAGGTCGAATGACCAGATTGCGCTGGTGACTTCCTTCTCTATGAACGGCTTGAGGAGCTCGACGTTATCTTCCTTCGTGAGCTTCTTTGGTATATGATCAAGGAGAGTTTGATCTCCATCTTCGTCATCATTGTTTTCTTCTTTGAAAAGGTTTGAAAAGTGATTGTAAGTTATGTTTTTTATGTCTCTGTGGCCTTTGATGGTCAATCCATTATTAATTTTGATCTCAGCGACATGGTTGATGGAATGTCGAGCTTTGGTCTGCCTTTGGAAGCAAGTCGTGTTATAATCACCTGCTTTGAGCCAAGTGCTGTAGGATTTTAATCTCCAAAATTATTCTTCTCTTCGGAAAGCTTGATGAGTTTTGGCTTGCTAATTAGCTTCTTCCTATAGCGATCTGTTGTCAATTGGAATTTCATCCATTGAAATTTGGATAGCTTCAAGATCGTTGACAGTCTTCTCTCTGAAGTTTGGAGAAGGGCAATTGATTTTGGCCCAATTTTTTAGTTCTTTTTTGGTAATAATGAGCTTTTGTTCCCAAACGTGTCTTGGGGATTCGATAATGGGGGTCTTCCACGCGTTCATTAGAATATCCCAGAAATTGCTTGATTCAAGCCATTAAGGGTTGAATCTAAAGGGGATGGGGCCGTAATCTTCATCATCTTGTATTTGGAGGAGGATTGGTTTATGATTCGAAGCTAGATTAACCATTATTTTTGAAATAATAGGCTGATTTTCAGTCAGCAAGCTACTTTGAATAGGGAATCTATCAAGCTGATCCATGATATTTTCTTTACCTGACCGCTTGTTTGACCAAGTGAATTTTCCTTTCCTAGGCTTGATGTCAAGAAGATCCCATTTCTGAATGAGAATTTCTATTTGAGATCTGAAAAACGTCCTTTCCAATGAGGCCTCCTTTCTTTTCAGTGTTGGAGAGGGTTGTGTTCAGATCACCAGCTAGGATGAGGTTATGCGGGATCTATGCATCGATAAAATGTTCCAGGATTCCCCAACAATCCTTTTTTTTCAGAGCACAGGTTTGTTACATACAGATTGATGAGAGCAATTTGAGTGTTGCTTTGGGTATGGAAGAGATCCGTGTAGATCTAGTGTTGAGTGGCAAATGAGTTGCGTAACTGAAATTTGTCATAGGACCAAAGGGTGGCTATGCCTCTGGATGCCCCTCTAGCACTGACATCCATGCCAGTTTTTTTCTTCCACTTATCTTTTCTGATGGTCAAGATGGTCTGTTTGTTGAGTTTGGTCTCTTGGAGCATGAGGATGTCTAGCATGTCTATTTTTTGGAGGTCTTTAACTGCTTCAATTTTACTGGGATTGCCCAGTCCTCTACAATTCCAAGAGACCAACTTCATTATCTGTTGTTGTGGGTGAAGGAGGGGCCTCCCCCTGCTAGATCTCCCATTTTTTCCCCTGCTAATCTGGCTTTGGTGTTCCTACTGAACGCCATGTCTATTGTTGCTTGAGATCCTTGGGTTTTCTCGCGTTCGACTTCTTCTTCCCTTAGATCTTTGCTAGTTTTTTGCCCTAATCGTTTAGATGATCTGTCTATCAGATCCTCTCGAGAGGAAGATGTAGCCATTGGTTTAGTTTTTGCAATTTCTGGGTAGGAGGGAGGTGGCGTACCTTTATTCGAGTTGATCCTTTTAGGGCTTGGAGTGCTTTGAGGATGGATTTCTTCCGAATATTCAAAGGTTCGAGGTGCTTTTTGAGAGTCGTGTTGCTCTGATATTTCTCCTTATTTAGGTGCTTCGGCGTTGTCTTTATTTTTAGTGTTTTACAAGACCTTGAATCTGTTTTCGTTGTTGGTGATTGCTGGATTTTGGTGCTAATGATTTACTTTTCTTGAGTTTTGTCCTTTCGGTAGCATTTTTTATCCCGATTTGGAGGTAGGGTTTTTTGGTACAGCTGTCCATTGCTCTTTTTTCCCTCCTGCTTCCGGATTTGCGGGCTTCTTTTTGCAAGATCGAGCGAAATGCCCGTATTCGTGACAATGCCTGCATTTGAAAGGAATTTGTTCATAATAGAGTTCCTGGATGTGAGACCAATCTGCTACTGTGAGTTTTATAGCTTCTGGGAGTCTGCGTTCCAGATCTACTTCAACGTAGATTCTAGCACATGAATATTGGTCTTTTCGATCTACTTTGTTAATATACTTTCCGAGGGAGTTTCTGATGGCTTCTAGAGATTCGGGATTCCAACAATGGAGAGGCAGATGTGGTAGTCTCACCTAGACTGGGACTGCGGAGGGGATGTCTTGGGATGGATTGAAATCAAGATTCCATTTATTCATGTAGAGTCCTTGCAGTCCCATGAAGTATGTCCCGTTCCTGAAGATTAGTTCACGGTCTTGTTTGCTTTCAAAGATGAATGCAAAAAATCCCTTTCCAAGGAAATAGGATTTTACTTTGTTTGAGATCAAAGGTTTCCATTTTTTTTGAACCTAGGTCTCAGTTGTTGTCACATCCCCATTTTGACCACCATTGCATTTAAATCGTAAATGATGTAAATATTGTTATTTAATCATGGTGAGGAGCTCAAGGCCAAGGCCCTGCCATTGATTTAGCATTTCTATGTATCGGAAATTAAAAATAGATGCCTATGGTTCTTGTGCTAGACATGCACAATGTAAATTTAGACATCATGTAAATATGAATTTTAATGAAATGCTCGCAACTAGCTATGCAAATGCAACAAGAGATGGGGGCATGATTTTACAAGGAATAGGGAGGGAAATTATTCAAACCCTTGAGCCAATGGTGTTAATCCATGTGTCAATGAGAAAACCCATAAACCCTCAACTACCCATTTTGGCTTATGCATCCAATCATTTAATTCTTCCAAAAGTTGTTTGAGGCAATTATTGCCTTGGGAATGGAGAGGTATGGCAGCCAATTTCGTGTATGGGCGGGCCATCAACTTGGGAAATCGTATTTTGTCTTCTTGGTCAAGAAAGAACCCACGAAATGGTGCCCAATGTCATTCTTGACCCATGGCCTTTTCTCTTACACGTAGTCTGAACTAGCTGGGCTTTCCCCATCATGTTTTTCATCATTTTTCCTACATTTTTCCATGGCTGGGAGCTCGTTTTTGTGTTACACAGTGGCTGGGAGAGGAGGACCACGATTTGGGGCTGTTATGGAGGTCGTTTTTGCCCTGGAATGTCCATGGACGTTTTTCTGAAAACAGATTTGGCTTCCCAGGGGTTGTTTCCTCATTTAGCCGTTCGTTTTTGGCTGCCCACGTTTTTCTGAACTGGTAGAAACCCCATTTTGGGCATCTCACTATAAAAATGTTTTCTTCATGCCCAACACTTGTACTTTTGTTGTGTTGTGCATCCCTGTTTTAGTTTGAACTGTGAGAAAGAAATTAGGAGTGGAAGTGGACTTGAGTTGGATTGATAAACCTAGTGGGGAAAATAACCTCTCAAGAAGATCAAAAGGGCTGGCTATTCTTCTATGCACACCTTGAACAACACTGAATTGGAAGGTATGGCCTGAGGGACTGTGTAGTAGTGAAGGGAATACTTCCTTGAGTCAAGTGTGTAGGCATTGTGGGGAACCAAGCTGGATAGATATTGTAGAGGTATCCATAGCTCTGTGGTTGAGCTCACTAGCTTAGCAATTTTTCATTTCCATTGCCTAGCGGCCTGATAAACCCAACTGTCAATTGGCTTGGCTGATTTTGGTGTATATTTGGCTATGTGTGAGTCTGTTGTTCCCTTTTCCTTGTAGAAATCATGCCCAGCTCGGGGGGTGGCAGTTGTATCAAGAGATTGATAAGCACAACTGACTTATGGTTGGGTGGAACGTTGCATTTGCATAGCTGGTTGCTCGTGACTACTTTGTTTTAAGATAAGTACTCTCATGTGTTAAATTCTGTAATGTATTTATTTAATGTCTGTCATGCAAATGTCTGAATGTATGTTAGATGTGTAGATGATTTTAATTCCAATGTGTTTAATTACAATATGCATATGTATATGTATTTTATTATCAATGAGTTTTACTTAATGGATATGGGGCTAGATGCCCGGATTTAGGGTCATATTCTCTCCCTTGTTGGGTCTGATGGGAGGGACTGTGACAGTGGTTTTCGGAGATGGCCACAGTCCTGTGAATTGGCCGATTAATCCTCTTTCTGACATATTGAGAGCAGTTTTGCACGGTTGCTCTACTGGTAATGCGACTGTGGGGATCTCGGAAATATTTTTCACGAACTTTTGTTGAATAGTTGAAAGAGGTTTTTTCCCCTGTGCTGCGATGAGTTTCATAAAGTCAATAAGGTCAGAGGGGGGATGAGGGCCAAGATCATCACCCGATGCCATGATGGCATGGGTAATTCGTGCTCCCTAATGTTGAAGAACTGACCAAGAGCCAAGTGAATGGTCTCTCCTCTCTGATCGTGATTTGCTGGATAGATGTGTGGAGCAAGGATGCTCTCACAAGTCTGAGTCTTGATCTACACAAAGCTCGAGTTGCAGAGCGTTGCCTTGCACGCCGAAAACAAAAATACTATAGTTATGTTTACATTTACATATTATTATGTATTAAGAATATAAATATCACCTTTAAATATTTAACATTATTTGTCCCATATATTATAACTTATTTATTGTGGTGGTTTACATTTACAATGAATTATTATTATCATTATCATTATATTCTATTTTATCAATTTTTTTTTTATATTATCATTAAAAAAATTCAAAATTCAAAATTTTTTACAGGCGATTGAAAATCCTTCTATATTATTATAAATATATAAAAATAAATCAATTATAAAATATTAAACTCCGTTATATCAAAGTCTTCTACATTCTTTTCATTATATAATACTTTTAGGTTTTTATTATTATTATATTTTATTCAGAGGAAATGACGACCCTGATATTCCGTTGGGAATCAAGGGGATTGCTTTATCCCCCGAAATGGACTGCCCCCCATCTTACCGGTGCACCATTCCAGATGGGCTATATATATAGATTTCCTACTATGTGCTTTTAAAAAAACACATAATATTAATTATTAATATTAATAAACTTATTCCAATACCAAATAGTTATTATATGTCTATATTAATTAATGGAAAATCATTCACCTCATTCTCCTCCATATGAAAATAGAAATTTTAGAGGATTCAAGATAAAGTGTCCTTATTACTTTTGGTTTATCATAGCTTTTTTTTTTTTTGTCTTTTGAGCTCTTCCACTAAAGCAATTTTGGTAAAATATGTAGTTGCAATTATTAGAAACATGAGAATTATATTATCTGTATATTTTTTGAGAGAATGTATACATTAAATTGCCATTAAGTTAAAAATACAATTGAAAATCTATATGTAAAAAACAATATAATTTAGATTTTGAAATACATTTTTCTCGGAAAAAAAAGATAATTCATACACTCGATGTAAACATACATAACTATTATAATATTTTAATAGAATTTATTGATTTTTTTTGAAAAAATGCATACACTAAATTGACATTAAATAAAAAATACAACTGAAAATCTATATATAAAGCTATTTTATAACTAATTGAACAATATTATTCAGATTTTAAAATAATTTTTTCTTTAAAAAAAAAATTGTAAAAATACATAACTAGTATTTCAATAGAATTTATTGAAGCTATTTTATAACTAATTGAACAATATTATTCAGATTTTGAAATAGTTTTTTCTTTAAAAAAAATAATTGTAAAAATACATAACTATTATAGTATTTCAATAGAATTTATTGAGTTACGAAACGTATCCCCACCTACCTGACTGCTAAACTTATGGCAAGCTCATCCTTATGATATGAGTCGGTATGGCAAATAATCAATTTGGTAGTATGGCCACATCTCTCAAGGATTTGAGATCTCGCCATATCATTTACTCCATTACTCTTAAAAAGTTTCTTCATCAATTTAAGAGCCCTCATTTGGTCAACATAAAATTAAATAATAATTTTCAAGTTTTATGACCACAATTCCCTACGCCTTAGATTTAGTCTTATCATAAGTGATGTTCAAATTCAACTGGTTTGGAATATATAATTTAATATTGATGTGGTCAATTTTAAAACTTTTGATGTGGTCATTTTTAAAACTCTTCGAGTTTAATATTGTCTTGTCCAATGTATCCACAAGCGAGAATTCCTATTTAAATCTCCACACTCTTCCGTTGTGAAATGTTTTTAATTTTTTTTTAGGAGAAAACAAGTTATATTTTTGTTATTTATAGAGAATAAAAAAGTACAATAATTGTCTAATCAGTCCTTAAAAAACTGATTATTTGTTTAGCAAAAAATTTTGGGCCAAAAAAACAATCTTCTCAAGGCAATTTTTTTAGGAAACTAGAAACAACTAAAAAATCCCATATCATCATATCTTTCTAATTACATCTCAAAGATCTTTAATGACCCAGAATGATTCAAAGAGATATCAAAATATTCTTCCCAATAGAGAGATCCTTACTCACCACAAAGGGCCTCTTTCAACAGAACATCAACTTCCTCATTTAGCTCTCGGAAGATGTGCTCAATACTAATGGCAGAAAAGGAGGAAAGAAGGATGTGTGTTCTCCAACACTAGTTTTGAAGCTCAATTACTTGTAAATTGTAAATATCTTTTGCCCACTTGACGATCACCAAAGAGTCCCCAAAAAGTTTTAAGGAATCAATTCCAAAAGAAGAAGCCACTTTGGAAAGACACCACAATGCTAACAACTCAGCGTTCGTATTAGAACCATACCTACAGTTCAATTTAAAAGTATAGAAGTGATCTTTGTAGAGCCTTAAAACCACCCCAACTGCACAGACCCCACCATGTGTAGCCCCATCAAAAAAGCCTGTAGCTTCATGAGAAAAAGGAAGCTCCACTATTTGTCTGATTATGTTCTTTTTGACCTTTACATCGAAATATTCTTTATACAATCCAACAATACGCAAACTGCAAGCAAAAGGGTTCAAATTTTTTTCTTCAAATATAATATGATTTTTGCCTTTCCATATACCCTAGGAGATGAATGTAGGTAAAGTACTGTGGATAGAAACATTTTTGTACCACTCTAGAAAATTTTGTTCAAAAGATTGGCATCCCCAGATGTGAGTAATGTTAAGAAGGTCACATACAGTCTTCCATACAATTTTTGAAAACTTGCAATGGACAAATAAGTGATCAACTGATTCAATGTCTTCCCTGCATAAAGTACACATGTTTGGCCCAATCCAACCTCTATGAACCAGATTGTCCCAAGTCTTCAGACAGTTTTCAAAGGATAACCATAAGAAGCATTTAATTTTCAAGAGAATATGCCAAGACCACATTTTATCGAACCACCACTTGGGCACAATGACAACGTACTCTTGTGCAATCACAGAGTAAGCAACCTTAGCAATAATATGACCTATAGCATACTTGAAATACCAAAGGAGTTCATCTTCACAAGTATTCAACATGATACCTGTAGAGTTAAGGTGAAAAACATATATGTCCCATTCCATAGCCCAACTACTCCCTAAACCAAGATCGAAAGCAAAAATCCAATATGAATATGAAGGGTTAAGCTAGGGAGGCCTCTTGATATGTTCTAACATG
This sequence comes from Larix kaempferi, assembly GCA_027924585.1. Classification (NCBI taxonomy): domain Eukaryota; kingdom Viridiplantae; phylum Streptophyta; class Pinopsida; order Pinales; family Pinaceae; genus Larix; species Larix kaempferi. The sequence continues at coordinate 3,649,242 of BSBM01001041.1, read as the reverse complement.
AAAAAACCAAGTTCTACAATATATTCCAATATAAAAGGAGACAATGTATAATTCCCCCCCATACCAATAATTGGATCAATTCCAACCAATACATTTGAGCTTGATCCAACTTTCCATCTAAGGCCTTTGCCTAACCACGTGTATGATTTAATGAAACTAGATCATAAATTATAAATATTCATAGTCTTTTTACTAGGATTCTTGATCCATTTAAAAAAAATACTTTTGATATATTTACCATGAAGAACTTCGCTCCACATTCCTCTACCAAATAAGCCTTGCCAAAGGCTCTTCAAACACATAACAATCCTAAACCAGTAGATATTTTTTATATCCCAACCACCCCAACATTTTGGCTTTGACATCCTTTCCCAACTAGTGAGATGTGACTTCCCCCCCTCAGCATTTCCGGACCACAGAAAATTGAACATGAGTTTGCAAATCATATTAAGAATGGTTTTTGGAACCCGGGCTAATGAGAGCCAATAGACAGGAATGACAGCCAAAACTACCTTCATAAGAGTCAACCTGCCACCCATTGATAGCAACTTGTATGACCAATGACCAATCCTTTTTTCGATTTTTTAAACTAACCAAAACCAGTCTTTTATCCTATACCCTGCAGGTTTCAAGAAGTATCCAAGATACTTTAAACCCTCCACCATGTTCGAGAATTTAAATGGAAAAAGTTTAAAATATGATCCATACTTATCTTGTCAACCTTATGCTTGATAAAACAAGATTTATAAATGCTAACCACCATCCTTGAGGCTGCATAGAAAATGTTGATGATCTCAACATAGCAATTCCATTCATCAACCGTACCATTTCCAAACAAAATCACATCATCTACAAATAATAAATGTGAAATGATACCAAGAGCTGATAATTTAACTCCTTTTAATTTTCCTTTTTCCTTTGTTTTATTAATCATGCAGCTCAGTCCTTCTATAACAAGCAACAAAATTGAAGGAGATAAGGGCATCCCTGTTTGATGCCCCTAGAAATTTTAAAAAATAGGAAGGTGATCCGTTGATAAGAACAAAGAACCAAGCAGATGTAACGTAGTACATAATCTAGTTTGTAACCATAATAGGGAGTCCAATTTGTAAAAGAAGAAGCATCAAATAAACCCAATCCACCCGATCATAGGATTATACCAAATCCATTTTTAACATCAAACCATCTACATCTTTAGCTTTGATAGAGTGTAAGCACTCCTGGGTGATACCAATTGCATCCAGAATCTGTCTATCAACGAAACACCCAAACTGTTCCTTGGACATAGTCTTGGAAAGAAAAGGCTTAATCATGTTAGCAATGATTTTAGGGATTACTTTATATACCAAGTTACACAAATCAATTGGTTGGAAATCATTAAAAGACACTGGTTTATTGCACTTTGGAATAAGTGCAAGGAAGGTAGAGTTTAGGGCCCCTAAGACATATCCTTCCAGCCTTGACTGTTCAACCATAGAAAGTAGATATTTTCCCATCAAATAAAAAAAGTGTGTTCCACTATCCAACCATCCAGACCATGACTCTTATCTTTAGATAACTGTTTCAAAACATTTTCCAATTCATCTAATGTAACAACTTTCCCAATATCTAATCCATCTTCAGGATTGAAGAAAGAATTTAAATGGTTGATCACCTTCAATTGCATATCAATCTGAGATGTACTAGAGTCTTTAACTTATTCAAAATAATGTGTTCTAGCCATCCCTTGCAAATCCTCCCGATTTTTAATCACTTACCCCTTATCATCCTTCAACTTCCAAATAGAGTTAATATTCCTTCTATAGGATGCATATTGATGAAAAAACCTAGTATTGTTATCACCCAGGTCCACCCAGATTGCCTAACTTTTTAATCTCTGTTTTCCCTAAAGTCTGCTACCTAGACTACAAGAGCAGCAGTGTTCAGGCACCTCAAATAAAAGTTTGTTTTTGTAGGTTTTTGTTTGGATAACAATGTAAATCAAATGAATAAGGATAGCAGGGCAGAGACACAATGTCTGAATACTTCAGCAATACAAATGTAAAAAGACAAAATTCTTGCAGTAATGGATGACAGAGCATTAAGGTACAGGAGATAAGCATGCAATACATATATAACTGCAAACCATAAACAAATAGTTCATATCTGTAGCAATATATATAAAAGGTATGAGTCTTTGAAAACACTTTTCAAATATCAATAAGCATTCAATATCCACATTCATACATGACATGAAACATAGAAAACATCTACATATCATCCAATGCATAAAAGAGTTCAAACTGAACCAGAGAACATTAAAATCAATAATAGATTAAAGGCCTAGCTCCATATAGTATATTAACTGTCATTCAAAATTGCAAGAGAAGTTCTTACACAAGTAACCATCGACAATCTCCACAGTCTCTCAACAATTTGACTCCCATGTGTGTCTCCCCTCTCTCTTCCTATCCTCACTACTTTTATAATTACACATTATAAAACTATAAACAGTTTAAGATCCATCTTTCTAGGCTTCAAATCTGCTCCAAAATTTATATACAAAAAGGAGTCTTCAAACTATAAATCTTCGTATCTATCATAAGGAATGTGTTAATGAAGTTTGACAGTTGTATGTATATGTGGCAATCATAATTATTTAGCTGTCTTTGTGTTGCTCATAAATAAAATAACCATTGTTCTGTTTTATCCCAAGCATCTCCATCTGCTCAAGTAATATTTTTCTTTGTCAGTTCTAGCAGCCACTTCGCTTGCTTGATCTACTACTTCTCCATGATTCTCAAATGAGGCACTCCCATAAAAAAAAAATTGTATTCTTTACATATTATAACACCAAGGAATGGATGTTGTATCACTCTGGATGAGTTGCCTTCTTTTCATTGCATAAAGCAGCACTCAAATTTGCCAGAACCTGCAAACCACGTGTTCTATAATAGTCTTCTCTATCTTCAGAACTTCTATTTTTATTACTTATATGATAAGTATGACCATCTATGACATTGGATGTAGTATTAGAGACAGATTGTTGACTAGCACGTGCAACATGCATACCTTCTGTTCTTACAATCTCTTGAACAATACAATGTAATAAGGTTGCCTTGCCATCTTTCTTATAGCTGATAATAAAACCTGCAATCAAAGAAGGTTCAATAACATTCTTTAGTCTCACATTACTAGCACCACTTAGTCTCTGGATCTTCCTGGCTATCTACGCCATCTGGTGGTTTCCAAGCTTCAAGACAGAAGTCACCACTGCATCTTGAGTATCTGTCAATTCATTATATTTTGTATGGAATTGTTCCATGATATCCATGATTATGTCAATCCTTTCCTTTTCAATCAAGAAAATCCAAGAAATTGAGAGTGTAGGGATGAAATTGAGCGTCATCGGCAAAGCATACTCTTCTTCTTCTATGCTTAAATGATGGGTTTGACAAGGAAATCATATAGTTCCTGGTTTTGCAACAACTTTGACTTTAACCGAGGAATCTTTGGGAACCTGGATCTTTTAGCTCCCATATCTTCACAGTACCATCTTCCAAACCTGAATACATCTACTTTCCATTACATTGGAATCCCACTGCTGTAACATTTTTTGTATGGGCATCATAACTAATTATAAGATTTGTCAGTGGACTGAATATTTAAAAAAAAAAAAAGCGAATTTGGGCAAAATTCTAGGAAAAATGGTCTCAAAGAACTGCTTGTATTTCCTAAACTGTGATGGCTGTTGAAAAACGGAAAGTGGTTTTTCTAAATCACCCCGTTTGCAAAAAAAACCCATGTTTTGGTTTTTCTATTTTCGTCTCTGTTTGATCAGAAACTGCGCCGAAAGTCAACTGCTAATCTGCCATGAAATCTGGAAATGCTTGATAAAAAATATGACAGATGCTTAGCCATCTAGAAATATTTGATATTGATTTCATCTCATTTCTAAGAACAACATCCTTGAGAGATTGACCATTTCAAGCCAAAACCCTGAACAAGAGAAAATCCATTCGAGTGAACTCCATTTGATGGAAGCCCAATTAGAACATCACCGACAGAGATTGTCTTCCAATCTATGACAACATCCTTTATCCATGTCTTGCAAATATTTCCCAAGAAGAGCATATCATTGTCCTGGTTAGGTAAGACCATACAAACCTTACCCTTCACCCATGGGTTCTTTAGTTCTTTGCAAGCTCGCTTAGTTTGATCAACACATGCATAACATACAAAGGCAAATCCCTTATTTTTCTGTGTTGGAGGATTCTCAGCTTATGATCCAGCAGATCAATCATCATATTATCCCGAGTTGTTTGCTTTATAATTATGTCTGTACACATACTTAACTTCGCAAGCTGGCAGCATACCCATTCTTTTGAATAATCATCACATGCTGTTAGTTCATATGAAATGTATGCAAAGCAAAAACATTTTGAATGAAATCGAAAATGTCCTATAGGAGCATAGGCTAAAATCTAAATATTGTAAATACTTAGAATATTTAAAACATGAAATCAAAAAATATACCAAAAACTTTAGAAAAATGAGATGGAAATAAAAGGCTAAAAAGACTTTTGAGGTGTAAACTATCCTAAGAACTAAGGCAACAGACCTAGGTCAAACAATCTCCATGCCATTTCCTCCTATTTTAAAATAAGATATTTTTGACTTTCAAGTTCAATAAGTTCCAATTTATCTTCTTCAAACATAATATAATCCACAGAATTTTCCATGATTCCTTTTATTTGATCTTCAATCCTGAGAAAATCTTCATTAGTGCTCTTCTTGTAATCCTTTTCCCAATTGATAACCTCCTTCTTACGTACTTGAGTTTAACGCCAAACTATCCATAGTACTGTACTCCTCAGGGGCAGGAAAGTTAGACCATCTATCCTTAACCAGATTGCATAAATATTCATTTAATAGCCCAAAACTATTAAATTTAAAAGGATAATTGAGTTTGGATTTTATCCCCTCCAACTGAAGATAGATAGGCATGTGATCTGAGATAGTAACTTTCTCCACCCAAGTCCGACATCTCTGCAGAGATTGGACTAGGTTCGAATTCATAAGGAACCTATCAAGTCTTTTACCGATTCTAGTTGCCCCACATCTACCATTTGACCAAGTAGGCTCAATTTTAACTAGCAAAATATCAATAAGACTTACCCTCTGAAATAAGTTAATAAAACACTTGGAGAGGTGGTCAAGATGGGAAGAGGGTCCCCAAATTTTAGAAGAAGATAGAGAAAGATTTAGGTCTCCAACCACAGTTAAATTTTTTGCCCCCAACAACCCAATGGATTCCAAGGACTTCCAAAAAGATTCTCTATCCTTGTAAGGCCCATTACAATTTAATAAGGCTAGTTGTTGATCCAAAATTTTAAAATAACCTTCCAACTATTTTAAAATTGATGTACTTGGATTCCAACAAGACAGGAGTCCCCCCGAGTGACCATAAGAATCCACAACACAAATTTCCCAACTAGGTAAATTTTTTGAGATGACCTCAACAGCTTGAGTCTCACAACACATAGTCTCTTGAAGTAAAATGACATTAGGGTTAGTAGATTTTAAGAGTTTAGATAGGGCCCTAACCTTCCCAGCCCCACCTAACCCACATACATTGAAAGAGAGGTTATACATTAAGCCCCCTCTCGAGCGGGCTTATTAGCTCTAAGGGCTGGAGGAGAAAGAGGAACTGAGATATTGTGAGTTGAAGGAGAAACTTCAACAAGCCTGACTGAAAGATGCTTATAAATTGACCCTGTAGCACAATTTTCCCTTCCCTTACTTGGGTGTTTATGAATAAATATTTATTATTATGTTAAGTAGATATTTCTTTTTTCTTTTTTAATATATTTTAATTATTGTTATTGTGGTTAAATCTTAGTATATCCAACCCTTAGGCTCATACACAAATCATATCATATATTTGATTTCAAAACCATTTACACAATAAGAAGTTGTGATAGAGATAATAAGAAGATGAGCAACATGCACTCCACAACAAACTAATTAGTCAATTAAACAAAGTCTCACACACATATAAGAGACTTTACTTAATTAACATTGCTTATTTGTCTAAAAATACCTCTCAAAGCTAGTCTACATGTGTGATGAAATGGTCATTCATTCTTTATATGTGTATATATGTTCATGAGTGTAGTTCAGTTGGGCACAGGCAGGTGTCATCAAGTGACTGAATCTGTGCTACAAAGGCTTAATATTGTTATCTAATGAGAAGGAACTTGGTATGTAATAAAGGGTTTTATTTGTGGCCTATTAGAAATTAAAAAAAAAGTTATTGCAAGGATGACTTATTTGAAGCGAACACTTACACAATCGAAATAAGAAATAGCTAGTTGTGAGGGTTCTATGGCACAATGGAAAACCAATCCCGAGGATCATGGTTTCAAAAGAGTGTCACTACTTGGGTGTGATTCATTGTCTTCGCATATTTCTTGATTGTTCACTGTGATTTGTATTGTGTGCATTTTTTAGCATTTAAGCTTTCATTCTATTACTATATTATTAAAAGGAATGCTTTCCTCAAGAATATTTCCAACAAAGCTCGCCAGATTGATACTACAACGTTTGCACATATGTATGCGTTGAGATTTTAATTTTTCTTTTTTTTTAGTATGGATCTAAATGTAAAAAAAATGGACAATCATTTCTGTTGAAAGAGTTTATAAACAATTCATACGGTAATAAATCAAATTGAATACATATATAAATGAAAGAACAAGTTGTTGCTAGGTAATTCAATGATTTTCTTGGCCTAGTTTACATAGTTGGTGGTCTTATTGGCTCGAGTGTTTAAATCTATCTCAATCCAATAGATAATAAGCAAATAACAATGCTAAGTTAATTCACAATAGAGTTTTATTTAACAAATGTCAAAATATGGGGCATTACCTGTGCATTGATATGCCCAAGTCTATGATGCAAAATGATAGTCATTCATCTCATCAATGCAACTTCAAGCACATTTACACAAATTCCACACCAACTTCCTTTCCTCGCTACTATTACAATCACATTCTTATCATAATTCTTGAGCTTTCCTCCAACTCCATTGAATTCTATAGTTAATCTAACATTTATAAGACTAACAAGCTCTTAACAAGTGTAAGAACGTACATGGCATTTTTAACCTCTTTATAGGACTATTTGACATTGTCATCAAGACAATGCCCTTGTTTACAACTTCAACTCTTATCCATCTCTAAAAGTCACATCCCTTCTCATTTCAAACACTCATTTTTTCACAATCCACACTTGTTCAAAGGCTATGTGTTAAATCACAGTGGATTCCAAATTTAGATGATAAAAAATCAATAAAATATCTATTTTTGAGAAATGTTCTATCAAAAAGAGTTTGAGATCAACATTATTGTTTCCTTTTTCAACTAAAAATTATTAACACTTATTTCATATATACACTATCTCATGATACTAATAGCATTTCACCTTATTCTTCTTGCCCTATCAATTCTCCTTTAGGGAATATGACTTCCAATGATTACGATGTGCCTCATATCCTTGCACATACCATTACCAATTAGATTGAAATATTGCTATCAAGATTATCATGGTTCAGGTCCTCTAAATTGCAAGGGCGGTGCTTCCTCCCTGTATTTCTCGTTGACAACTATATGTCATCCTTGGGTTATTCCTAGCTAGCTTTCACAAGTTTTGACTTCAAATCGTGGTTCATGTAGTTTGGCAATCTATCATTGTACCCCACTCAATTTAACAACAAAGGTCACATAAATACTATGGTTTGGTTCATGTAGTTTGGCAATCTATCATTGTCTCCCACTCAATTTAACAACAAATGTCACATAATTATTATGGTGGGTTGAAAAGTGGCCCGAGTGGCCCAATCTAATGGTGGAGTAAGCCACACTCAAGTTTAAAGTCAATTCACCACATGGCTATTTTTATGAAGCTTTCTAAAAGAGCTTATGTGGCACCAAGGTTGAAAGAGCTTATGTGGCACCAAGGGAAGCTTGAGTGCAATACACTCAAAATCAAAACTGTTGTCATCTCTTTCCATATTCTATTGTCATTGGGATATTCACGGGGGAGGGGAAATTATTGTCTGAAATGCCACGTCACGTGTCCTACTTGGAACTAGTTTGTCGGTGGGACTCGGGATCTCCATGCAATGTAACTTTTGGTCGTTTGTCACACGCTACCGACTGACTCTAATTATTATTACACCGAATATGTTTATTATGGGGCCAGTTTCACTCGTGCCTTCATAGTATCTCAAAAGCGTGTTACATGGACTGTGTGAGATTTGTTTTTTTCAGTATTTCTCTTTATTTAGAGGATGGTACCCAAGGTAAACCATCGATCCTGATTACGGGGCTTAATCCGGTGGGAACATTAAGGGAGGTCCTTCTATATCAATGCATAGCCACTTGGAGATTTCACCCTGAAACCTTCTGCTTAAAACTCATAGCTCTAAGCTCTCAACCACTTAAACTAACCCACCAGGCTCTATATGCACACATATACACACATATATATAATGTTTCATCATTCATAAATCATAAAACATTAAACATTTTTTTCAGCCATCCTAAAACATTAAACATTATGCTCAAAGAAAATGAGAAATTAAAAATACTTTAACTTCACATTAATTAATATTTTCAAAATATAATTTATTGAATTAAATTTTGAAAAATAAAATATAAATTTTATTTATTCTATAATTTTTTTGTGTTTTTATGATTTTTTTTATTATTATTCCTATATTTAATTAAAACTACTTTTCTATAGTCACATTATGGCATATTAAGTACTATATGTAATAGGGATTAGTCACATTATGGCATATTAAATAATTGAATATGGGATGACGGCATTAATTCAATTTCATATTATAATTTTTTATACTATTTTTCAATGTTTTCAAAATATAATTTATTAAATTAAATTTTGAAAATAAAATATAAATTTTATTTATTTTATAATTTTGTATGTTTTTATGATTTTTATTTTTATTTTTTGATTCCTATATTTAATTAAAACTACTTTTCTCTATGTAATAGGGAGTAGTTACATTATGGCATATTAAATAATTAAATATGTGATGAAGGGATATATTGTACCACAAACACGAAGTCTTATACATTAATTTAATATTGATTAGGTGGCAACTTTAAAATTATATTCTTACTTTATTATTCTATAATAAAGTTGTACATACTTAATAACTATATTATTGGTATGGTGATAAAATAAAATTCAAATGAATCTTGTATAGTATGCTCACTACTTTGCTTCTCCTCTCGTTTATGTAGCAAAAATAATATATATATATATATATATATATATATATATATATATTATCTCACTAGTATTAGTTTGTATTACTTTTTTTACGCTTTTTTAAAAATACTTATTATTGAATTGGATACACTTAACATTTAGGCATCTTGGAATTCTATACTCTATAGTTCTCCTTATAGTTCTCCTTTCACGTGTATTTCTAAAATATGTGCATTACTAAGTCAAATACACTTAACATCTCTATACCTTAAAATTGTTTCTATGACATAAATACCCTCTCTTCATAACATAGTGGTTCAACGGAAATTGTATATCTAACTATCCATAATATGAATGTTGAGGTGCCCAAATAAGTCAATGCTTCATGTCATATTAAATATTGCAAAGAAATAAGTTTTTAACATAGTCATAGTGGTTAGGCCTTCTAAAAGGGGCCTCATTCATTGTCAAAGAGTTTATTAATGTACTTTGATGTCACAAAAATAATCCATGTCTCCTCTTTATCAACAAAATGATTTTGACTTCCGAGAAAAAACATTGTTCTTTAAAGAAAATTAGTTATGCTCATTCATAGGCTTGTACAAAATTTGTTTTGAATTAGTTTTTAGTGAACATCCATTTCTATAAGTTTGGAGAGGTCCAACATGTTCTGATTCCCTTTGCCTCCTTAGGATATATTAAGATATTTTAGATTGCATATGTGGATAACCATTAAAATACAGTTACATATACTTGATATCTCACTTGCGAATCTTTGTCAAGAATATTGCAATTCCATTTATAAACAATTCATGTATAATTTTTAGGTTCTTCATGGTCGTTGTTGAATATAATTCAAGATTCAAGATTCATTGTACATACCATTAATTAAAATATGAACTTCTATTATCTATTGCAATGTTAGCTCAATGAGAATATTTTTGTTTGGAAGTAGTTTGGTGAGAATTCTTCCTTCTGAACTTGTAGAGCTAGTTAAGAGAAATGGATGGGAAAGGGAATATGAGTAGTATGTTTAACACAAAACAAGGCATACACTAATGAAGCACAAATTGATTCCCCGATAACAAATTCAGATTTCAAATCTTTGTAGGAGTTGATATTTTTTTATTGAAATAGTTCATTTGAATTGGTGCTTATGGTATTCATTGGTTTCAATTTTCTTAGAGTTTTACGAAAACTATGAGCCTGGAAACATTGTTGGTCATAGAGAAAAGGAATCCATGGTATAATTTTGTCTTCACGTGTATTCGCAAGGCACATATAGGGAAATAGTTGCAGCATATCCTTCGTGAGAAGCTTCTTATTTTTCATGAGATACTATTTTCCAATATCTTCAAATCAAATTGTGGCATGTGTCTATAAATATATATTCCCAAGTAGATGTTCCTTTCTTCAGGCAATCCTTTCTTACAATATTCATCTTCATAACCAACCTTCATTCAATGGTAATCTACATTACTACTAGTCAGTGGTTGAACTCTTTAGAGAAAGGATTCTAATGAGAAAGATGTTTCCATTTCATTCATGCGAAGGAGTGAGTATGTAGGTGAAGATGGGTTACTTCATGTTCTCAATCGGGTGGTGCTTTAGATTATTTATCTGAATGAAGGGATCCTTGTATTCATAGGATGAAGAGGGATTTCAATGATAATGGGAAACTCTTTAAGCACTACAAATTTTACAAAAGAATTGTAGGATTTGATGCACTATTAGAGGCTATGGTGGGATTTTCTCATCATTAAAAAATTACATGAGGAATGTCATTTCTTCCTTGTTGATACAAGTGAGAGCATGTACAAATCCTAATGCTTCAATCTCTCAAACCAAAATCCTAAATAATCTAGACACTAAGGTGTTGTCCTACATAAGAAAATTCATATGCTCAAATCACAAAAGCAATGGAGATATTTGAGAGATGGAAAAGAAGGGATCCATTTGAGGCACATTCACATACAATATTTGTTGGAACCTAAGGTTATGTAGGTTCATCACACCTCTATATATTCTAGAGATAATCAGTTGATAGACACCAGTCGATTAGCAGAGTAGTCGACTAGAGGTTTGATTGAGCAGTTGATTGAATGGTCGACGAGACTGTGGTAAGCCCGATCACAATAGGAAACTAAACTTTAGGACGTTGCAGATTTTGTGGAAATGGTTAGAGCCAACAACCCATATTTGTGGACCAAATATTCCTCACTTAAAGGGAGTTTGCTAGATTTGGAGACTGTAAAAGAACGACCATATGGGTTGTGTTTATATGCTTGAATTGTATCCTTTGTGATAATGCATTATGATGTTCTGATCATAATGTGTTCTTCTTAAGTATTGTAATGGTGTCATTAGACACCACCTCTCTTCTTGGAATATTGTTCCCTTATGTTATTTTCTATTCTATAGTTCATATGAAGAGGTTCCCCAACATGGTATTAGAGCTATTGGTTTTGACCTAGCCTGTTGTCTATGAATCGTGTTGAGTTGGATCTAGGGTTGATCAACTCTAGGCTAAATATTTGTCGACTAATGTCTCTTCTTGAATTTGGATCAGATCCGTTTGATCATAAGGATGAATTCCAAGATAGAATCTGTTGTTCTAAATGGACACAATTATGCAATTTGGATGTTAGATATGGAAACTTTGTTGAAAGAAAAGGACTATGGTAATATACAAAGGTCATTATTGCTGATCCGATGGATATCGATGCTAAGTTTGTCATTGGTGGAAAGAAGGACAGAGCTATTGGGGTCATCACGACCTACATTTCAAGGGAGATTTGTTTTAACACGAGCGGGATTGATTTTACTCATGCCATCTTGACCAAGCTAAAGTCATTGTTCAACAGGGTTAATGAAATTTAAACATTGGAGATAGAGAAAGCGTTGATCTCTATGGAACCTCTATTCTTTGACAGGATTGAGGACTATTTAGTTCACATCAAGTAGCTACAATTGAAATTGGGCGAATGTGGAAAGGATTTTCCAAAGAAGGATGGACAACTCATTGAACTAGTCTTGATTAATTTGAATACACCATATGATGTTTTCTACTCCTCCTTTTGTGTCAATTGGATGTCACATAAGAAAGATGATAAGTACTTCACTTTTGATACTTTGTGTTTTTTGTTGATTAAATACCAACAAAAGTTGCTTGGAGAGCGAATGATTGGTAGAAAACACCAACCTCACTTTCTAAAAAACAAGGTCAATCCAAGCCTTAAAGAATGTGGTCGACCAGATCATCGACCAACCTACTAAAGGGAAGACTGAAGATTCATCATCAATAAAGAAGGATCAAAAGAAGAAAACCTACCGGTATTGTGGAAAAGTGGGCCATCTCGAGAAGAACCATTGGAAGAAGATGGAGGACTTGGAAGGAAAGGTCAAGCACCTTGACGACAGTGCATCGAATAGTCAGCCGACCAATCAACTTGCTGAAAATTATACCTTCTCTGTTAGCACTTCCTGGCATTACATGCCCATTCTACTTGGACATAATGGATAGTCGATTTTGGTTGTGCTCATCATATGGGTAAGGATGCTTCTTTGTTCTCTTCCTTGAGTGGAGCTCCTGAATAGAATATTTATGTAGCTAATGATTACACTCTCACGATTGCTGGAAGCAGAGATGTTGAATGCCAACTTGGTCGAATATCAAATGTCTATCATGTGCCTAGATTGAGCACTAATTTATTTTAGCTTGCTTAACTTACACATACTCTAAAGACTGTGGAGTTTTGGTCATATCACTTTATCGTAAAGGATCTAAGGATTGGGGGGGAATCCGTTGCTTCAGATTATTTGGATCCCAAGGATGGAATTTATAAATTTTGTGATTCTCCCAAACTGACTGCAACAACTACAGTGACTGGACCGACTACACTCATCACTCAGATTAACAAAAGGAGTCGAATTTGGAATGAATGAATTGGACACCTGGACTTTTGGAGTTTAAAGATGATGGTAACTCATAATATGGTTACTGGCGTTTGTAGTGGATGTGTGCTTGGAAAGCATCATCATGAAACCTTTAATTCCAGGAAACCATGGCGAGCACATAATTGATTGGAGCTTGTTCATAGCGATCTCTATTGCATGAACACACCCTCATTAGAAGGTGCGAAGTCTATTTTGACATTTATTGATGATTTCTCTATATTTACAAGGTTATATTTATTTAAGCGTAAGAGTCATGCCTTTGAAATATTCAAGGAATTTAGATTGGATAAGAAATAATGTGGCCAACCCATTAAATGCTTGATATCAGACAATGGTGGTGAATATGTATCTCTTGCCAGAAATCTGTCCCTCACACCCCTCAGCAGAATGGAGTCGTAGATATGAAGAATCTGACTTTGGTGGAAATGGCCAGGTGTCTACTACAAACCAAAGACCTCCCGACGAAGTTTTGGGAATAAGTTTTTTTACTATTCAAATTATCTCCTGAATCTTGTTCTGACTAGAGCAGTCACTGACATGAATCCATCCGAGAAGTGGAATGGAAGGAAACCCTATGTTGGACACATTAGAACCTTTGTATGTGTTGCTTGGGTACATAGTAGATGCAACGAGTCATGCTTGCATCGGGATGGGATATTATGATGAATGAAAATCCTATAGATTAATTGACCTTATCAAACAACATATCATTTTAAGCAGAAATGTGATCTTTGATGAGAATATTTCAGGTAATAAGTTGTTGAATTCCTCCTCCGGTCTATTGCACACAGATCCATTTTATTTTCTTGAAGAATATGAATCGAATGTACCTTTCTATGGAGTTTTGACCGGAACGATGAATTCTACTCCCGAGTTGACTAGTATTCATCCTACTATGACAGGTGACATCGATGCAATGACTCCTTTGACTGACAATCATTGACTTGAATCACCGCTGACTTGTTTACCTTGGTGGGACGCTAGGACGATTGAAGCTGTTGGACTAGATGTTGGAGATGCTAGGCTTGGTCGACAGACCCACGGTTAGAAAAAACATGGCAGTGTTGTACTGATCACATGTGTTCTTGAAACCCGTGATCCTGATACTTACATTGTTTCTCAGGGAGCTCTTGAATGGGAAAATGCTATGACTACTAAAATTGATTATTTAAAGAAGAATCAAACTTGGGAACTTGTTTCTCGACTACAAGGAAAGAATGTTGTGAAGTGTCCATGGGTCTATAAGACCAAGTTTACCCTTGACAGTGTTTTTGAATTCCACAAGGCTCGTTTGGTCGCCAAGGGCTTCTCTCAGCAAGAAGGCATCGACTATAATGAAAATTTTTCCCCTGTCGCAAAGATGAATTGTATTCGACTAATCCTTTCTCTTGCAGCTAATTTCGGATGGGAACTTTCGTCAAATGGATGTTAAAACTGCATTTCTTCAAGTAGACTTTTATGAAGAAATTTACATGGAACAACCTCTTGGTTTTGTGACATATTCTGGTCTTTTTTATTGACTCAAGAATTCATTGCATGGTTTGAAATAGGAACCTTGTGCTTCGTATGAGAAGATTGATCGTTTCTTTGTCAATCTTGGCTTCAAACGTTGTGAATCTGATCACAGTATCTATGTATTACATGTTCATGGTGATACCTTGATTTTAGAATTGTATGTTGATGATTTAGTCATATTGGAAATAATCTTAATCTAATTTTCAGTTTGAAGAAATAACTTGAAAATACCTTTGAAATGAACGATCTTGGTCTATTGCATTTCTTTCTGGGCATTCAAATGTTGAAAATAAATGACGATACCTTTCTTTATCAATCTAAATATGCCTTGGATCTTTTGTAAAGATTCAAGATGGACGAGTGTAAGTCTTGTGCTACACCTTATGAGTCTAGAGTGAAGTTGTCAAAAGACTGTGACTCTCCACGAGTCGACACCACTCTTTATCTACAATTGGTCGATATCTTGATTTACTTAACTCACAGTTGATCGAATCTCTCCTTTTTTGTAGTGTGGTCTCCCGGTTCATGCAGGATCCTCGAGAAAGCCACTAGAAAGATGAAAATATAATTGTTCTCTATACTAAAGGAACTTATCACTATGGCATTAAGTATTGTCACAGTATAGAACTGTTGTTCATGTTTACTTACTCTGAATGGGGAGGTGACATTGACGATTGCAATTCCACTTCTAGCTATGTGTTTCGACTAATTTTTGGACCCTTGGTCTAGTCATGTAAGAAACATAAGGTAGTCTATCTTTCGACTAGAGAAGCAGAGTACTGTGGCGCTGTCAATGCATGAACATATGCAATTTGGAAAGGAGGCAATTTGGATTCGTTAGCTTCTTGAAAAGCTTGGGTTTCCTATTCAAGCCTCAATTGTTATTCATTGTGAAAATCAGAGTACTATCTAGGTTTTTTATAATCTTGTTGCTCACAGCAAAATGAAGCATGTTGAACTTCATAATCACTATTTGATATTGTTGGTGTAGGACAATATTGTCTCACTTGTTTATTGTAGGACAGATGGTTAGATTGTTGATATCTTTATGAAGCCTTTACTAGAAGCTAAGCTTCAAGGGAGTTCATTAGATCTTGAGACTATAAAAGAATGATCCTATGGGTTGTGTTTATATGCTTGAATTGTATCCTTTGTGATAATTCATTGTGATGTTCTGATCATAATTCACCACCCTTAAGTGTTGTAACGGTGTCTTTAGACACCACCTCTCTTCTTGGAATATTGTTGCCTTTTATTATTTTATGTTCTATAGTTCATATGAAGAGGTTCCCCAACAATATTCTCATAAATGGATTTATATAAGAAGGGAAACACATATTTTAACTCAATATTGTATATAGCTAGCTTTGGGTTGGAGCATAAATTGTCTGAATTGAAGCTCGTACTTTATTATTGATACCAATCAACTTCGAATAAAGATGAATGCATAACCTCCACAATTTGTGCCTTCCCATAACATGGATTTATTTTTATATTTTTCAAAATTAGTTAATGTATCGATATCTATACTCCACTCCTTTGGGAAGAAATCAAATCATTCCATAAGAACATATTGTAGATCTGGGAGTATTTTTTTGTCTAATGATTTTTGGTCTTTTGTATGGGCATAATGGTGTCTTATGAGAAAATTTAGGGAAGATGTAGTGGATTAGCGAATGCCATAGGTTACCTTATCTACATGTGAATTTACACTAGTTGACTTTACATATTCGCACTAGTTGACTATACATTCTACTCCAGGCATTCTTTCTTTCTTAAACTCATTTAAGCAATTTTCACAACATGAATGCCAAATGTACATGAATAATAATGATTATTTGTGTGAATATCAACTCTTTGTGCAAATAGGGGGCTGTGGGTTAAATTTGTGATTTATATGTGAACCTAAGTAAAAAAAACATAAAATTAATTGAATATGTAGGTAACATAAAAAATATGTTGCATGGAGGTTGAACTAATAGTATCCATTG